>JALMGA010000003.1:73734056-74181556 GCA_023333525.1 Aspidoscelis tigris stejnegeri | reverse complement strand
GGGGAACTTTCCCCACTCTTGGAGTTCCCTCCCGGCCACGGGGGGAAGAGCAAGCGAGGAGCCCCCTTCGCCCTCTTGTCCACCCCTTGGCTCTCCTCCTCTGCGGGGCAAAGTGGCGGCAAAGCGGGGGGAAATCGGCGGGGGAGCCCCAGGGAGAAGCCGCTAGCGCCGCAGCGCCGCAGCGCCTGGATGGATGGATGGATGGATGGATGGATGGATGGATGGATGGATGGATGGCGCGGTGGGCGCCGGAGCCTCCGGGGGGGGAGGCAGGGGTGGCCCGGGCTGCGAGCGCGCTCTGGCAGGCCGGGCAAAAGGCGCCGAGAACGCGGCAGCAGCCCCAGGGCGAAGCCGCCCGCGCCGCAGCGCCAGGATGGATGGATGGATGGGTGGATGGATGGATGGCTGCTGCTGCTGCTGCTGCTGGGAAGGGGGAGGGTGGAATCCCCGGCGAGCATGACGCAAAGAGAAGGGAGGGTGGGATCCTGGCAGGGAAAACCAATCACAGGAGAGAGTGTGGGCAATGGGCAGGAGGACAATGCTGCCGTGTGGACTCCGAGTATTGATCCCGCGTTAAGGCTGCCATCGGAACCGGATCAACTTGCAAGTCGTCTGGACAGCTTTGTTCCGTTTCTTTTATTTCGAATTCTTTAAACTGAAATAACACATGCCATGAAGACGCGCCCAATGAGAACATAGGAACATAAGAGGAACCCTTTTGGATTAGGCCACAGCCCATCTAGTCCAGCATACTGCCCTACATATCCGCCCACCAATTGGTTATTGGCATCTCAAGCAGAGGCAAAACTTTCACCTGCTCTCAAATCCCTGCAAATGGCATTGGGAGGCATGCTGCTTATCTCCCCAGCCTGGAGGATGTACTTAGGCTTCCAATAGCCATTGATATACCTGTCATCCATGGACTTGTCTAACCCTTTCTAAAAGCCATCTAGGCTGGTTGCTGTTACCACCTCTTCTGGCAGCAAATTCCATAGACCAATGGGTGAAGGTATGCAGGTACTGGGTACAGTCTGTGCAAAACAATCCTACAACAATTGCAGAAGTGGAATAAAAAATACTACTCTTCCATTTTTGCACTTATCTGGTTGTCTGCTCTGTATCAGGTTTTGGAATAGGTGCCAGTCTGGGGCAATGGAGCAAAGCCATGCATATCAGCATGGCATGTTCCAAACTTGGCCCCATGCCAGCTCTGAAACCTTGTACTAGCTTCAGAGCCAGTTTGGTGTGTGCACGCTCGGAGTACCCTGGAGACCAGGAACAAAAGTAATTCTCAGGGGCCCCATTTCAGTGGCATATTTTGTGGTGCCACCAACATGCCCCCCAGATGATATACTGGACCACAGAGGCATGTTGTCTGCACACATTTGTAGTCCAATATAGCATCCCCTAGTACACCAAGGCCCTGGTCACACAAGTAGTTTAGGATGGCCCAAGGTCATCTTCAGGTCGTGTTACTCACATTATTTTAATTTAATTCATTTTCCAAGCTGGCCTACCCCAGTTAGATTGTCTTAAGTGTAGTCCTCATTTTTACAGGACTGAGGAGGACTCACCCCATCCTGGGATCTCAGGACATTTTCACTTCCTCAAGTGTGAGCAGGGGGATGGGCTAAAGGAGGATAAATCGTGCTGTGGTGGGTGGGGTCCAGTCTTTGACCAATTGGCACGTGTGGAGTTCGATTTTACACAAATTTATTATTATTTTTAAAACATTAATCTCATGGAGAAGAAAAGCATATAAAAAAGAAGCGGGCATGGAGGTGGAGGAGGAGGCTTAAAAAAGAACCACAGACACACACCCTCACCTCCCTTGACTCACAGTACAGCATCCATTCAGAAAGGAGATAGATTTTATGCAGGAAAAGGAATGGAGAGCCAAGAGGAGGCTCAGGTTGATCTCAGACAAAGGTATGACTAATGCACCCCAAAGTGGGGACAGCCTGAGGACGACCTATAATGATCTAGGTGTGACCACCACCGGTACAACCTCAGATTGAATTAATAAGTAGTCCATCCTGTCTTAGACTTATGTGACCAGGGCGCAGCAGACCTTGACATTGCAGTCTACTACTAGCCCAGATTAGAACATTATTACGGGAAATTTAGTCCAGTACGTACTCTGTCCTGTGTGGATAGAGAGTATTAAGAGGGAGTGTGGCATCCTTGATCTTGTACCAGTGTGTAGAAGGGAGGCCCTTAGGCCCTTTCTTATACCATGCTAAGAGCATATGCTATCAAGTTTCGCAGAAGACTGTTAAGACTATTTTTAAAAGGGAATGATTATGCCTGTAAAGATATAAGAACATAAGAGGAGTCCTGCTGCATCAGGCTACAGACCCTCTAGGCTCACCAATAGCTTGCAGGCATCTCAAGCAGAAGACAAAGCAAAACTCTCTTATCCATAGCTTCATAGAGTGCCCCCTGGTTGTAGCACTGCATGATGGAGAAAAAAATTAGCAAGATGTCAGTATATTAAATGCTTCCATGTTATTGTCTGCTTATATACAAGGGTGGCAGCCTGTGGAAGAGAGACTGGACAACATTAGCAATTGAAAGAAGGTTCCAACCCTTTGGTCTTAGTTTGGACAATCAAATATAAGCCTTTCAAATATACATCCACTTTCCTCCTTTGATTACCACGTAGTTACAGTCTTTGCACACAAACTTCCTTTTGAGAACTTACCATACTTTTCAGTGAAATGGGTCTGGTGAATAAGCACTGGCAATGATATCAGGGACCTTTCTGCATTTGCCCTTATTCTGCAATAGGGACCTGTTATCTGCATGCCAGTGCAGACTATGGAAGGCCCCAGGTGAGGCCTGCCATAGTCTGCATTAGCTCATATGGACAACAGAAAGCTATCCAGAGATATATTCCAGAATAACACCAGGTGCAGAAAGACCCAGATGTATGAACGCCACAAAGAGTTGTCCTACTATGGACAATGTCTGCAGAGCAAACAACTCAAATGGTGGCAACTATCTTCCTGCTTGGGATGTTTAGAGTCAGGAAATTTATCTTCTTAGCTATAAAATAAGTCTATGGCCATGTTTCCATGACATTATCATGGTGGCTGTGTTTCCATATGCCACTGTATCAATGTTGCTCAGGACACTGCTGCCTAGGAACTGCCTCTAGGTTGGAGAGAAAGGCAAAATGCCTCTAAGGGCCTCTGCAAGAATTTTTGAGCAGGTGTCTTCTGCTTGAGAATACCCAGAAGCAATTGCTAGGCTACTGGATGAGACAGGGTCCTGGACTAGATGGGCCATGGCTGATCCAGCAAGGCTCCTCTTATGCTATGACACTCTGAAGTGGGCTATAAAGTACACTTGCTGCAGCATGTGGTTTGCCTGGTCCGATAGTGTTTAATGATTCAGACCGCATCAGCCATGAAGTCCCTGAAAGCTGAACTAAGCTGTATGCTTGCACCCATATGGTCAGCCAGCTGCCAGGGAGGCCAAAAAAAAAAAAAAAAAAGCCTCTATGCACAGGTGTTGGCACCCCTCAGGCCAGACCAGTCAGTGGCCATGGAACTGACCAGCAAGGATGGTTGAGCCACACCAGAGCCAGATTCTCTTGAAGCCCTTTCCCACCAACCTTGCAGAGACTCAGCATAAAGATGGTTGATGTTTTTCAAAGTTGCACTATTGGCAACACAGTAAATTGATTACACATTCTTTATGCTTTGAACGTATAGAAGTGGAACTTTCTGTTATAGACTGCAAGTACACATGGATTTGTTTGCAAAGCATGTGAACTTGTAGTCTGTAACACAAAGAGACCAGGGATCTATCTATATGGCAACAACACCCTATTCAAATGTAACTGTTACAGCAGCAGTTTGAAGGGAAGTTATAGTCCTTTCCAATTCTAATGAAGACTATAACTTCTGGAAACAGCACTTTTCTTATCAGGTCATTTAATTCTCTAACTTGGAAGGTTGTGAGTAAAGGGATTCATTGCTCATCTGTGTATACATATCCTGTAACAAATCCATGCTCTGAAAGCGTGCTTTTAATCCATTCTCAAGCAATGTCAAATGCAATCTGGACCCATTGCAGATGTGTAGTGCAGCTGCTTTCCCACCTCCCCAGTTTAACAAATGTCTTAACTATTCGTACAAATGTCTGAAACACTCGTATCCGTATGAATGTTAATGTACAAATGCCATTCAATTCATGTACCAATCTCTGAATTTGGATGAATTTGGATGAATAACGCATGTTATGAATATTTGTGCACATCCCTAGACTATTGTTATATACGCAGAAGTCAAGCGTACTTGCTCCACACTCACATTGAAATTAATGGTACTTTTAAAAGTTTGCCTCAGTCTTTTTCTTTCTTTCTTTTTTTAATATTAGACATCCTCAATTAAAAATAGCCAAAATGATGAACAGTAGTTCAAATCATATAAAGAAAAAGGGATTCTTCATGTTATATTGCTCATTACAAATAACATTCTGCTTGGAAAAAAACCTTTCATCTCTGAAAATTCATCTTTAATGGGGAATCAGGATTAACCCCCCCCCCCAGAAAACAATGCTTCTTTTCCCTGTGACCCCTGCAATGACTGCAACATTATTCAGAGCTAGAATGTATTTGGAAATAGGTTTTGTACTTGAACATTGAATATGATCAATTTCTTTATCAGCAGTGCTTCTCTTGGCTATTTTACTAAATTACATATTCCATTGCAAATTATATTCCATTGCTAGGGCATTAGTCACTATCCACAGTTTGTATTTTAATACCCAAAGAGGCTTTTTGTATGCCATTGTAGGTGGACTGCAAAAATGTCTTATGGATAATGAGTCCATTTCTGAAAATGTGACTCTGTCCTATTTAAAAAGGTATTCCTCTGCTGTGAATTGAAGGAATCTAGAAGAAAAGAATAACATAGTTTCCTGAGGGAAAATCTGTCAATAATACAACTAGAGGTTTAATTCAGTTAAGGATTATCTACTGCTTTGTCTGTACCAATTTATAAAGGGTTTTTTTTTATCCTAGCCCATCCACCCCCATTTTTTCACACATTTAAGTTTGCCTGTCTCAATTACTTTCAGTGTATTGAAATCTGCACACTTGGTGAGGTGGGAGAGTGATGAGCAATGATATAGTAGCAATCAGCTGGTTGATTCCCCATACCATTTGTATCACCCTAAAAACATCCAAAGCAGTTTACAATATCTGACTAAAATAAAGTAAAAGACAGATAAAAGCAGCCAAATGTTTTTTAAAACCCCAAAACTGGGTGGGGCAGGAACTAACACTCATTCATGAATATACTTAATCATTCTCAGTAGGTGTCTGAACAATGTGTTGTACATGCCTCACAAACCTCAAAGGAGAGAACATTCCAGACTGCAGGCACCACAACAAGCCATGTCCAGACAGGGGCTAAACATGGGAATATCTCAGAGGGTGTATTGCTATGTATCTGTGGCAATTCCCTGTGATACAGGGGTGAAATCCAGTGGCACCCTTTTCCAGGGAAACCAGCTTTCACTACAGATTTTCTGCAGAATAGTCATATGGCCTGCCTGCTTGCAAGATCTTTCCTGTAGGAAATGGCTGCTGCACATTCATAGGACCAAAGCCAGGACAGAAATGGTCACCATGAATGTGGAGGAGCAAGCATGCATGCACTTCCAGATATTCTGTGCCATTGAAATATCTGGAAGTAGGTGCTTTCTCATCATGGGAACAAGGGTGTAGACAGGTAAGTGCCCACACTTGCCCTACAACATTGTGCTGCTATATAGCAGGCACGATTATGTGCTCTCACAGAAGTTCTATCATCTTCATGACAAGCAGTCTGCCATTTGCACTCCAGTTATCTATTGATCTGCTTCATCCATTCTCAACTGCTTAGAAAACCAAACGACTTCTCAGGCTTCAGAGTAATAGAGATTTTTTCCCACTAGCTCTAAGTACCCATTACGGTCCTATTAAGGCTCCTATTAGGCTCAGAGAAGGAAGACCCCATTTCCACTGCAGACCCCATTAGATCCACATTTGTTTCCACCAGTTCTAGGGAAATCCAGATTGAATGGGTCCTTCAGAACCTATAATCTGGATTTCCTGTAGACCCCATTAAAGGGGCCTACAATGGGCTCTTCAGGCATCAAATTCAGATTATACAGAGTGTGTTTCCACCACAATTGAACAAGGGAGTCTAGGGGCCCCCAGGGGGTGTGCATCTATGGGGGGGTGCCCTAAAACCTGAAGCCTGTACACAATCTACGAAGCCAGCTCCAAAGCTGGCTCCAAAGAATAGCACAAGTTCTGAAGAGGACCCCATGCAAGAGCAATGCCAATCCTATGGACTTTTGTCAAGGGCTCTGGAGGTTCTTTGAAGTTTGCAGCATATCACTCCAGATAATCTTTGGAGCTTATGACAAATCTTCTAAGAATCCCCAGAGCATCTATGGAGATTGCACCCCCTGTCCCCCCAAAAAAACTGGGTTGACAAGTGGCCCCCACGTGGGTTGATCCAGATTCAACACATGGGTGCTCTACCGTTTCCACTGTGGGCAGGCTAGCACCCATTGCTATTGGGTGCTGCACCACCCATGGGGACACATCAGGTACCTCCCTTAATCCAGATCTACTAGATCTGAATTAGTTGAAAGACCCATTCCTTAGATCCAGATCATCTTAGATCCAGATTAAGGGAAGTCGGTGGAAAAAAAAAAACCCATAGAGGAATCTTAGGAGCAATTTGAAAGGCTGAGGAACTCTGCTGATGACAAGGTTTCACTTGCTTCTCTGACAGCCACAAAGAGAGAGGTTGTAGAGCTATCTGCTGCTTTCCTATCTGTTCCTGCCTTTGGTGATCTTGGGGGTTCCTCCTGCCTTAGGTGAATTTCTCTGGACAGGGACTATCTGGGCAATCAGCAACGTCTGCCTGGGTTCTTAGAGCTCCTTTGGGGACAATGGAGAAGTTGAATATTTTAAGGATTTTTTCTTCTTCCTCCTCACCTTAAATTATGTATTTATGTATTTACATTTTAATCCCATCCTATACCTGAAGGTCTCTGGGTGGGTAACAACATCTAAAATCAAACATCATTAAAACAACACTAGGGTGCATCTCTTTAACTTCGAAAATACTCCGAAGTTAAGCTTGTTTTGCCTCGGAATGTCCCCATGCACAGATTTACTCTGGACTACATCAGGTGCAAAGGAGGAAAATTCATGGCAGAAAAACTCCCCTTTCAAACAGTTCTACATCTGACTTAGGGGGAAACCACGGATTATCCTGGGAGCATGGGGATGCACACATTGGGATTTCTTTAAAGTGTCTTTCCGGCTACATTAATCTACATTAATTGCTCTTTAATGCATGTGTGTGTGTGAAAACATTCCTTTCCTTGGCTGCCAAGAGTTAAAAGCATAACCAAAAGCATAACTAAAAGCAGATCACTCCCTGCAGCCTATCAGCCAGCCAGCTGGCACATCCAGCCTCCCTCCATTCCATTTTAGTGCACAAACAGACCAGCGATCTCTTTCTTCTTTCACATTATTAGGAGGGGGAGAGAGTTTCTGTGCTTGCTGTCAGGGAAAAGTGTGTATGTGAAAATAGATGTTTCCCCCTCCTTTGTTAAGATAATTAGCATCACTTTCCCCTAATAGCAAGCACATAATTTATCTCCCCTTCCCAATAATGTGAAAAAAAGAGACAGATCACTGGACTGCTTCTGCAGTAAAACAGCTGCAGGGAGTGAGCTGCTTTCAGTTATGCTTGTAACTATGTTACAAGCATTGGTTATGCTTTTAACTCTTGACAGCCAAGTAAAGAAATGATCCGTGTTGTGTTGTGGAGGTTAAATTGAGGTTTTTGCCTGTCATCTCTGCAGTGGGCAGGGATGGGTGGAGAGATAAAGATGCAGGCTCACAAAAAGCAGCTTGCATGGGGACAGGAAAGTACATTTTAAATCTGTGTTGCCCCAAACCACATGGGGACACTTTATTTCAAATTACAATGCACATTTTAAAAATCCAACACAAGAGAGAAGCAAAAAGAAACCAAGGGGACGCACTCTATGTATTAAAACAGTAGCATCTGCAAGTGGAAGAGAAAGTGTATCCCCATTTAACCAAAGGCCAAGGCAAAGACGTGCGTCTTCACTGCCTTCCAGTCTTATACCATTTGGTCAATCCTATCCACATTCACTATATTATTATTATCACTATATTATTGTTATTTTACAATATTAACATATTTTGATATTATGAATTGGTTGTATTATACAGTCCAAAAAAATTTGTTTCTTTTTGTCATCCTTTTGTTTTTGTTTCTTTTTGACTATGGGGCTTCATGATAGTGATCTTAGGAACTTTATCCAGCTTTCCTGGATGCAGTCATGAAGTGATGTGGATCAATAAACTGAATCTAGATAAGATGGAATTACTATGTGACCAAGGCAGTATTCTCATTGCCTCTTGCCCACCACCGCCACCGCCATGCCCTCTCGCCATTATGGCAGCTGCTGGCAACTTGCCTGCCCGCCCAGCCTTTTGGGCTGCGCCACTGCTGCCACTTTGCTCACTTGGCTGCTCACCAAGCAACCATGACGCTCCTGGGGCATGGAGAGGAGGAATGCTGGGCAGTAGGCAAGTGAGCAAGCAAGCAAGTGCTGCCCTCCCTCCCTCCCTTTTTTTCGGCCACCGCTCCACTGCCACACTCCATTGTTTAAAGTGGAATTTTAAAAAATGGGAATGCGTGTTCGCATCCATTTTTGTTAATTCTACTTTAAATTAATTGAGTGGGATCACAGCAATAGTGTCTTAAACACAGGCAGTTAGGAGACACCTAACTCTGGATTTGTGACTACTTCTAGGTTCATTAGTGTCACCTGAGTTCAAATGATTGGTCCTTTCTGGTTAAATATGGCCACAGTGACTCATGTTCAACTAAATTTCGTACAACACTAGAATACAGAAGCTAGATTTCTGATAGGAATCTCTGGCTGAATACCCTAGTTTAGAACGAATGCACTGGCTGCCTGTTTGCTACAAAGCCTGATTTAAGTTGTAGGCATTCATATAAAGCTCTAAACAGCTATAGCCTCAATGTTCTGAAGTAGAACCTTCTCCATTAGCGATCTGACTGATTGCTAAGGTTTTCAGGAGAGGCTATTCTTATAGTTGCATCACTTTAATACATTTAAGGGTTAACAGCATTTTTTTATTTGTTTGTATGCTGTTTTGTGATGATCCCAGGCATTGAGTAATGCCAGGAACCAACATTATACAGTTTTCAACACTCAGATAAATCACATCACTTTGCCCAGGTCTTTGATGTCTTAACTCCTTCTGTATGTTCTACTGAACTGTAATTGTGTGTTTAACTGATTTTAATGTTTTATGTGACCTGCTATGAGACTTTCAGCTAAAGAATAGAATGTAAATTGAAATAAAAATGTTATACAGAGGACAGAATCAGAATCAGAACCAGAGATTTGCATGCTATATTAGGTTGCATTTAGCCCAAATTTTGATTCCAGAAGTTATCACATAACATTCCTTACTCTCAGTTTTGATTATTTTTTATCAGCATTTCTATATGACTAGGCCTTGTCAAGTGGCAAAGAGCAAAGACTGGCTAAAATGTTTCTCCAAACTTATGAAGTTTTTCATTTCTGTGTCAGCTACACTTTGAATATGCAATGAATGTTCTTTTTTTCATCTGTCACTTTACTGCTTCCAAGTCCAAGCATTTATTATAATGCTTGGCCAGGTGTCAGCAAAAGGTGTAAGAACTACTTAAATAAATACTCTTATACACACTTGCAATTCCACTACATATTTTTACAATACTGTGGATTACCCTAGAACCTTGAGAAGGGTTTGGTAGTCAGACTAGAAACCAGCCATAAACTACAGCCCATGAGATGATGAAATAATAATGATAGTAACTTTACTATTATTTTGCTAAACAATAAACTATATATAACTGAAAGCTGTGGTTGGTATGGGTGAGTGCAGTCCTAAGTCCCTTCTAACACCAGCTCCAGATTTTAAAGGAAGCTCACGAGCTGGCTCTATGTGTGGGAATGAACTCCCTACTGCTCTTGCTTACATTGGCTGAAAAGATCATTTTGACCAGCAAGAATTGCTAATAATGGAAGCATACATTCCTTCATTTTGACTTGGAAGAAGGTACAAAATGAAAGGATCCTTTCACTGTAGCAGAAGAGTCATAACTACAAAGATAAATAGCATTTGGTAATGGGATGCCAGATGGGACCTTTGAGAAGTTCCTATCTAACATAAACATTCCAAAAGTTTGAGACTTTATTTCTTACATTTTTTTTACATTAAGGGTGTGTCCCCATTTAAGATTTAAAGAGCTTTGAATTCATTTTCAAACCTGGCAATTCCCAAACGATAGAAAGAATCCACAGTTTCTGAGGATTAAAGGTCCCAGAATGTGTATTATCTTCATTTGAATCAAAAGAACACTCACTGCGGGATTTACAAATAATCCTCATTATTTGTCAGTGGGAACTCAAGTGGTATTTGGGAGGTGTGGAAGCATGATTTAGGAATGTTCACTTTCCCCTGAGCCAATGATAAGCCAGGATTTCCTCTCCAATCCCCTGGCTGTTTGCTAGTGTGATCTGCCTGCCTGCATTCTGCCGTTCAGCACTCCGTCTCCTCTTTCAGCTGTAGAATGGAAAATGAAGGAGGGTAGGAGGAATCCTATTGCCTTGGCTCCCACCTGAAGCTCAAATTGGCAACTTCCACCCTGGGGGTTGCAAAAGTGTGTCGGTTCTTAAAAAGCTTCCTACTTTAAGCTTATAAGACCCAATATAACCCTGAAATTTCCTCCCTTTTCTCTCCCTCCCAATTATGTGCTTGGCTGAAAGTGAGCAGCTTGCAATGTAACCAGAGATTGGACAGTACATTATAATGAGGCATTAGAGTTTAGCCCCAGGAGTTTAGCCCTGATTTTACTTAAGAAGGGATTGGAAAGATTTTAAAATGCCTGCCATTTGGCGGTGTGCCAATGATGCGCAAAAGGGGACCTTCTTGTCCTGCTTTCACCCTCTTGTCTTCCTTCCACCCACGACTTTTGCCTTCCTCTTTGCTTCCCCATGGCAATCTGAATCAGGCTTACATAAGGGGCAGAGCTCAGATCCCACCCAGGGTATGATGGAAAAGAGAGCGGGAGGGGGTTTCTCCCCTGCAAATCTGCTAGTGGGAGTGAGAAGTTTCAGAGCTCACTATTAATTTTTTTTTCAAAAAAAAATTAAATCCAGAGTAAATGGTGCAGTGAAAACAAGCCCTAATTTTTATTATTCTCTCAAAAGAAATTAACATTTACAGTACTGAAAATCCAAAATTGTACAATTGTTGGTCTCTTGGTTATATTTGTTGACTTCTCATCTTCTTCTTGATGTTTCCTCGTACTTGTAACCTTCTGCTTCCCCAAATTTCCCTCTTTCTCTTCCACTTCTGATTTCTTGCTTAGTCCTCAAAACCTGCAATTAATATACCATTTTCTTGTCTCTGTAGATAGTCAATAAAAGCTTGCCAGTTCTTTGTAAATTTTACCACCGAGTTGTCCCTTATCACATTAATTTATCCACTTCTTACATATTTATGTCTAAACTGTGATGTCTAGAAGGTTGTTCAAAGCAGTAAGGTGGAGCACTGTAAAGCAATGTATCTCAGGTATCCCTCTCCCATGTTAGACATATAATCAGCTACCACCAGCAGCCCACCAGCACCATTTTAGATCCACTTCCATATCTTGGTTTCCAGGGCAGTTCTTTTCAATAATTTGCTGTGGACTGCTTTTTTATTTGGTCCATCCATATGCTATGTTCTGGCTTTGTATTTTTTACCTCCATGTTTAAGACTCCTGAAAATACTATGTAAATATTTTAAAAAATAATTTAAAAGATACCAAAAATTTCCTGCTAAGTATATGACAATGGACTTTTCTATGAATAACATCTTACTTTGCAGAAGAAAGAAATCTGTAGGTGGCAGAATGATGTAATTTAACTCACAGGATAATTTTCAGTTGGTAGTTCAAGACATATTGTGGCATATACTTTTTTTTTAAAGAGAACTATAAAATTAGGGCAATATCAGTTTTATTTCTACACATGAAGGAATTATGTATGCTCCAGTTTTCTCAGCTGTTTAAGATGAATAGCTGATGTTAGGAAATAATATTTTTCCTTACAAGAAACACTTACTATGACAAAGATAAAAGCTAAACCCTCCTATAGGAAGCGTGAAAGAGCAATATATGACTCCAAAAGCACCTTTTGCATGCGTATGACATGCCATTTTCATTAGTGAAACTGAGCTGGAATCTTCAGCTCAGTCTGGGTAAGTGTGAGTTATTTTATCCATGAAATCCTGAAGCAAATTTCCCTTTCAGTATTACTGAAACTTTGTCAGGCACAATGACCATGCTAACAAAATTATTTTGATAAAAATCAATAGTTAAAAAGCGTCCTTATCATGTAATCCAAATCCTGGGACTGTGCTGCTAGGAGTTTGAGTGCTGTGTAGGGATGTGCATGAACACTGCCCTGTTCCTACTGTTGCCACTGCCACCGCCCCCTCCAAAGTGCTTTGCCCAGTGGTGCAGCCTTGCTGTCGCTGCTGCCACTCCTCTGAAATTGTCCGGAGGATTGGCCTGTGTGGCCAATGTGGTCATCATGGAACCTTAATCTGGGCTGCAGTGCAGACAATGCATTCCAGATGTGTTCTTAGCAGCTCCTCAATCTGGGTTAACATCTAAGTGCAGAATGGCCTTATACTGTTCTTACTTATCATTGAAACTGATAAGTAATAACATGAGCCCCCTAGGCTCATATAGCCAATAAGGAAGAAATCAAGTTAAAAGAAAGAAGGACCAGGAGTCAAAACAGTCTTTTTGAATAAGCCTTTTTACACTTCGAAGATGGTAATGGCCAGGGGATGTTCCTAATTGGAGCATCCATACACTGGAGAGCAACTTCCATCTCAGAGTGGATCCAAGCATGTGTGACCATCCCCACCCTACTGTAGAGTTGGTGTGTGTGTGTCTGTGTTTGATCATCATCCAATGGCATGGTCACACTTAACTGCTGCTGTCCTTGCCTTCTCCCACCAAGCCTTCTTGACAAGGTCATCTTCAGCTGGTGAGGGGATGAGGGAAACACTTGGCTTGATGAGGAAGCATTTTGAGAGGGTAATGGGGGATATGAGCTGAGGACCTCCCTTGACTGTACCAAGATGCAAGAGGGAGACTCCTGGATGCCTTGCTTTAGTGTTAAATGCAGAAAGGGTCTTCGACTCAATCTAGCAACACTCTTAAATCATCCCTCTGTTCTGCTTCTAGGGTGGTATTGTCTGTGTATCTGAGATTGTTAATGTTTCTCCTACCTATCCTAAAGCCATGCTCATTTCTTCCCGGGCAGAATTTCACATTATGTATTCTGCACATAAGTTAAGCAGATACCATGAGTATATACACCCTTGTCTTACTCCTTTGCCAATTGGAAACCAGTCTCTTTCTCCATACTAAGTTCTGACTGCTATCCCTTGACCAGTATCTAGGTTCCTCATAAGTTAATATCAGTAGTTTTAGGATGTTCATCTTCCTTAAAATTTTCCATACTATGAGGTTGTAATTCTATGCAAAACCACATAGAAACTGATCCCACTAAGCATAGTAGATTATTGGCTAACTGAAACATGTGAAGGAGAAAGAGTCTGATGGGGATGCTGGCCACTTTGCTCTTATGGGTTCGCTATCCTTCCATAAGAATGTAAGAACCTAAGAGGAGCCCTGCTGGATCAGGCCATAGCCCATCTAGTCCAGTATCCTGTCCCACACAGTGACCCACCAATTGCTTATGAGCATCTCAAGCAGAAGACAAGGGCAAACCTTCACTTGCTCTCAAATCTCAGCAAATGGCCTTAGGGGCATCCTGCCTGTCTCCTTGAAGTGGATGGCTCTGGTTGAACTTCTTACAAAAATGCATATAAGTCCTTCCTCCTCCCAACTTCCACTCCCAGCTTTCATCATATTTATTCCTCTGTGATCTTCTGAGGTTGGTCTTTCATTTTGTGATGTAATGGTATTTCACTGACATGGAGAGAGGGTAGATGTTTTGTGATGGTTCAGGAATCACTACCTGGACTTTTGCATTCGTTAATAAATAGAGGCAGGCAGGCTTCATGCTAAATGGGCAAACTGTACTCACTAACCTTGCAGGACTTTACTCTTTTGTGCCAAAAGCAATCATTATTAGGTAATGAAAGAGTATATAAGAAAGTAGTCGATTATTTATGATGGAAACAAAATGAAACTAATGGGAGAAGATTTGGGAGCTGTGATGCATGAAAGGTACTATAGAAGTGGCTTTGGCACCATGACAAGAAAAGAGAAAAGCTCAGTGGGAAGCAACAGTGTGAACATGACTACTGAGAAGAAAGAATAGATGTCCTGACCAAAACTTCACCATCTGGTGTTTATTTAATACACAATGGAGGTCAAATGGCTACTGATCCTTTCTGCCTTAGACCTATGACTACAAGAATGGAAAGAATCAATGGATTTATCAATATGTCTGAAAATACTTTTCTATATGATCTGATGGAGTTAAAATGATGAGAGTTGCATGTACATTAATGTTTCAAATAAGGATCAAAAGGGGAATTATTTTATGAGCCATGTAAGACCGCTAAATCAAATTATCCTTTGCATAATGCAGTGGTTTTTACATTGCCAGCAATTTATTGTATAGCATATCCCTCTTTAGCACTCTTTGGCATTATATAAGGGAAGTTACATTTTTGCAGCAGTACAAAGGTAAAATCTCAGTTTTCAGGCACCGTGTTGTTGAAGAGATGATTGTATGAAACTAGAAAACTCCCAAGTTTGTCTACATCTAAAAAGTACATATTAATTTTATTGTAAATGTGCATAACTGGCACTTTTTAAAATTCCTTTTATAGTTTTATTCTCTTTACCCTCACTCATCCCCCCCAATGTAATTGATTGCACACCTATTTTATATAATTATTCCTCAGGGATACATTTTAACTTTAGGTGAAATATGTTTATTAAACATTATATGTAAACAGCATACACTGTAAGTAAAACCTGTGTATATTTAACAGTATTATTTTACATAACTTTTTTCCTGCAGCTTTTCCCAGTTGTACACTTCCATAAAAGCCATTATTCTCTAATAAAAATGAAGCTATCAAATTTTACCGCACATTACACCGCAGCTGCACCTATAGAATGGAGGTAATCAACTCGTGTTTTTTTAAAGAAAGCTTTTGAAAAGCCTTTTTTATCTTTTGAGTTTGCAAAGGTACAGACAAGAAAGACATGAGCTGAAATGGGTGTCATTTATGAAGCACGAAGCATAGACACATTAGAATGTCTAGAAGGAAGATGATTTTATAACTGATATTGCAAAGAAATACACAGTGCATTGTTTAATACTGCTATACAAGATACCTTAAAAGTATGAAAAGGAGAAAAACAGGAATAATAGTGATATCCTAGGAATTCCCCCTCTACGTGGTTCAATGTAATAGCTATTTACTCAATTTTATCATCTAACATTATGAAAAAGCTCATAAATATAAATCTGATTGAAGTTTAAAATCCTTAAATTTCTTTCCAAAGGTCAAATGAGGTATCTATAACAAATATTGTTAGAAATTAGTGACAAAGGCATTCATGGATTTAAATCAATATGGGGAATGGACTTAGGCTCTTTCTGCACTGGCCTGGCTATCCACAAGCTGATGCGGACTGCAGCAGGCTCCACTCAGGGAGCATATGGATGGCAGATCCCTATTCCAGGAAAAGATCCAGCAACAGAAACAATGCTGAAAGAGTCAAGAATAAACCATACTCCAAATTCATTATCTTGGATGTTTAATATCCCATCAACTTGCTGGCATGGGCACAACCACGCTGATGGTTATAAACATATTTGTTGGTCATATGGATAGGTACAGTAATTTGAGTGGCTTTTCACACTAAACTTCCATGGATGGGACTGTCTTTCACAGAAGTTAAGTACAGAGACAGAGGCTGGCAGATGCTCCCATTGCAAACCTAACTGGAATCTATGATGCATCAGTTGAAGTGAGAAAATTTCCATCCAAAACCACCCACCTCGCTATAGCAATTGTGGTATGTGTAGGGCCTTTGCTACAGTGATAGGTGATGTGGTGAGTGCCTGAACAGACTAAGCTGCATGTAGCATAGCTGTGAGAATGCTGCATTCAGGGCTCTATTGAGTAGGGATGTGCACAAGTGTTTTTTTTTAATTTGAATTCATTTGAATGGATCCTCTTCAAATGTGGTAGGAATCATATTTGATACGAATGTTCAATCCCATATGAATCTCATATGAATGCATATAAATCCCATACGAATCCCGTATGAAGATTCATAAGAAGATTCATATGAATCTCTGAATGTCCCAAAATGTGATTTAAATTCAAATGTCTGAATTTACCCAAATTCATAGGAATTTTAAATGTTATGAATATCTGTGCACACCCCTAGTACTGAGAGTGCCTTAGGTGCTCTCAGTTAAGCTGTGGAGCAGTTTTTACTGCTCCATAGCTCATAGCAATCAGTGCAGTTCTCAGCCGCTCTAGGACAGAAGCGGCATCATGTGGTACATATGATCTGTCTCAGAGCATACCTGGTTTCCCAATTGTCTTAGCGCAAACAGGCTCTTGGTCTTCAATATAAGAAGAAACACTAAAAATATTACAGGAAAATATTACACTGTCTCCTGCATTATTTATTCTATATAATATTGATGGCCTTTCCATATCAACTTCTAATAAATAATTATTTCATTATTTATCAATTGCTGCAAAAAAAGGTAACAGTGTATGAATTAAAAGTAAAAACAAATTGTTGTTAATTGTACAATTGCATTAAGGAACTAAGATTTATTTTTAAAAATATTGAATTTATTTCACATCAGATATGCCAATTGTTAACTAGGTTTTCTCTGTGTCCACTTATCCGTTAATTTTTTCTAGGAACTGGCCATGCAGTTCTTTACTATGTCAGTTTTCTGTCCAAGTTTTCATAGTATTACTCCTGTATTCATGAAATTCATTCAACACCTTCTGCATGTTCACCTAATTGTTCTTGGCTTGCAGTCAGCCAATGCACTGTTTTCTTCCTCTACAGTTTGTTTAGCTTGCAGGAGTCCTCTGCCTTCTATTTTTCTAGGCTAGTACAGTATGTCAACATCACTATGTGGATGTAACAATCCAAGTCATCCACCTTGGACTGAGTCCAATTAATGATACCAGCAGTGTATCTGATGATGAGTGTTGCCCAGGTGTTGATAGTAGGGGTGTGCATGAGGCCCATTTCACACATTTCATTTGGTACAAACTGAATGTGGGAAAATTAGGCATCAGCTGAATCCCACCCCACAAGCGTGGGGGACTTCGTATTCATGCACAAATATTCAGACAAGTTTACCGTCTTAGGCTACATCCAGTCTTATGATATACTTTGCCATCCCTCTGAAGTCATTTCCCATCGGTCGGACCTGACAATTAGAAGCCCTGCAGGGATAGTGCAATCAATCAGAAGCTGTGCTGTCTCACTGAAGCAACTTCCCTTCAGTCAGACGGGACATGCCAGTGCCCGCAGCAGGGGTGCAGTATGTCCCTGATTGATCAGCATCTTTTTACTTTGCACTCTTCAATCAGATGCTGCACTGCTGCTGTGGGCAGAAGAAAGCTGTGCTGCTTTGAGGTAATTCTGGACACAGCCTTAGGCTGTGTCCAGATAAGTGGAATAAAATTCACTGTTAGAGAAAAAAGCACAGCTTACCTGCTGCAAAGTCACGACGGGCCGTCTGGACTCCAGCAGCCTCTCCACAGCTTCCTCAGAGAAAGCTGTGATAACTCTGTGGTGCACAGGGTGAGGCACACTAATTCAACCCAATCCTGACCAAAACCTTACCTGTCCCATCCACGTGACAACCTTTTGCACCATTTCTGATGTGAGGGGTCATCTGAGGTACCGCACAAGCACTCTGGCACCTCATATGATCACTGACATGACAGCACGTGTCCAGAATGTCATCATCACCATAGCAAGGTGATGGCACATGCACAGCCTTTCAAGGTACTGTGATCAAAATGGTGGCATCCTGCTAGGGATCAGACATGTGACCAGGTACACAGGGCTTAAACTACCATATACTAGCATTTCCTAGTGCGAATGCTAATACATGTTAGTCTGTTATGCA
The DNA here is from genome assembly GCA_023333525.1 of Aspidoscelis tigris stejnegeri. Lineage (NCBI taxonomy): Eukaryota > Metazoa > Chordata > Lepidosauria > Squamata > Teiidae > Aspidoscelis > Aspidoscelis tigris. The sequence goes on along the minus strand of JALMGA010000003.1, from coordinate 74,163,256 downwards.
CTCTTCCCATCCAGCGGATGGGAAGACAAGCACAGAAACACCACTGGATTCAAGCATAGCACTCTTAACTATTGTTTTGCCGTAGAGCCTCTGCCACAAATTCTGACTGCTTTTTTCTGGGACTAAAATAAAACTGTGTAAACATAAGAACATAAGAGAAACCCTGCTGGATCAGGCCACACCCAATTAGTATAACATCCTGTTTTAAACAGTGGCCCACCAATTGCTTATAGGCATTTTGGGCCTCCTGGCCCAGAAGAAACAGTGCATACCAGTGGGGGTGAGGCCTCTTTAAGAGGGCCATGGAGCCATCAGTTCCACACCAAAAATAAGTGGAGTATAACTCTCCATTTCAGTGCATCTTTTTAAACCATCCTCACCACCTGATTCTCTCTTCCTTGGTAGTCTTCTCTGTCTTTTATTATTCCAATACAAGAGATATGGGTTTTGAAAACTGAAGCCCGTTCTCCAGTCAGTTTCCACATCCATTCATGTTCTTAGCATTGTATAATTTATCTCACTCTGCAAAAAGCAATTTTATTTCATTTGCACAAAGCTAGTGAGAAGGAAGGTAACGAAAGCTGTGACAGTCACCATGGCACATGTATGCTAGCTTCAAGCTGATTATGCATATCCTTGTGATATTAATACCACATCATTGTACAAGGAAGTGTTCTTTAGTAGAATTACTTGATGCTCCTTCAACTACCAAAATGAAAGAAAGGTGGTGGTGCAATAGATATGTTTCCATCATTTATGAAGATAAAAATGATGCAGCTATACAGGTACATAGATGCCACACATTTTACTTTAATGTGGCTTTTAAGCATGCCCTAAACCAGCAATGCTACAGAAAATGGATTCTTCAGAGTTTTCTTGTAAATCCTTGAGTGTGTTCAGTAACTTTTTGTTCAGTAAGAAAATCATTTGAAGAGATATGTCGATAGATCTTACTTCTTCATTTTGTGTCAGATGAGTAACCAAAGCATTACAAATTATAGATTCTCAGCCATCTCCTCAGAAGCATCTTTCTGGGGTGGAGTAATGGCAAAATGAAGCTGTAATCTAGGTGATATAGAAGAATATCCTATTTCTTTGCAAGCTTCTTTGAAAGATTCTCCAATGAAAAGTCTCCTTTGGCTTCCAGTTCTTTGTTTTTAATTGTTCACTTTGTTGTTTTTGTTTTAAATATTCTAATGGGACATGATTTTTACATAGCCCCCACCCAAAAAACAGCAAAACCATCATGTGCTGCATTAGAAACAAGCATACTTACCTTTTAAAACATAATTGGTGATGATATTGTGTTAGTAAATGGATATTAAGTAGCTCATTAGATCAAATCAACCAACCATCTCAGTTATGTCCTGACAGGCATTTTAACCCTCATGCTAGTGGGATTTCTTTTAAGGCAGTAATCCCTCATATAACACAGTGATTCTATTTAGTGATCACGGCTGCTTTCTCCACCTGTTGATTTCCCATGGCAGTGATTTCCTAGTACATAGCATGGGTTCACATAGCACATGATCACACTGTACAAAGAAAGCTGCAATTCTCTTAGTATGCAGAATCACACTCTGTGACTATGTACTCTGTTTCTTCTCAGAGGACTTGGTTAAATGATGGAAAATACTGCAACATGATGTAATGAGGGCCATCAGTCTGCTGCATTGAAAAATTCTGAATAATATTAGAACAGTTCATAGAAGAATGAGGGCCATCAGTCAGCACTGAAAAATTCTGAATAATGATAGAATAATCCGCAGAACAATCCCAAATGATAACAGAACAATTGACAGGCTGCATCTCCTCTTCAAGTTGAAGGTGACTCCATTCTGGGTGGATGAGGGAGGCTCCCCAATCAGTTTTGGAAAAAAAGATCGCTCCTTGTTTGTTTTGGAGCATGGAGGAGAATTTTCAGCAGCATCTTTGTGTAAGATACAAAATTGTGTCCTACAAATACCCTATGAGGGCCAATTTCATTGGTAAAGGGGAGAACGTGACCAGCACTAGGCGCCTGCTTCATCTAAGAGTTGACCCTTGTCAGTAGTTTTCTTCAGAGGCTGTGGGCAAATCTATGAAGTGAGTGGAGCCAAAGGCACAGTTAATGTCTCTTGCATCCCAACTCTGAGTGGAGGTGCTGCTGAGGGCCACTTCTCTGGAGATCCTGAATTAAAATTGCTTGAGGGGCTTCCCAAAGACATTGTATAGTCAGCATAAAAGACTGAAAGAAGCAACAAACCATTTATCTGAAGAAGGAAGGTTCTTCTTAAGTTTCCAATAATGTAAAAACTGGAATATTTCTACCTAGTTGTTGCTACTTTGACCTGCAAGATTCATACCATTATCTATTCTAATATATATTCAACTTCTCTTCCAAACACCTCATGTGGAAAACTTTTTTAAAAAAATTATTTTATGTTTTTCCTGACAACAAATCTGTGTGCTCAGATAGTTGAGCAACACTGACTTCCTCTATGTTAGCCAGTGAACCTCAACCCTAGATCTAATTCCAGTAGTAGCTGGCAAGAAATATTGTAATTGGCAGCCCTTCTCCTGCTTTACACTGGATCAATGGTTTTGTTTAAATTCCCTGTGATACTGGAAAATGGGCAAATTCAAAAAAGAATTTCACTTGCAGGTGCTCTGGAAATATTTTTTTAAAAGCCAAATAATCATTAGGAGGCCTTGTGTCCCCTGCTCCTCTCCAACAGTCATTGTTTTCTTCTCTTCCATTCTAGTAGTTACACCCTTGCATCTACCTATGCATTGTAGGTATGCATCAGAAAATGAAAGACTGTACTACACTTAGGGCTTGTCCCCATGCAGTTTTTATTCCGAAGTGAACCTTGCTTTGCCTGTTTTTATTTTATTATATTTATATTTATATCCCGCCCTATACCCTGTTGCCTCTGAGCCTTAAAGAGGTGCATATTAATTAGCTCCTTGCGGGCCAGGCTGGTTGGAGACTGACTCATCAGAGCTCACAGACAGAGGTGCATATTAATTAGCTCCTTGCTTGAGCTCACAAGCGAGTTAGAAAGAGGTGCATATTAATTAGCTCCTCACCAGCCAGGCTGGTGATCAGAGCGTACTGGTGCTGGAAAGCAAAAGCTGCCTTGACATTTGTCCGGCTCCCCTCTCCTTCATTGGCTGACTGAGCCCTTCTTCTCCAAGCACACGTCTGTGCTTGCTGTCATGCAGACATGTGCACATCTGCTAAAAGCTTCCAATAAGGGCAAAGGGGGTGGAGAAAAAAGGATGCAGTTTCCTCGATGCTGGGGTTTACCACATTTGCTTGGGAAGGGTGAATTCGAACTGAACCCGCACTCATGGAGACATCTTAATCCGAACTACAATTTGGATTAAGCATGCCCCGATTCTGCAGCACAATAATTGGAGACCATGAGGATGATCCCATAGAGTTCCAGCTGCATCATGTGGAAGAAGGTAAGATGAAATCACAAATGGCACTTCCCTGTTGCATTAAATCATGCTTTGATCTAATGCAGATCAAAGCATGACCAAAGCGCAATCAATAGTGGGGCACCAATTGTTGCATGCTCTGCTGCACCACACCATGTGAGTTCATGGCATAGATTGCATATATAATTTAGAACCCAGATTAGAAGAGGCTCTAAATAACAGGGGGAGTCTATATTTAAGAGTAGAGGGAGTGAGAGTGAGATGGTGATGGTGCTTCAATCTCACATTCTTTCTGCTTCACTAAAAGACAGATATGCTAATTCCCAACCTCATTGATCATGTGGCTCAGGTGAAGTTGAAGCCAGTATGGTTGTTCTGCTTTCCTTTCATTTCTATTAGGAACTATAGACAGAGCTGATGAATTCCATACCACACTTTTTTCAAAGGTTTCTCCAATTACCTTTTTTGTTTATGGAGTCCACAATATTTTCTGTTTTAAAGCTGGCTATTTGTCTACACTGTTTTAGTTATATTTTGCTCAAAACTGTCTGTTTACAAATCACTTTTACCAAATTGATGCTATTTGTGTACATGTGTTTTTATGCTGGTTTATGGCCATGATAAAGCATTAATAGTCCATCAGTCTCACTACTGGAGACACCTATAATATTACATTTTTACAGAGGGAAATGCAAGCACAAGAAGTTATTTTGCACCAGGCTGGAATATTTTACCATCTAAGTGTATAAATAGTACTGGATCTCCTCGGTCATAAGGAGAGGTCTTCTCCACAGTGTGCCATATGCCGTATTTAACTGTGGATGGTGGGAATCCTTGACTCTTCTGAATTCAAAGCCATCCCTAAACCACATGTGACTTATCCATCAATGAGATACTGAGATTTGGAAGCTTCCTGTGACCAAAACATACAGAGTCTCATTAAACTCTTTTGTGCTTATTACTGACTCTTCATATATAACAAAACATTTTCTCACTTGAGAAACTACATATCAATGGGACTATTCCAGGTCCACTTTTCAATTTTGGCTTTAAGAGTTACACATACAGAAAACAATAGGAGCCTTGCAGTACTTAACTAATCGAAGAATCAGGTGATGAATCCACCTATAATTATCTCAAAACATTTCATGTTAATTAAAATGACAGAAGGATGTTAAAAAATAACAACATGCAGGGCTATTTTGGAAAACCCTGCAGCACTTTTAATAAATTTTGTGTGCGAATATAGAGAAGATCTTTTTATACAAGAATGCTATTAGTATATTTCCAGCTATGCTGTTCATGCAGTTATGAATGTAAAGCATTGACTTTTATTGTCTTCACCCTAGAACCTGAGAATAGTTTCCTTTTGGAGTTTCTGAACTGACACAAATGCCTTTAAAATGGGCAATTAGTGACAAGTGACTAAGACAGACTCAGCACGGAGAAGCCCTGCCTAAGCTCCTTGAAGAGTCTTCATATAAACAAGTCAGACCACATCACTCATTATTCCTCCTTTGTTTACTGGGAGAAAAGTTCAAACAATTTAATGAGAGGATTACCCATACTTCAACTCCATTCAAAAAGATTAATTGATATTTTCCTGTTAGGGGTTTAACCACTTGGATTTGGCCTCATATCCCCTATTGTTATTGATGCTGTGATCAGCGGAGCAAAGTTGCTTAAAGGTTAGACAAACTTTGCAGCATAAATTACATGAACTAATTTATGTTAACATCCAAAGGAATGCCCTGAATTGCTCTCTCAGTATAGTACTTTAAACAGTGAGAAAAGGAAGATGGCTCAGTAGCCGAGATCTGTTAGAAGTCCCATTTATATTAGAACGGCTGATAGCATGTTTATTGTCAAGGGAGAAAATGTCTCTTTTAAAATTAAATCACATGAATATAGAGAACACATTGTGATTAGCATCCAGCGCCTTTAAATATACTTGTTTGGTGCACAGCCTTACAAATTCTTTTTTAACTGTGTGCACTGAGGACATATGGCTGCATATTTGGATAACCTTATTTGCATTTTTTCAAATGTGTAATATTTTTAACCACTCATTTGGCTTTTGCTTTCAGAAAAGTAGACAGCTAGTGTAACCATTTTGAATAGCTAGTTTTTCTTAATTCTTTTCAAAGGACAAGAAATAGACGATATTTGTGTTCATAAATCATTTTAGCTTAGATGTTTGTGTTTTTATGTCAGGAAATGTAAACTGATAACATGATTTAGATAAAGTATGAAGGAAAAAAAAACAAAGATTTTATAAATAGGAGACAGCAGAGAGCACAGGATGTACAAAAATGTAGGGGAAAAGGTAGTTTCACAAACAATAGAATATAAATGTGACAGTAATTCAATGTCCCTTTCCGAAGTCTAGATCTGGCAGTACCGTCAGATGATGGTAGAAAGTGTGAAATAATTGGGAAAAAATAAGATCAGAATGAACAAATTTATAGATATTAATCATAGTCTAAACATATGATGAGTAAAAAATAAAAAATTGTGAAGTGAAAAACACCAACTCTTGAATCTGTTATAAGAGAAATATATTACTTCTTAAAATTCACCTTCTTATTGTAGTGTGCAAGTTATTATCAGATGAATTTATACTATTACTCATATAAAATAGATTTGACAGAAGTCGTGTTGTATGATAACTTGGTCATAAAACTGAAAAATATTGCAATATAGACATATAAGAAAAAAGTGGATAATATATCTTCTTTTGTGTTCAATGTTTAGTCTACCCAACTGGTGATATTTTATAAGTGCAATCAAATATATCTGCCACTTCATAGCTAGGTATATATGTTCTATAAACTACTGTATATGCCAAGATATTCTGTAGTCAGTAACACTGCACACATTTGGACATATTGTGAGCATATTTTAATCCTTTTTAAGAAAATTGACACTATATAGAAGTATTTGAATGTTGCCTAAATTCACAATCTGCTTTAAAAGGAAGTATATTTTAATGTTCTTATAAATTCTTATATAGTCAATCAGGCAAAAGCATTCTATTAACTGACAACATAGCATGGGAGAAGAAGCAAATCAGATACGTATGCCATTTCTGATACCAAGAGTGTACAAATTTTATTGACCTTAATCATGGCAAATGTAGTTAACCTTATTGATTAACTTCAACCCATTGAAATGGAATGAAAACTGTTTTACCACAAAACACTACAGCAAGATCACTGCATCACTGCTTTCAACCTTTGAAACTTAAAAGCTCAGATCAATATTGACTATATTGATCCTCTTAAATAGTTCTGCTATAATAAATATTACATTCTTACTGCAAGTCTTATTAGGCAATTTAAGAATGGAGCTGTAATCAGAGTAAGTGCAGTGAAAGATAATCTCGCTTTATTCTCCTCTGCTGAGGCAGAGATAGGATCCAAGGGACAGCAGTTGTTGCTGCTGTTCTTATAAAATCTCTTTTCTCAGTGAGCAAGTACCAGAGCTAAACAATTTAGTATTTATCTTCTGAAGACAAAGGTTTTCAAAAACACACATAAATGCAATTAACTCTGATAGGATGCTCATCCATATGACTCTAAGTTCAACAATTGTTGGTGGAGTTGGGTGGGGGGTGAGAGAGAGACGTTTGTGTCTCTTTAAAAAGACAAAGCTTGTAGAAAAGATTCATTTAAGCTCTCTTCATTTGGAATGCAAAGAATCTTTAGAGCACTTTAAGGGAAAAATAGCAGTTTCTAGATGATATTTGGCATCCTTAGAAAACCAGTCATTCCTTTCTCGTTATGTTCATTTTTTTTCCACATCCACTTACGGCAGTCTTTTCATTATTAGCAGACACATTGTAAACATGTAAGATAATAAAATGCTTTAGGATTTGTAAGTGGCAAAGATGTCACATAGTGTAGCAGGAGTTTTTTTTTAACAGCAACAATAACAACAACAACACAATTACATCTTCCTATTTAAAGGCAAGAATTAAACAGAAGGAACACAAGACTTAAACAAAGCCGAAGACAGATGTCCAGAAATTGTCATTAGCTACAGCACACAGATTGTGATTAAATTTTAATGTGGCATTTAACTTAAGTAAAGATTTTTGCTTTATCAGAGGGAAAGAAGCCCGGGGAAAATATTGTTATTGATTTCATTTGCTTTAAATGTAACTGATCCCTTAAGTAATTTTTCTTGGTTTCAGTGTCACTTTTTAAAGGTCTGCATGGACTGAAGGAGTCATTAAAGGGCATGTTCATTTAAAATTCTGTGCCTAATGCATAAATTGTTCTCTGGTGCCCTCCAGGTTTCTAGCTACAGAAAACAAAACATAGCATTCCATCTACTGGATAAAAGTAAGCACGAAACGGTGCATTAGGGTATGTGAATTTAATAGATATTCAAAAGTGCTTGATTAATTTGTAAAATATGTGTGTTTCTCTGAAGGCAATATTTATATTTTATTCCATGATTGCAAAAGAAAAAAAGATGCACTTCATAAATGTGCATTTAGATCACAAGCATGATTTTGAAGTAATTTTAAATAATTGCTCCAAAAACCTTTTTTTAAAAAGAGGCATAGCTGATATATATGGGAGATCTTGGATGGCTTGTTCTGGCCAGTATTCATTCAGTGTGTTTTATTTTGAAAGTTTAAAACAACTGATGTTACAGCTCGGTTATTCTGTTGTCTTATCAATATTTAACTGTAAATCCATAATACCTAATTCATTTTGATTTATACAGGATTTACAAATAGCATGTTTTTTGCCCATTCAGTACAATTAAACTTAAGTCATTTTGTATAAAGCAGGAGTAAAGTGATTTCAATTTTATAACAATGCTCTGCATTGGCTATGTGGATAGAATATTGGCAAAGGTCTGAGGGATTCATAGAATTACATACCTGAAATAGCCTCCAACCCCTATCAGGACAGGACATTTCCCCCTCACTATGATGTCTTCATCATTTGCCCTATTCTTTGCTTCAAATTACGGACTCATTTTTAAAAAAGAATATGGTTGACTTCCTCTTGAAGGTCTTGATAATAGATACTGCCCTATTACACATGCACATTCACACAACATTCATGGAGAAATGGTAGCTACTGGATTACATTTCCAGGAATCTGCTCAGACCATATCCACACCAGGTCTTGATGCCAGTTTAGCAGTTTCTTGGTCCTAGTACCAAATATAAAGGCTTGTGTGCCACCCATGATTATACCATCAAACTGACTAGGAGTACTGATGACCTTGTTTACATACTGAACCTCTACTGACTTCTGGTTGAAATTCTAACTGCCATAGGGACAATTAGAATGATTTTTTTTTTAACCAGGTATGAGGGTTGCTCAAAGACCAATGAAATCACTCAGCCAGCTTGATAGCATCCGAATGCCAAAGCTATGTAAATTTCACCTGGCATCAACATTCCACCCACAAATAGATTTTGAATTCTGCTGGGCTAGTAAGCAGTCTATCATTAAGAATTCTCAGAAAAGGCACACCTTCTTTCAACTTTCTTGATGTAACAAAAAACCTTTGGGTTTCTAGTTTAAAGATTAAGGTGACAGGGACAATATGATAGCCACTTGGGTTTCAGCTAAGGGCACCTGGACAGTGTGCTGGGCCCTGAACTGGATCATTAATTCCCACCTATTGCAGCACCTCTATTTCCACAGTACTGATATGGTGCTGCAATGATTCAGGGATGGAAGGAAGAAAGATCTTGTTACAGTTCCTGTTGATGATCCTCATTTGCAAGGTCTGTATGAATGGTATGTGAATTTAATGGCACTAAAAGTTTCCAGCCATGCAGGTTTCATCAGTTCATGGGGAATACAATCAGATTATTATACTACTGAGGTTTTTTTTTCTTTAAATGTGCTCAAAACTGAAGTTGTACAAATACTCTGCCAATGTTGCCCATTACTCATTGAAAGGTCATGCTCCAAGAATGGTGGACTGTTTGCACTTACCCTTATGAAGCAGTTCTAGATGCCCTGTGGGGAGAGCAATCCGGTCTTCACAGTACCACCACCATCCCGTAATGTCTGGGAGCTTCTGATAGCAGCACTGATTTACCTAAGCTGTAGAGAAGTAAAAACTTACCTACAGCTTCCCTGGGAGCTACTGACAAGCTCCCAATGAGCTCCTGGATCCAGTGTGAACACTGTGTGTGGGGGGTATGTCACTGTGGCTGCACAATTTTTCACTGCATTGCCATCACTATGGCAACATTACAACATACACCAGATGCTGCTGTGGGCCATTGGTCACCTGGTCAGGCTGGAACTGACCATCCATGCTTTAAGAGCTGGTGGTCAGATTTGGGACTTCCCAGCACTTGAAGTTATTCCATCCCATGTTGCTAAGTATGTACTTGCCCTGGGTCTTCAAAAACTTCCCTAAAAGAGAGTCACTGCATCTTTGATCAAAAAGGAGAATTGATCCCTAATCTATTTTTGAGGCTTCTTTATTAACTTTTTTCTTTTGTATTTCAAAGTTAACAACTAACTAACTAAAATATCTATGTTGTACAGACATGGACTATCCCCATGACTTAAAGCAATTTGATGTGTGTATACCAGCTGGTTGGCTCTCTTCCTGACTGGCGGGAGGACGGGCAAGTGGTCAGGCTCCCTTCGCTGCCGGAAGACTCTCAGGGGCAGCCTCTTCTCCCTCCCTCCCTCCTCCGTCTCTCCCTCCTCCGTCCCTCCCTTGCTGCCTTCCTCTCTTTCTCCCTCCAGCCAGCCAGGTGGCGCTTCCTCCTCCTCTCTGTCACCACTGTGAAATCCCACCCACATGTGGCTAGCATTGGCCAGAAGTCTACAGCTGCACCTCAAACAGCCCAGGACCGTTCCCATTTGGGAAAAAAAGCGGGCTCAATTGCAAAAGGGTAAAAAAGTCCTGCTTTTCTCAGGAGTTTTTTTCCCTCTAGATTTTTGCGGAATAGCCCTCATAAAATCCAGGAAGAACTTGAATGGGAATGGCTGGATGCTGAATTTGGATTAATTGCAGAAGTCATGGGAATGACGGATACTGAAGTCAAATTCAGTTCAGATTTAAATGCCTATGGGAACGTACTCTTAGAGGAAAAAATTAACCTTGAAAATCAAGCCATACAGTTGGCAGTGAAGTGTGATTAACATAAGGACAGAAGACCGCTCTTTCTCTTTGCTTCTTTTCCTGTCGTCTTCTACTGTTAAACCCAATCCTTTCTGATTTTGCATTTGAGAAAGGCTTCATGGTTAGCATATAACATTCCATGGATTGTACCCAAATATGCCTATGCCTTTGAATCGATACTGTAAAACCAAATAAGTAATTTTGGCATCTTTAAGGCAGATTGTTTTGCCCCCACAGTGAAATATATAGTGCTATGATGTCTGCATATATTCAGAACTTTGATGAATCCCTGTATAGTAAGTGTAGATTCATGTAACAAAGACCCAGTGTATAGAACAGTGAGAAAATTAGTAATGCAAATTTCTAATCCATGCAGTGGATTGCAAAATCAGTTGGAATCATTGGTGTTATCTAACGATATTTGATTCTTCCGCATTTAATAGTTAGAATGACCTTCTGACATTTGTTCTTGTGTAATTGTTGGCTCCTGAACCATTACTGTCGTACTGTCTCCTTACATACGGTTATGTAGCCATCTGGCTAATGGATCAACAGTAATGTTTCACACCCCCAGATTTCTATGCTTGGTGGTGAAGTCAAAGTCTTGAATTTCTACAGCCCACCTGCGTAAGTATTCATCTAACATTAAGACATCTCTGCAACACGTACTTGTGCACTCACAATTGTTAGTTTAAAAGAATTGTGTGTGTGTGGAATTAAAAGAAGAGTCAGTATAAAGATTTTCCTTGTGGCAAAATATAATGAATCATTGACATTTGGATGTTTGATGGAAATCCTGGAAGGAATGTGTGACACTATGTAAAATAAACAGAGCTGAACAAAGCTTAGCTACAAGAAAGTTAGATCACTGTCCTGGCACTGTCCTTTTCCTATAGTCTTCACTCACTAATGCTAATGCTATTTTTTTTTCTTCTTGCTAGTGAACAAGAGCAACCAAAGTTCACATTGAGTTAATACTAAGAAAGCAACACAAACAAAAAGAAAACCTTCTAAAATAATACCAAATTTAAGAAAGTAGCTGCATAATCACAAAAATATGTCTTCAGTTCATTTATTTAATTGTTCTCACCTTTGCCCACCAGGATAGATTATTCAGTTTTATTATTACTTTTGGGTACATACTTATAATTTCAACTCATTTTCTATAAATGAAGGTAGTTCTCTTAAAATACATCTCAGTAAAACCTTCATGAGCAAACATAACAAAAATGCATGCAAGTGGTGATGACAGTTGCCATCTGTGTCCTATTACCATTAAAAGGTACCTTTTATCTTACCACTTACCTTATCAAGCTGGTTAACTGTCAATGTTCTAAACAATGTTGAACGTAGATCTGCCAACGTTCTGATGGACGGCCATAAGGGGCTAGCCATTTCAGGCTCTTCAACTAAAGAGAATTCGTTGGAATTATGAAAAGATATCGTCTATATGAGAAGCTCAGGAGCAGCATCACACCGCTTTACAAATTATTTTCATAAAACTGTTACATCTTTCATGGACCAGACCTGCGGGTTATTTACTGTACATAACTCTGTCACATGTTTATAGTATGATTTATTTTCTGGACAGTTCGCTTCCAGTTTGCTTCCTATTGAGTGTCCTGGCAAGGGGAACTTGATGTTGACATTATTTGGATCCAATGCAATCAAACGCACCATGGAAATCAGGGTACCACATCTCCACCACACCCAGTCTACCAGTTCCCTAAGCTGCTATTAGATGATGACGATGACGACGATGATGAAATCATCATTTCTCTTAATTGTTCCTAAGTAAGTCTGCATACACAGAGAGATACATGGAACTGCCCTTCTTTATGTGCCTATGGATTGAGCTGCTGAATGTTTTCTGTCAGAGCACCCTTCCATTCCACAACATTCATTCCACATGACACTTTCTTTCTGCTCCTTTCAATACAATAACTGGTTTGCCACTTGCAGAATTCTATCTTATCCAAACATTGGTTAAGTAATACCATGTTCCCTTTCCAAAAAGTGACCTGCCAGTTCTCCCTCCCCTCCTGCTTTATAGAAACCAGATATTCAAATACTGTCCTTTCCAGTTTTGTTTTGTTTTCCTCCAGAAACCAAATATTCATTTTTTCCAGAACACCCTTTCCTTCTCCCTTTCAGATGTTTCTTTGAATTGATTAGCTGACCACTAGAGAAATCACTTCCCAAGCGAGCATAATTCAAAGAATACCACTCTCCCTTTCCCAAATATGAGTTTCCACCTTTTTTCCCAGATGCCAAACATTCAATATTTGTTTTAGAAACCAGATATTCAAACATTTTGCATTGTTTACTCATATGATTTCCTTTTGTTTCACCATTGCACTCACTAGGACAAGCAAGTCTACCCCAAGAAAAAGGCACTCAGATGTGGTGTGTACTGCCCTCTATATATTCCATATTGTAACTGCACCCCTAGTGTTCATCATCTCTCAATTTCACCAATGCATTTCCCCCCCCCCCCCAGTATTCTGGGATAGATTGAAGAAATGCCAGCACTGCCCCCTTTCACCACTATTAGATGTAGCTCTGGTGTTGTTGGTGGTGTTTTTTTTTTTTGCCAGTCTCAAAATCTGTTGTTGCTTTTTGTCTGAAAATGTAATTCTAAGTGGCTTCACCGCTTTGGTGTGAAGTTAAGGGGCTGTGGTTTGAGTTTGCAGCAGTACATGTCTATTTATTAGACAATCGATTTGCCCAGCATTTCTCGTTTGTGCCATGAACAATTTGGAGCATACCACAAAAGAGAAAAAAAATGCCAAAGAGTTTTAAACAGCCAAATAGATGTTGAAATGCAGGATGTAAAAAGTGATTACCATTACAATGGTGAATTAATATATTATCCCACATTTTAAACAAAATGAGAAAGAGAAACTATCCCTTGCGGCAACATATTGCTGAGAATTTCTTTTGTCATTCTGTTAAACCAGAACAGTTTTATGAATGCTGTATTGATATATTTCTAATTCATTACTTTCAAAAAACTTTTTCCTATTATAATTTTCCTTTGCATTTAAGGAAATTGAGTTCTACTGAACATGAGAATTTAAATTATGGCACCATGTGATGTACCAATCATGATGTTAATTCCTATTGTGAGAATTCACTAGTCATGTACCATATTAGATCTTAGCAATACAGCATAATGTGAAAACACAATAGCCTAAAGCTACAAGAAGAGTTTGAACAGTTACTTCATGGAAGGTCATATGGAGAATCAACATATGCTTTAGAGATCTTATATGTACAATTAAAAAATCTGTACAGTTTCAAATATTTTTGGGAATGGAAAACAATGTCTATGACCAAGCCACTTACAGGTCAGCCATATGCCAGGTGCTATCCAGCAATTGGCACTGTGTAGTGTCAATATCAATATTCTGTAGTACTGTCTGAGAAGGTTGTAGTCTTGGTTACCTTAGAGCCTTCTCTGTGGACCACCCTCACTTAGAAAGGTTCAGGGATGACTTGGCCACAGTTATCCATGCTCTGATAACCTCCAGATTGGACTATCGTAATGCACACTACATGGGGCTGCCTTTGAAGACGGTCCAGAAGTTGCAGCTTGTGCAAAATACAGCTGCTAGAGTGCTAACCGGAACAGCTAGCCAGATGCACATCACGCTAGTCTTAAAAGAATTGCATTGGCTGCCAATTCACTACTGAGCCCAGTTCAGAGTGTTAACTCTGACTTATAAGGCCCTAAATGATTTGGGCCTCAAATATACAAAAGAACATCTTCCATATCAACCTGCCTGTGCCTTAAAATCTGGAGGGGAGGCCCTCCTGGGTGTTCCACCACCCTCAGTAGTAAAAGGGGTGGGCACCAGGGACAGAGCCTTCTCAGTGATAACCCTAGGTAGTGAAGGTGCACTTCTCTGCCCTGGTCTTTAGTTAAATGGGAAGGGAATATACTGTTTTTTCCCACTTTGCGGACACCATTACTGTTTTAATATACTGTTATTTTAATATATGTCAGATTTTAAATGTTGTTTCCTGCCCTGAGACATTTGGGCATAGGGCAGGATAGAAATAGAATAGAATAGAATAGAATAGAATAGAATAGAATAGAATAGAATAGAATAGAATAGAATAGAATAGAATGATAGATAGATAGATAGATAGATAGATAGATAGATAGATAGATAGATAGATGATAGATAGATAGATAGATAGATAGATAGATAGATAGATAGATAGATAGATAGATAGATAGATAGATAGATAGATAGATAGATAGATAGATAGATAGATAGATGATGGGTGGGTGGGTGGGTGGGTGGGTGGGTGGGTGGGTGGATATGAATAGACCCAAAGGACCTGATGCTGTAAAGAATAAATTCTAGGGACCACATGGAGGAAAGAGCTTTGGTGTCAAGATCACCATTCCCAGTCCCAAGTTCAAAAACATGGAGACCACAAGAAATAGAACCAGCAAACACATACACCCTTCACTATTTTCCCAATAGGCTTGCTGGATGGTTTAGGCATCTAAATGCCATTGAGGCAACACCAGCTCCCAATTATCTCATATCTCTACAACAAAGGAAAATGCATCAGTAAAATATACAAGTAGGCATGGTCTGGTATTACAGAGATTGAACGATGGTCAGCCTGAGTGGCTAGGCTGACATTATTTATCCCTCAACTGAATTTCCCCTTCAGGAGAGGAGACATTCACAGCAAAGGTGGAACGAGAAGAGAAAGAGCCAGGTTTGTCTAGAAAACAAGTATGAAAAGTATGAAGATGTTAAAGTTAGCATTATTATCTTCAGCATCAACACACAAATGGTCAAACACAGAGTAACCAAGGTAGTGCACTATGTACTAGAGATAACCATGGGACATGTATGAGTCCAAAATGTCAGAACTCTCAAAATACTCATGTTCACCCACCATTATAGGATGAGGGGAGATGAAGAATTTCTGTAAGGAGATGGCAGCAGATTTACTTCTACTGACAATCCAGATCTGAATCATGCTCCATCCTGTGTGCACACAACATAGTAGTGGTGGCAGGGTCTCCCATATTCCGCACCAATATGCAAAAGGTAGCCCTTAGTACTTTTGCTGGTGCAAACATCAGCATGTGCAGAAAGGCCCTAAAACTGGTGACTAAACACCATGGAAACTGTAGCCTCAAAGTGGAAACTGTTCAAACTGTGGATCACTTAAGATGCTAAGCCTGGATAACACATATGCATTTTCAAATTCCTTTCAAGAGTAAACCTATTCATTTGCAAAATTTTGGTAGTCTTTCCCACAAGCTTAATACCTACTGCTTAAGTATAATTGAGAATGTGATTAATTATCACAGGTAGCATGATTTTCACCTGGTGTTATTCTTCAATGCATCTGATGCCCTCACTCTGACGGCTCAGGAGCTGATGTCAAAATCTCTCAAAGAAATATATGTCCCAGTGTCAGCCATGACTTCACCTCCAAATGACTGATATTATGCCTGAAGAATCATCTATACACATAATGAATCTTCCCTGCATTTTTAGCCCTCTCTAGACTCTCCTTCTGGAGAGAATGCTTTATGAAGTGGATATTGCTCTTCCTACAGGCAGTCAAACAGCAGTTTCCTGAAGAAGGCTCCAAACAGCAATACAAAGCTATTGACACGGCATGCTGTTACCTCAAGTACAGCAAGGAAATCTATGTTGTCTATGGGCATCCATGTAGCTGGAGGCCACCGCCCCACCCCCTTGCTCAACCCCCACTAGCAGCTGCTTCTAGAAGAGATGGTACCTCAAACTCAGCAGGCTTTGCCACATGGAGTTTTGAAAGCAATTTCCCCTGACTCTCTTTTTTCTTTCTCCCCCTCCTGTAAGGCGCTGATAAGACTATTTTTATGAGGTGCTTATAATATTTTTGATGGCCTTTTATAAAGAACTTGAGTAGGCATCAATTCTTTTTGTGCCTGTGTGAATAGGATGCTCAATCCCATTTCTCTTTCTCCTGATTATTGGGAAAGCAGCAGGACGAAGATAGAAATACAAGTTGAATCTGTTTTTGAAAGGCAGCATTTTACATAGCACTAAATGGTAGTGCTGCTTAAAATTAGATGTTTTCTGTTGCAAATAAGGTTAAAGTGACAAAGGAGCAGGATGTTGCAGGAATCCTAGGGGTTTCATACAATCGATTTAGGTCAGATACTGTTTTATATGAAAGAACAGCTGTTTATGGCACATTTGTCAATTTAAATTAAATTACAACTTTGAAGACACTAACTTGAAAACTTTAAAGAAAGCTATACGATATTATCCATTACATCTTCTGCCCATTAAGGAATCTTATAGTAAGGTAACCAAAGACAGAAAATATGGGCTCAGATTTCAACCCACAAGAAGTGTGAATATACCCTCAATTTAATCAAATGTATAATGCAACTTCCTGAGGCTTAAATTTCTTACAATTGCTCTTGGAATGGGCACTTGTTTTCCCATTATTGGCCACTTTAATCTACTTATGCCCTAGTTGTCTCATTTAAAGATCACTTTATAGGACTGGGTGGTCTAGATTTGAGGTATGTGTTCCATGGATGCTGATGGAACAACACAACAGTTTACATATTTCTGATCATGATCTGAAAAATGATTTAAAAATCTATAGAGACAATCCAATTGTCCTGAAAATATATACACACAAGTCTGCTCTGAGGTGGCTAAAATCAAGTAAATCCAGTTTGAGGAGCCAGAAAGCCAAGACTGGAAAGTAAAGATCATGGAGTAAATGGACACTTGCGATGACCAAGTTCGAAACCCATCTCTCCCAGGAGAAAATTAGAAGAAGGCAATAAAGACAAGCAATTGGAAAAGTAGAATGTTATTGTGCTTTACTTTCCAGGAGGCTACATTAAATATTCAGCAAAAGCTGGAGGATCAGTTTACATTACTCTTCTTGTTTTGCGTGTATCGGCTGACAGGTGCCGTAAACATACATAGACAAACATGGTCCTATGCTAGCAATACTCCAATAACGAAGGACAGAAATACTTTTGTTTCCTGCAGCAATTACATCTTTGCTTTTAAAGCCTTATAGCTGGGAGAGAATTTACTTCTAGGCTTGGAGAAGAAGCTGTTGAGCACCATTTCCCCCCATTCTTATGTCTTTTAGGTGGACAAGTTTGATTCCTACAGAAAGAATAGAGCAAAAGGAGCAATTGTTATCATCCTTCCCCTAGACCACTGAATTCTTCTAGAAAATCAGTTTTAGATCTGGCTTAAATAAGCCAATGAAACTATCTCTAGTGAATATCTCTAGTGCATCCAGACTGTTGCTTGAAGCAGAGAAGTGTCAGAACGGTTGACCTCGGCTAAGAGAAGAGAACTTGTCTTTAAAACATTCACTCATTCATGTTTAAGAGATGTCACAGTAAATAAATGATGACTGTTTACACTTAGTCCTAAGTGTCTTCTTTTTCCACATCATAGGCAGCTATTTGGCTGTGATGTTATCATTCAAAGTGAACTAATCACTTAACTACTTCTTTTCCCTTTTTCACTTGTTACTGCCTTCCTTCCCTTTTCCCCACTGTTTTTTTCCCTTATTCTTTTGGCCTATGGTCTGACATTGTACATGCGTGAACAGATCATCTTTCCTCAATAGTCATCTGAGTTAGGCTATGTCCCCATGCACTCTGTTTACTGCGGATTGGACTATTTTTAGTCTGGATGCATGGCCGAGTTCAAATTGAGCCATTCCCATGCGTTTGCTGATAACATGGGTTCAATTCGAATATGGGTGTCCCTATGCAAACTGCACTAAATCCCTGCACGGAGAAACAACATCTTTTTCTCTCTGCCCCTCAGCCTCCCAAATAATGTGGACTTGGCTCCCAAACTGTGGCAAAACCAATTTTCTAGAGGACTAAATTTATCACAGATTTGGGCGACTTGGCCCTCATATAGTCCGGTTAGGGGGCTTTGCACGGGGACGCTTCTTACCGAATTTGGGTTCAATTTGGACTATATTGTGCATGGGGACACAGCCTTAATGTAAGTAGGAACCAGCTACTTTATCCCCAAATTAAAATGTGCCATTTATATTTGGCTTTCTGATAATCAACTGTGAGCAGTCCTAACCTGATGCTATGCTACAATCTTAAGCACTGTACTGTTTAGGCATCATAAAAACTAAAGCCAGTAAAGCTGACCCTGTATATTTTTACTGCCTCTCTGTTAAGATTGTACGATATTTAATAATTGGTTCTGGCACCTTACTGCATATTATTATAGTGCTGAGATGTAACAGTTTTATAGAACATATGGGCAACACAGCCTCTGAACATATAGATGATACACCCTATCAGGGAGACCTTCTGTCTTGTTTTATTGAGCTTTGAAAGGTCAGGTAAATTTTGCTATCTAGTTGTGTTCTGAAATTCTTCAGTTCTTTCTGTAATTGTGAAATAAATATGACTGTTTTTTTCTCTTCTGCTCTGTGTTAAAATCAAATACTGTTTGTGTCCAGCCATAGATCTTATCTTTTGTTGGAACTCAGCCTTTAAAAGGAACACCTCAAACAAGCAGGGAAACATTTTTGAGGGTGGGAAGAAATATGCATTTTATATATGCTGATTGACGCTTAGTGTTTTGCCCCAATTATTCTCGTACATGTCGGTATGTATTGTTCTGTTGAAAGTCATGCAAGATAGATTTCAGATGTCTTCTGCTAATTCATTATTCCACCCACAGCTGGGGAATTAGCAAAGATGGTTTTCAGGAGGAAAGCAAAATTTTTCAAAAAGATTGGAGATGGCAATTTACAAGTGGCAGCTGCCACCAGTAAATTGTCATCACCAATCGTTTTGAAGTATGAATGTAGTGTTGGTCACCAACTTGGACTCATATCAAAGGGAATTAGACAAATACACTTACTGTAAGACTATTGGTGATCCCAAATCAGGTGTTACATTTCTGAATACACAATACTATGAACAGTGTGTGGGGCAGTGTGCTATTATGCTTGGATTCTCCTTGTGGCCTCTGTAGTCATCTGGCTGTGGGATGAACTGACTGCCCTAGAGAGGATTCAGGCCTTTGCTTACATTATCTTTGGTTGAATTCATACAGCCATGTTGTGAAGGGACTTCCAGGGAGTTGGGAGGACAAAGCCTTCTGCCTCCATTTGGCCACTGGGTCCTCCAGATGTGTGGTGAGGGCAACCTACAAGTAAACTTCCTTCAAGTACTATGAACTTCCTTCAAGTGCTATGCATTCAACTCCTGGGCACTCTATAAATGTGAGCAATAAGCCAGGAAACAAATATAAGATCCGGAATGCAGCTGCAATTTCTGCTGAAATTTAAGAACCAAAGATATGGGGAACTCACACCTGTACTTCTGGTCCTCAACAGTGATTCCTGCTGCATTTTGGCTTGTAGCAAGTGGTGCTCTACTGCTGCAGCATTCCATGTGGACTCTGGGATAAGCTACCATATTGCATCCTAGAATATATATGACATGGAAAGATTGCTAAATTCCTTCTGTGACTGTTGACCCAAAGCAAGCCATTGTTGAGTAAGGTGGCTTAGCATATTAACTGAAAGATATCTCTAGTGTATATGACAGCATTTCTGGTTCCCTAGGCTGGGAAATACAATACATAATTGCTGTTGAAAGCAGATAATCAGTAAGAGTATTTTAAACTGACCTGTTTATAAACACAGTCTAGGGAAAGTTTATGCTGCTACAAGCTATCTCAGAAAAATGGTATCATTTTTGGAATATTTTAAGTTCTCCTTAAAGATTGATACCAGTGGTAGCTCCTCCTGCAGGATTCCAGGCTCACTGCAATGCCCTTCCTATTTGTTGTGGCCTAGCCACCATGGTCCACATTGTTGGCCTGACACTCCAGCAATTTCTGTTCTCGATGCTAGCTAGTTCAGCTAGTTGATTTGTTCACCCTGACCTTAAAGGTCATGTTGCATTAATCTCCAGTCTTCTGTGATTTTAATTAATTTAGTGATGCCTTTATAACCAAATATTTGATTGATTGCATTTTCTTATACGTTATCCTTCTTCTGTCAACTCCTTCAGTATTCTCTGGCTAACCTTGACCAGAGTCAAATCTATTTAGCTTTAAGGAGGTCATTTCTTTGTAAGCATTTAGAATAGCCAACAGAACAGCTAATTATTCTATATCAGCTCAGCACAGAATTTTAGCCTGATAAAACTCTTGTTAGGTGGACTGAGAAATATATAACACGTCCAAAGCTAAACAGTTTTATAACTGGTGCTTTATAGCTTATATATCTAGACCTAATATTGTAGTCTATTCAAAAGTTCCTTGAATTAGATTAATTTTATCACAAATTCTTTATATCTATTAGATTATCCCAAGGTATGATAATAGAAGCTATATTATTGTTGCTAAGGTGGTTGGGTTCAATACGTTTCTGTAAGTGAGGCCATCTGGAAGCTATCTACTGCTGTGCACTTCATAAAGGAACGCTGAAACAAACAATATGCTGTGCAAATTATATATGTCCATATCGTTTGGCTTCATCCAAATAAATCCCTGATTGGGGCCAAATGGAGCTGACTGGCAGGTGAGACAGCGTGGGAGAGGGATCAGCCCTCCTTGCCTCTTGAAATTTCTCTTCACACATAACTACTCAATGTCAAGAGACATGTTTGATGTTTGACCTGTACATGGCCCAAAATTACTGGCAAAAAGTCAGCATGGGAAAACATGGCTTCCAAATGGAGGCATCCTCAGAATTATTTCTCTCATTGTACCAAATGTTTGTCCATTTTGTAGGATGGGGTGGCCATCTACCCACCACTCCCCCTGTTTGACCTAGTGTTGGTTGCAACTCATTTGGATGGAGCTTTAGAAAGAGTTGTCTAGAAGTCCAGCCTTCAACAGATGAGGGAGCACTTATTTGCACTCAGTTGCCTTCCTGACATAGGAGGAGAGGAACAAAACAGCAATAGGTGTGACAGATTTGAAGTTACATATATTTTTACCCCCAATGCAGCATCTGATACATGCTCTTCCCCCTTCCAGAGTCCTCAAGGCAGGTTCCCAAATGATGTTCTAAGCCCATTTCATGTGTTTTGAAGGAAGCATCTATTTCCACATCTTAAACTACATCTGGAAAGTACCTAGGGAAAGTAATGACTGTACAATAAAGATTTTTGTTTTTGTTTTTTGACAAGAAGAGGGATAAACCTTGAGAATTTTTAGTGTAGCCCATAGTTTATGAAGATATTAGGTTTAATATATTTCTATACTGCTTCTTATAAAAATAATTAAGATTATCACAATTCTTAAAAAGTGCCAAGACTGCCATTTTTAAAATGAATCTGGGCGTGCTTCCAGAAGGCAAGGGGTAATGTGGGACTGTAAGAAGTTCCCATGATTGCCTCATGACATACATCCGTGCACGGCAGATGTGAGGAATAATCACAGGTCTACCTTCAGCTCTGTTGGCACCACTGAAAATGAGCTTGCTTCATGCTATTGAAAGCCAGCCAAATGCATGGCCACTAGGGATATGAATGAATGCAATTTTCAGGATTCAATTCGATTTGAATTGAATATCCGATGATTCAAATTGATTTTAATGTTCAAAAAGGAACAAGACAAGGAGGTCCTTTATCACTGTTATTGTTCATATTGACACTGGAAGTCCTAAATAGAGCAATCAGAAAAAAACGTGGAAATTAAAGGACTTAAAATTAAAAAAGAATACAAAATAAGAGCTTTTGTGGATGATTTGGTGGTTAGATTGACAGATCCCAATAATTCAATAGAAGAATTCAAGCAAGTAATTCAAACTTATGGAAAGGTGGGAGGTCTGAAAGTAAATGAGACTAAGACCAAGGTATTAATAAAAAAATATGACAAAGGAAGAATAAGAAACTTTTCAATTTAAATCAAGATTTGCAGTGGAAAAGAAAGTTAAATATTTAGGAGTGACTTTCACCAAACAGAATATTGCAGTGTATCAAAATAACTCTCTGAAAACTTGGTCAGGGATTAAGCAAGATCTTTTGAAATGGTCTAATCTGCAGCTATCATTGATGAGAAGGATATCAGTGATAAAAATGAATTTACTCCCAAGGATGATGCTCTTATTTCAAGTTTTACCCATTCTAATCAATACAAAGGACTTTACAAAATGGCAAAAGGACATCTCAAAGTTCATATGGCAAGGAAAGAAGCCAAGGATAAGATTCAAGCTGATGCAAGACTCCAAAGAAAGAGGAGGATTAGAATTACCAAATCTCAAGTTATATCATACAGCATGCTGTTGAGGATGGATTACAAAATGTTTTTGGCTGAAAGATCACATATTACTGCAACTGAAAGAAGAAGGCTTAAGATATGGGTGGGATGGGTACCTATGGTATGAAAAAGTGAAAGTTAATGCAGATTTAAAAATCATTTTGTCAGAAATGCATTTTATAAGACTGGATTGAAGTATAAAAATAATCTTTATAGACAAATGCCTCTTTGGGTATCACCACATGAAGGTCTGTTAAAGGAGTTTGGGGGAAGAGGAACTTGGTTTAAATAAGAAGATATGTTGTATAAAAAGGATGAATCTAACAAGTTTGACATAAAAATGAGGGAACAGTTAAATCAGGAAGGCAAAAACATACAGTGATTTACAAAAGCACAACTAGTGGATTAAATGGGATTAAATTTTGAATGGGGAAAACAACATTGGGAATTAAAATTAAACCAGGCTGAAAGGGGAATGATTGGTATTATGTATAAAGTGTTATTGCAGATTGAAATGGAACATGAACAAGTTAAAGAATGTGGGTGCTTCTGCATTTGCCCTTTAACACCCATTAAGACCACATTGAGAAAGCCGCATCTGCACAGCAGCACCCATTAGAGACAGATCGGCAGCGCTTGGCTTCTAAAGGTTCTCTGCACAAGTGCGCGGCCCTGGCCACTCAGAAGGTGCGCAGGACGCAGGAGCGGAGCCTCCTGGAACCTTGCAGCCACAATCGGAGTGGCTGCGATCATGTAAGGAGGGGATCGCTTGCACTCTTCCCAGGGTGGGCTAGGGAGGTGGTTTGGTGAAGTTCCCCTGACTCCAGAAGCAGCGAGCCACCGCTTCTGGGGCAAGGGCGAGTGGCAAAATTGGACTCCCCGGGCTCACCGTGCTCAGCTCCAAGGAGCCAATCATGGCGGGCCGCGGGAGGGCCTCTGGAGCACAGATTTGAGGTGCGTGCTGTGCGTCTGCACAGCACGCACCTCAAATCCGGATCTAAATCCGTCCTTCCGCCCCCTGTATGGATGGAAGGGGTGGTGGTAGATCCGGATACATGTATAATGCGTACATATCTGTACATATACAAATGTTCAACAAATTCATATGAATGATTAGAAAGATTCAAAGATTTGTTTGAATGTTAAATTCTAAATTAAAGATATTCTATTCGAATTCAAATGTCCAAATTCAATCGAATTTTGAACGTTTCAAATATTCATGCACATCCCTAATGACCATTTCCTTTGGTTATTTGGCTGGTTTCCAGTAACATAAAGTTAGGATAAACAAGATAAAATATTATTTTACCCAAATGGTCATTCATCTGCCAGAAGAGGTGGTGGCAGCAAGGGGCCTAGATAATTTTAAGAAAGATATAGGCAAATCCATTGAGGGTTGGAGACACAGGCAAGATGCCCCTCTAAGCCATCTGTGGGGAGATTAAGTGAAGGTTTTGCCTTTGTCCGCTGCTTGAAGTCCAGAGAAATCGGTGGGCCTGACCCAGTACAGTTCCTCTTATGTTCTCTTAGGGTGTTTCCGCACAGGCCCTTTAACACCCATTAAGCACGGATTGGGACACGTGCGTCTGCATTTATGTGCATTTTTAGCACTCTTCTGGCCACGTGTGTCTGCATTGCACGTCCCTCTTTAATACGGATTTCAGCAGCAAAACCGGTTTGGTGCCACTGCGTCCGCATTAGAGGGGGCTATTAAGCACACTTCCGATAGGTGCGTCCGCACCTACCCATGCTTAATCCGTGCTTAATGGGTGTTAGTTACACACCACATCTCAAATGGTTTAGTGCCTTGAAAGTGCAACCATTTAAGATGCGTCCGCACGGCGCAACTGTAACTAACGAGGGCCCTCCCCCTGATCACCATGATTGGCTCGCCGGAGCCAAGCATGGCGAGCCGGGGGGCCTTGCTGCCGCAGCTTGCCCTCGCCCCAGAAGCGGCTTCCAAAAAGCCCACCCTAGCCACCCCGCTGGGCCTGCAGCGAAACCCCTCCTTACCTCTCCATGGTCATCTTCGTTGTGAGGGTCTTCACCCAGGATGATCCTGCACATCTCCTGGGTGGCTGGGGCTGCCAGTAGCAGCCCTTGCCCTCAGGAGCGATCTGAGCACGTGTGTTGCATCCTGGGCAAAGACCCTCACGAAGATGACCATGGAGAGGTAAGGAGGGGTTTCGCCGTGGGCCCAGCGGTGTGAGGGTGAGCTGCGGCAGCGAGGCCCCCCGGCTCGCCATGCTTGGCTCCGGCGAGCCAATCATGGTGGGTGGGTGGAGGGCCCTCTGTCCCGGATCGGAGCTGGGTGCCGTACCTCCACACAGCACCCGCCTCCAATCCGGATCGGCGTCGCATGTGCGGCGGCAGGGGTGCAGGGTAGATCCGAGTGCTGTAGATCCGGGGGTTTTTGCCCCTGTGCGGAAACAGCCTTATATTCTTAATGTTCCAATTATATATGACATTCTTTGTATAGTTCTTGGAGAGTAACAGGTTTTAGTCCACATCTGAAAGCACCCTGAGTTGCACACTTTCTTCTCTACAAGTGTTTAAGGCTGGAAAATGTAATATATAAGGTGGTCATCTGAGAAAAAAATGAAGTGGAATAGAAGACAAGAAATTACCCTGATCTGGGAATTTAAGGGTATAAATGTTTAGTATTCTGGGGCTGATAAAGGCCATAAATCCTTTCCTCCTCCTCCTCCAGTTCATTTCTGTAATTCCTTGCCTAGCATACTTTAATCCAGTAGGTGGAGTGCTTGCTAATAATAATTGAGTGAACAGAACTTAATATATGCATAAAGCACTTTTCTTATTATAAACTGCTAAAATCATATTTGCACTCAGCTTTTTCTATTGGTATAATTAGTTGGAAATAATATTACAAGGGCAGAGTTGAAATGCACACAACCTTGTAGAGACATTTTAGAAAGCACAGGCAAACACGGCTCAAGAATGCCAATAGAGCACAGTGAAAATGTCATTCAAAGGGAGACTTTGAAAAAGTATTCACAGAAAAATGTGGGCAGTAAAGTTCCATTGCCACCTCCACCCCTAGCTGAAACTGAATTAGTTCTCTCTTTGTTTAAATGCATTTCACCATGCTACATCCTCTGAGCTATTTCACCAGCATTAAATTCCATTTCTCAGATATTTGGTTTGTCTTAAATCTAGTGTAAACCTAGAGTTGTAATATTAGTTCTAAAAAAAGACTTGGTGGGACAGGGATGATACCTCAACAGTAGATTTTAGTGGATTAGCTTTGGTGGTATGTGTGTGTGTGTGTTGTTGTTGTTGTGACTAGCCCAAGGTCACCCAGCTGGTTTTATGGAGATACGTGGAATCGAACCAGGAGCCTACCAGATAAGACTCTGGCACTCTAACTGCAAGACCAAGCTGGTTCATAGACTGCGGGGTCCATCTTGCTTTTTCTGCCAGGGGTCTACTCCATCTTAGCTGTGCCCCTGGAGTCCCTATTTGATATGCAAGGCCCTCCTGCATGTCCCTGCCCAAACACCAAGATCTCAAGGAGAGGAATTTATGTGGTTGCTCCCAGACTTTGGAACAGCCTCCCTCTAGAGGTTCATGAACATTATGGAGTTTTCAGCAGCTGGTTAAAACATACCTCTTTGCCAGGAGACTGAGTGTTGCCCTGTCAGGGAGAGAGGAAGGGAAAGTTGAAAGGTAATATTTTAAATTAATTTTTTAGCTATACTACATTTATATTTATATCATCTTGGGAATTTGGGGTGAAAGGAAGCAAATAAATTCATAAAAACCCAACAAAGAAACAAATCATTATGAGGTTCACACTTGATTTTCTTTCAGCTTTTCATATTTTTTTTATTTTATAGTATCAAAGAATCAGCAACCATTTCAGGTAGACCCTTGTGACTACCATAGACCTAACAAGTTCATAGGTGGGAATTAATCAGACTCCTAAAATTTTAACTCCTCTTCATCTTATTCATCAGAAATAGCAAAAAATACAGCAGATTTCACCATTGCCATCAGACTGAATGAGGCTCACGGCAGCAGAGTGTGCTATGGAAAAGGCAAGAATCTACTCACTCATTTACATGGCTGCAGAACTTGAGATAGGGTCTCAGCCATTCCTTTGGCTATTTCTACCTGATCTACTCAGTTAATGTTTCATAAAAATGTGCCATACATACCTGAAGGTATGAAAAGCCATGCAAATGAAATGCAAGTTTGTTATAGCATAAGTGCTATTTTTTTTCTTCCAAGAGAGTGTTTCAAATTGGTTTCAAAATTGTAACTTTATACTTGCTGAGTGCATCACCCTAGATTTCTCTGCCTCACACCTAAAGATGCTATAGCAGCAGTAAGAACCCTGGGAGGAGGGGGTTGAGAGAGAGAGAGAGATCCTGCAATCCAAGTAATTGTTTAAAAGTAGCATTAAAATGGTGAGAATGAATAAGTCATTTAAAACATTTATTTCAGCATTAGATTTACACTGGTGTGTGTGTAGGGAGAGTAGGGAGAGAATAAGAAAACTCTAAAGCACAGTTTGGTTAACTTTTCAGTTCCTTATCACTTACTATAAATAAAGCTTTCTCCTCACTTAACTTTACTGGACCACTCCAGTGGCACTGGATCACCTGGTGTGGTCTCCTAGCTGGAACAGCCCAACAGTTTTGGAACAAAGCTCTCTGCATTTGGACAACTATTCCAGAACAGCACCAACATCAGCTCTGAAGCTTTATGAGCTTTGCAGTCTGCTCAAGGGGCTTTAGATAGCTAGGAATTAAAGTTCCTGGCATCAGAGCCCCCGGGGAACCCATTTTGGCAGTGCAACAAATTGTGCGACTGAAATGGGTGTGTGGAAAATAGGGATGTGCCATTTTCTTTTTGCATTCAATTCATATCAGATCAAATGCAATAAAATTCACATGTATTTGAATAGATCCCTTTCGAATGCTGTAGGATTTGATTCAATATGAATGTTAGATAGGAATTCAATACAAATGTTCAATACGAATCACATACAATTCCCTGACGTATCCCATACAAATCCCACACGAATCCGCTACATATCCAATATGTAATCCTACATATCTGCTCTGAAAGCGTCAAATCCACCATGAATCCACTTTGAATCCATTCTCAATCCACTTCTAATCCATTCTGGATCCATCGCAGATGTGACTGGCACAGCGGCTTTAGCACAACTCCAGGTTCACAAATGTAACGAAACTCTATATGAATGTTCTGAAGCATTCAATTCAAATTTGAATGTCAATCTTCAAATGTCCCAACATTTAGTTTGAATATGAATGTATGAATTTGTACACATTTTGAATGTTTTGAATATTCATGCACATCCTCAGTAGAAAACCAAATTATAGAGCCAAGCCATGTTCATATGCCTTTGAGGTCTGGTTTAGTGGCAACTAGTCTGCCAATATACCTTTTTCAAAAGGTCTACTGGTATCCCAGACTAGGCAGCCATTCTGGCTTGCCTAGTACAGCATACACTCAATGCAATGTGGACTGACCATATTAGCTGGAGGCAGGATCTTCCTTAGACCGTACCAAGATGCAAAAAGGAAGCTTTTAGACCCCTTGCTATACTTCTTCAGTGGTAAATGCTGAAAGGTTCTAAGTGCGGTCAGGCAGCCATATATCTCAATAGAAACAAGGAAGGCCATTTCCAGCCTTACCATGTTTGGAGCAGTTTAACTATTCCACTCCAGCCTGTTCTGCATAACAAGTACCATCTACATCATAAAAGAGGGGTACATTCATCCAGACCAAGACTGGCAACACTGTTCTATTGCCACAGCTGGGGCAATTTTATACTTCCCGTCTGCTGGATGGGAAAGGAGCATGGTGAACTAATGTTGACTACCACTCGCACTTGGGAGTAGGGGTGTGCACAAATGTTTTTTTTGCATACGAATTTGAATCAAATCAAATATCCAAAAATTCAGTTTGATTTGAATGTTTAAAATCCAAATATCCAAAAATCCTATTCGAATCCTAAACATTCGAATCCATACATTCAAATGTTTGATTTGTATTTAAAGATACAAATGTTGTTGACAGAACAACAGACGAATGCTGTTATGTGCATCTGTGTGCGTTCCGTATGCACCCTGTTTTATCCTGTTTTATCCTGTATGCATCCCGGTTTTATCCCGTTTTCATCCCACATTATAAACACAAATATGCATGATATTTGCACAGATATGTATGTGATATATACAAATCTATACATTCAAATATTCAAATGAATGTTTTGGAAAATCCAAAATTCGTTCAAATGTTTCAGCTCGAATGTTATTAAATCCGATTTGGATTTGAATATCGATATTCATTTGATCCAAATCAGATTTTCAAATATTCAGATATTTATGCACATCCCTACTTAGAAGCCCTAGGCAACATCAGTCCCCCCCCCCCAGCAATCAAATACTTATCTCCATTCAATCATGGGACTGGTCCTCTTCAGACCGCCACCATCTTGAGTGCAATGCCCTCTGCAACTGCATATGTGTCAGCACCATTGCCATGACAGTGCTGATGCTCTGCACAGTCACAGTCACAGTCACATCAGGAGGCTTGCATGGAAGCTCTGTTGTCTTCCCCATCCAGCAGAAGAGCAAATGGTCACTGGCTGGATGCAAAAGGTAAGCTTTTGGGCATGATTTTGTCCTCCACACCTAGTTCATAATTAGGCAACTTCTGGGAAGGCAGGAAGTGCCTGTTCACTGTAACAGGCTTCTCTAGGTGCATATGCTCTTCCCAAGATGCTGCCTAATAAGTAACTACAGACCAAAGTACGAAAAGGCCTCTGTTCTGGTTCACACAACTGACTGTCCATCCAAAGTGTCTGGTGCACACAGGCAGGACTGAACAGAACCAGTCTTTGAAGGCTGTATACCTACTTCTGCATCAGAGTTCCAAAAAATATCTTCAAAGCTTGCATAAGCTTCTAAAATGAACCTAGTACTTTTTTCTTGTCCTGGTTCAGGCCCAGAAGTGCTGATGTCTGGACTACAACAGACGGTGTTGGTTTGATGGAAGACCTCTTCAAACTGGTCTGAGCTAATCTGGAATAGGCATTTCTTGAGATAGTGCTGGGCTGGAATAGCGTCAGTATTATGTGGACAAAGCATACAAGGCAACTGCTTGTTCTGGACTACTGATCAAATGTAGAAATGGCCTAAGACTGTACTATTTGCCTTTGACAAACTCCTGTCTGCCAGTGTACTCAATCCATGATGTTCCAGTTCTGTTCACCATAGGACAGCATTCTAGGAAGAAATTCAGTACAGATATTTCTAGGAAAAGGAATAAATATTTGTGTGTTCTCAAATGTGGCATCTGCCACAGTGACTCACTACAAAAGGGCATGAAATAATTATTCCTTTTATGAAATCAACACAGGAACAAACTGCTATAAGTGGAACGAATTCTATCAAGGAACAGCCAGTCAGAGTGAGCTGTCCTGTATCCAGAAGTTAGGTTATTCAGTCTTGGTGCTCTTTATACGCACACACTGAGCAATCCATTACTTCTTCGGCATATGAATGTGGCATTGCCTTCTCAGTTAGCCAACCAATGCCTTTGGTCAATTATATCTATATACCTTGTTACTGCAAAGTCATCATTATCATCCTGTTCAAGTCCTTCCCACACTGGCCAACTCTTCTTCATTCTTCTTTTATTGTATCTACCCTTATTGCATTTGAATGACTTTTTGAATACAGTTTCAGTGATTTTACCACTGAAGGAATAGGACAGTATGTTCAGTCTTGGACTGAAAGTTCACAATGGGTGTTTTCCCACTGTCAGTAGAAGTACCCATTAAGTACCCATTAATGGCATTTTTGTACCCATTAATGGGTACTACTAGTGACAGTGGAAAAACACCCATTCTCTAACGAATTAACAACACAGAGCATCATTATCATTATTATTATTGTTGCTGCTGCTGCTGCTGCTATAACCACTTACAGCATGAGCTTTGACCTAAGGACACCTAGAAAAACTGGATAAAAACAAACTAAATAGATTAAAGGTATTAAAAATGAATTTAAAGACAAGGTTTAATACTTTTATTATTTTAAAATAATACAAATGCTAGAAAGAATTATAAGAAAGGTTATTGGAAAAAAGCATCTTCAAACACATTGACTCAAACTGCACTCAGATCTGTATAGATAATTTCAAGTTTTCAATTTCATTTTCAATAAAATGATAAAAATATGAATAATAAATGAATAATATATATATATATATAAATGCAAAGGTTTTTTTGAAAGGGTTTCAGAGTTTGGTGAAAAAACAAAGGAGAAGCTGTCACAGAAAATTGATTTGGAACTATTTCTCTAGACTTTGGCTTCCCAAATGTTCCATCACCCCTAGTCTAGATGGATGATAACAATAACAGCTAAAGGGGCAGAGACTGTTCTCTGTACATTACAAACTTACCTAGAAATAAATCTATCTCAGCAGAAATGTATTTTAGAATATAATATGTATTGTACTAGGGGCCTTTCTGTAATTGCAGTTAGAACAATCAGTAACAATCTATGAAAGTTTCCAGAAACTTCCCTTCCACATGCTACAGAAGTGGAAGCACACTCCATCTGCTAGTACTCTCCATTCTCACAGAATGGAACACAGACCAGACTAGGCACCAGACTTAGCTGCTTATTCCAATATACTTACTGATATACTAATGGTAAACTAAGCCACGGGTGGTGCAGATGCCTCTGTGTCCCCTCCCAAGAACTTTATTCCTGACTGTCAGAATTTTTGGAGATGGCTCTGAAGTTGGTGTGAGCTTGGGAGCCAGCTTAAGGGCTGTCCCAATTTAGATGTACTTATTCTGTGCCCCTTGTGCTGCTCCAGAAAGTGAGTGACTGGTCCAAGAGAAGTAAATCTGGAAATTCCTATAAAACAGAAGAATTCATCTCTCAAAACTCATAGAAAGGAATGTCTGGTTGTTGTTATTGAAATACTACTGATATTGTTGTTTTCTTTTGAATCAAGAGAACCTTCATGGGCATAGGGAAACGTGAAACCTAAAATTTAGAAGTTCTGTTTTTGTTTTGTTTTCTTTCCCAACATTCTAAACATTTCAGTCTGGCTATGATAAACTGTGAACATAGTTCAAATACACTTCAAATGTGGTTCATATAGACACAGATGCATAGTGACAGATCAATACCACTTACAATAGGCTTCAGTAGACAAATGCAACGTTCAAATGGATCTGGAGTTTGAATCAAAGTGGGAACAGAAAGGAAATTCAGCTGTTGAAATATTCAGAAATTCACTTGAAATGGGATGCCATTTAAGTTTTGGTCTGGTCCTCCTACCTGATGCAGCAGCACAGTTTCTGTTCTCCATTTGTACGCTTGTCTTTGGCACCAAATACTTCTTGTTTTGTGCTTTTGAGTACTGTTAATGGATGAAGTCAAAGTCTAGAGAAAATATGTCTGTTGCAACTTTATACAAAGGTTGTTGCAGTTTACTCAAATCTTATGGGCTCCATCTCCAGCAAAATTGAGCTATAGAATCAGAGAATATGGTATGTTCTGCCAATTTAAATGTATCTACTTGACATTTCAAGTAGGGGACTTTTCTTGACAATCTAACGCAGCCAAAAATCACTTAGGAAATCCATATGAAATCATTACACAATCCTATCTGTTTTGTCTTTTCTTCCTTTAAATATCATTCAGTTGAATTTTGCAACTGCTTCTCAGGGTGAAAAACCTTATATATTTGGTTCATTGTCTGAGACTGGGACAAGTGAATTTATCTACTAATTTCAGTGGGTGTTGGGAGAACGTTTGCAATGTTGCCATACAGTCCCTGGACAGACTACTAATATATTGCCTCTTCAGTTTGAACACAATTGAATAAAATATACCATTGTGATGTGTCCTGCACTTGCCATTCACATATTATTTTGCACAGAGTTCATAATGTTTATGTAAACAGCACTTATTGTTCAGAAATTCTCAGGCACTGATTACACAAGGAGGGACCACAGTGCCTTAAGAGCAGGAGTACTTGCTCTTAACCCAAAAGTGGGGTGTAGGAATGTGCACTTATGTTTTTTTTATATATTCAATTAAAAATGAATGTTCAAAAATCTGTATTTGTACAAATAGATTGCATCTGATTGTGGTAAAATTCTATTCAGTATGAATCTATTTGAACGTATTCATATGAACATTTGATACATATTTCATATGAACAGGTACATACCTGATACTAATAGATATGTGATAGGAACTGCTATGTAACTGATACAAATAGATACATATCTGATACATTTCCACAGCTTAAGGAATGTCTGAACTATTTGTACGAATGTCTGGAAACATTTATATTCATTTGAATGTTAGCTTAAGAATATTGTAACATTCTATTTGAGTTTGAATGACCGAATTTGGCCAAATTCCAAATGTTATGAATATTCATGCACATCTCTAATGGGGTGCACAGTTTCTTTATGCTGTGAATCTCAGCCCCATAACATGAGAATTTTTTTTTTTTTTGGTCACACCAGAAATGACCCCAGAAGCCCTCCATTTTTAGTGTGTGACTAGTTTCCTCCTGCGGCCAACATCTATTTACATAGTGGCTGTGCAGATAAGTGAACTGCCATTTAGGAAGAATGACTCCAAGTGCACTTGACAGCCCTCAGAGGCACCTACATGTCCATGGGTACCACTGGCATGCAGAGCAGACACCACGTTTCTCAGGCTTCCACTGGGAATTTCTTTTATCCTTTCTTTTATCCACCTTACTGTGCTTTACTAGCTCTGTACATTTCTGTGAATTGTGCAGTGCATTGACATGTTTGCAGTATAATGGGACTGAAGTGCTTAACAGGTAAATGCAGTGTGAGGGGTCCAAATATCAGACATTCTAAGATAATAAGTAGTAATCAGTGAATAAGTTAGCAATGCTCAATGGAACAAGCTACTGGTACCTATCTGGCACTCATTTCATGACTGAGATCTGAACATTTAATTACAAATCACAGAAGCATCCAATATGGATGTGGGATGGAGGAGTGAAACTCCTGGCCAAGCCACTGATCCTTTTGTCTCTTGGATAATAAAGACTAATTTTATTTCAAAGATAAAAGAGGAAAAGAGAAAGAGAGGATTATACTACCTCCCAGGTATCTTCGATTTGGGGACAATCTTCAGAAATCAGGAATGTCTTATAGGGCAGCACACACACTCAAATGGGGTATGTAGCTCAGGCAACCAATCTAGACCCATTTCGATCTAGCCTCAGGCCCAGTTATGGCACAGAAACAATTGAGCCAGTTTGGTCTAGTGGTTAGGGAGCTGAATCAGGAAAGGTGGTTTAAGTGCTTCACAGGTGTCTGGAGGCAGTAATGGGCTGGATTGAAGCTGAATCAGGACAAGACAGAGGTGCTATGTGTTACAGGGTCTCGGGTCCATGTAGTTGGGAGATACCCTGTCCCTGATGAGATTGCAATGCCCTGGAAGGAATAGTGCATAACGTGGAGGTACTTCTGGACTCCACACTGACACTTCAAGCTCAGGTGGAGACCGTGACTCCCACCTATGGCTGGTACATCAACTGAAGCCTTTTCTGGATAGAGGTGATTTGGTCACAGTCATCCATGCTTGCTCTAGTAACCTCTAGATTGGACTACTGTAATGCGTTCTACATAGGGCTGCCCTTGAAGACAGTCTAGAAATTGCAGCTAGTGCAAAATGCAGCTGCTAGAGTGCTGTCTGGAACAGCTAGGCAGACACACATCACAGCAGTATTAAAAGGGCTGCATTGGCTGCCAATTTACTACTGAGCCCAATTCAAGGTACTAACTCTGACTTATAAGGTCCTGAATGACTTGGGCCCCAAATATCTAAAGGAACGCCTTCTCTCATTCCAACCTGCCCGTGCCTTTAGATCAAGCAGTGAGGCCCTCCTGGAGGTCACCTCACCTTCAGTAGTGAGGTTGGGGGGCACCCGGGAGAGAACCTTTTCAGTGATAGCCCCCAGACTATGGAATAGTCTCCCCCTCGAAGTATGTCATGCACCTCTTTACCCTGGCCTTTGGCTGAGATGATTATATTTCCCATCTCAGCATAGATACCATCATTTTAAACATGATATGTATTGTTTTAGGTTTGTTGATTTTTTAAAAGTGCTTTTAATGTATATTCTGTTTTTAATTTGTTGTTTTAATTGTTGTTACCCACCCAGAGACCTTCGGGTATGGAGCAGGAAATAAATGTAAATAATAAATAAATAAATGGTTTTTGGGTTGTTTACAGCACTGTAGCAAGCCAAGAAGGATGTTGTAATTGTGCAATTAATATGCCAAGGCAGCTAATCCAAACCTAGAAAACAGCAGTGGGTTAAAGTTTGAGATGTTCTACAGCTCTGAGCAGCTGAGAGCTCAGAAGTCTCACAGGTGGAGAAATGTCATGGAATTCTCCTCAGCTCAAAACAATAGTTTCAACAGCAGACTTGGCCCTTAGTGGAGCAGGTGCCGATGTTTGTGCACACACATGTGCATACACACACACACACACACACACTTGATGCTTCTTAAACAGTGGTAGACCTTTGTAGGAACATACCCAATTGTGCAAGTCTAACTTATAACCCCAAATGCATCCTTGGGCAATGACCTTGTCCAGCTCTATAGGGAAAACATTCCTAATAATAGACAGTGTCCACTTTAGATTTCTCCAAGAAGAGTAGATAAAAGATGTTTGAACATCTTGATGAGATTTTCACATTTTCATTTCACTTTACAGTGCAAATGCTTACTTATGTAAGTGGAGATATTTCTGCTCTGAGGCTGATCAGATTATGCCAATCTTGTGGCACCATAAGCAAAACTATTTTACATCTACTAGGAGAGGCTGGAAGCAAACCGGAGATTTTGGTAGATTGAGGTAGAAAGGAGGCTTAACGGCACAAGATGTCTAAACAATAAGAAATAATGCTTAGGAATCTGTTCTATGAGTAGAGTAGAGTAGAGTTCTATGACTTCTCATAATCACACCAGCCTTCCAGACCTTTCCCCATGTTTTGGTCAGACATGTGTGCTACCTGTAGTAAGATTTTGGGTCTACTGGTGTAACACTGTAGTTATGTCAACATTTATGCATCAAGATTGACAGAAAACTAACAAAGCAGCTTTTATTTAAAATATGTGCATTTGAACAGATTCAAACTTCTGTGGCCAAGCAGAATTCATGCTTGAATTGAACTCGTTGAACGGTGTTTGAAATTTCAAGCATTATTTATGTTTAATTTTCATCCCATCCACAGTCAACATGAGCATCTTCCTCCTCACTTACATTTGCTTGCATAGAGAAAGATAAAAAATCTGATGATTTCTGGGACACCTTTCCAGCAGCCTAAGCCAGTGTTAGCAAAATTTAGGCTGAAATGTAGATATGCTTTAGAGTTATTTGGAGATATACATGATGAAATATTCAGTTGTGAAACTAAACCACCAACTTAATATTTTAATCTATTTTGTGTGCTATTAATTCTTGCACTTTATCTAACCATATTCTTTAAATCAGAGAACTATTTTCAACAATATATTTATACTGTTTTATGTAAACTCTGGAGGCAATATAGTTCCACTGTGAGATATGAATAGTATTTTGGAATCCACATACTGTATTATGTTGTTCTTGTGAGTGCTTTCCATCTTAAAATAAAAACAGTACTGTGTTAGTCTCTACATTGTATTTGGTACTGTCTCAAGCAATCTTTTTAATTAAATGCATTCTCTGGAGACAGATATCTTAAGGCCAAATGAAACAGAATGCTATTCATGAAATCAGCAACTACATGAATAAAATAGCTGGCATGGGACCTTCAATCCAGATTGGGGGACTTCTGCCTAGAATTTCATTTGGCAAAGAACAACATCCACTAGTGCAAATGTAAATAGAAGGCACAGCACTTGATCCAGACTGAAACCAAATTAATGAGGATATAGGTATGGTTAAAACCCTTCTATGCAATTTGTATGGTAATATTAAATTATGATTCGTCCTATTCAAGTGACATCTGTGATACCTATTTATTAGCTATGCATAATATATCAAGGGTTATAGAGAATGGGATTATTTGGCCGTCTAGGTTTCTCCAAGTGGCTGGAACTTCCAATCATTTCAGTGACCTTAAATAGTACTGTGTGGAATATTTGGAGGGAGTTGAGAGCAAGGCTGATGTCTAGATGCAGACTAAGTGAAGAAATTTGTGGGCTACTGTGTAAGACAGGATGCTGGTCAACATGAGCTGTGGTCTGATCCAGCAACAGAGCTACTCTTTGGTTCTTAACATATGAACCTCACCCACCTGGACTGGATTTCACACAACGGACTGGGACCCAATGTGATTGAGAGCAAAGCTTTCAAATGAACCACAGTCCCACAACCATTGCCCCCGTGGGCTGCTGCTGGTTCAATCTCAGGCTGAAGGTTTTCTTTTCTCTCCTAATTGCCTGAAGAATCCCAATGTACTATCTTCATTACTGAGTTACATTGTATCACATTTCAGAGAGCAAAGATGGAAGCATGGCTACCAATTTATGCTCATGCTGAAATACCTCTTTGAGGCCATTTTTCATATATTCAAATTCTTCAGTTTGAGTGCTGAGTGCTGTTCTTTTGCCTTACTTTCATTCAATCCATACCTGGCTGCACGGACACTTCCATATTACTTTCTTGGCAACAAGATAGAAGTGCTTTGTCATTGGAGGAGATGCAGGAACTTAAAAATAGATTGAACCAGGAAACCTTTGCATGCAAAGCAGAACTTTTAACTATATTGAGCTATGATCACCATGGGTCACAGTAGCCTGACTTCTTCTGTAGAAGACTGAGAGCCATATTCACCACCGGTTGCTCCAACTGTTGCTCACTGGAAGTGGGGACAGTGCATGCATACCCATGCCAGAATGTGGGAAAAGCTGAATATGAATGGAAAGAGTGCTGAGATTATTTCAGCTGCAGAAAGTGCTCTCAAATCTCATGTGGAGGCATGGTTGTGCACTCACTGATTACCTATGAAACAATCTTACACTCAAACAGACCAAGACCAAAAGGATCAGGTATGGCAATTGCAGCTGTGGTAATAATTAGATTTTTTGAAGATTTATCATATGTATATTTCAGGCACAGTCAACATAATTCACTCAAGTTGACTTCCATTGAATTTTGTAGAACGGTACCTAAGCAAGTCTTCACTGTTTGGAAAAAAAAAAAGCAAATGTTCCTATGTCATCTATATATCAACACCAATGAAAAACAAGCCAATACAACTTTTGGGATGTACATGGTACAGCCACCACCTTGCTAAAGCTATGTAGATCTAGTGCTGGCTAGATTTTGAAATGAATCTGGGAACCATACTACTCACGCTCCAAACAATAATTCTGAATGCTGTTACATGGTTAGATTTTATAAGTATTTAATTTTTATGATTATTTATTCACAAGTAAGCCCTTTTGCAGTAACCGGATGGCTTATTCTTGGGGGAAAGTACATACAACACTGCAGGTATAACCTGTGATCTGATAGGCCTGCTGTGTCAATGTAGTTGGCCTGTTAAAAACTGATGTCATCCTCTTGCAAGTATTTTTGTACAATGTTTGATTTTCTACACAGTGTTGTGGCAAAGGGCTTTTCTGTATCATTGTGCTCCCCAGTATTAATCCACTTATCACGTGAGTATACTTTTGATGTACTCACATGCGCACGTGAACACACACACAAACATTTCCTATTAGAAAAGGGACAGGGAAAAAATAATTCACTTGCATTTTTTTTGTCAGCTCTCATTCATTTTACCTTGTTTTGCTTGCTTCAGTATGTTATTTCTCTTTGGATTGTGATCTGTGTCATCCCTGCCAATGCACGTTCTTTGCTAGGAAGCTGATGCCGTAGACTTTACTCAGAAACAGAAAGAAAGTGTTAGGCACTGCTCTCACCAAGATTATATTCTCTCTTAAGAGAAGCTGTTGATGGATCCTGTGAGGCTACAACACTTGGGGTGTTGACTTGTAGAATGAAATCCTCTGCACACAAGCACAGCAAAATATTTTGGCGAAAAGTAATTATCGGAAATAGTGACACTAGTAAATTAGTTAACTGCATTTCAGCATGAAGCTTGAGTTACCCCTGCCCGTTCTTGTTCAAGACCCATTGAAAATCAGCAGTTCGGCTTAATGATGTCACAACATTTGCCAGGCTGTGGGCACTGAAGAGAAGACGTGAAAATGCTCCGAGTGAATCAGTTTTCTCTCCTCTCACTGAGCACAGTTAAATAGCCCATCTGTCTCACATTGAAACTGCTATCTTTCAAACATCTTTCCGTTCTTGCCATGGGTGGTTCCAAAATGTTTAATTTTGCCTTCATTTTAGACTATGCTTTTGCTGTCCAGAGTGGCTTGCAATTCAAAAACTCCTGTTAAGCTCTTTTAAATTCTGGCACCAAAGGAGATTACAAGTGATTTTCTTCTCAGTAAGATAGTTTAAACTTGGTTCCCATGTCCTTGTCTTTCTTCACTTAATAAATGTTAAGTGTGTGTGTGTACACATACATAGATGTTTGTGAGCGTGCGTGTCCATATCTGTGGGTGCCCATGCACACAGACACACAAACACATGGGTAATAACTTGCATTTTAAAAAAAGTGTCCCTCCAGACCTCCCCCCCCAAAAAAAAGTGTGAATTGAAGAAGACTGAGAAGCAGATGGGGCTGGATGATCAAGTTACCTGTTACAGCGGCACATCTGCCAGGGCAGTCAATCACACTGATGCCTCTGACAGGTCAATGGAGCCTGAGTAGGAGCAGCTAATGCAAGAAGAAGAATGGCTGAGCAAGGGTTGCCCTCCTTCTTGTCTCTTGGGTTTGACTGGCCTGAAAGCTGTACTTGAATTTGCTCTTGTTAAAAACCTAACTGTCTGTAGCTCATAGATGTGGTGAGATGCTAGTTACAATATTTCTTTCTTCTCAAGAAAGGAAGGAAGGAAGGAAGGAAGGAAGGAAGGAAGGAAGGAAGGAAGGAAGGAAGGAAGGAAGGAGATAGAATGATGAGCTAATATAATTGTGAAACAGAGTCCATTAGTGTTTTTGAGCTGTCAGTCAGTGATTTTGAACATTGTATTTGCTTTACAGTTGAAGAAGAAGAGCGCGAGAGGGAGAGAGAAGGAGAGCCTTAGTGAAATAACACATTTAATCAGCTCTTCCCTAGTAAAAAAAAATTAAAAAAAATAAAAGTTAAATATGAATCATCAGGACATGAAGAATATCATGTCTCAAAGCCCAGCATAAAGGAGTTCCCACCCTTGTAGGTGTGTGTTAAGATTTATCATTCCATTAATTTGCATTAACTGTGTTGTCAGTCTTCTGTTTTCTCCAGCATATTTATTTTCAGAGCTGCAGTTCTGCAAGTGAAGGTTAATTGCCCTGTGAATTGCTTACATTGGGGGGGGGCTCTTGGGGGGCGTACTGAATGGTAGGAAGGTTTTTCACAGCTACAATCAGCTCCCAGATTTTACTAACTTTGTGCACAAATGTGTTGCAATAAGTACAGTGCTAATTGCACTGCTATTTTATCATATGTGTACAAATGTGGGGTTACTTATGGGACAATGGTGCCTCAAAATAGCACAACTCCTCCCCAACTACTAATTAATCAGATGTTAAAATGCAGGATCAAAGAAGGAATCTTTGTTGTCTGTGAAAGCCTTGCATCCTGTATATAAATATATATTATTTCCGTATTTAAAGTACCTGCTTTAAGGTTTTATAAATAAACATGAACACACAGCAATAGAATCATCAACACTATTGGCCGATTAAACAGATTCACAGAAACCCATGTTAGAGGATTTAAGGTATCAGGTTGCAACATTTGACACCTGCAATGAAAATAAGTGCTCCTGGAGAAAAGAAATTCCAACACTTTATAGTAAGAAAGTATTGGGAAAAATTAATCTGCTATTCTATGTATGTCCTTTGTCTTCACACTGAAATACTTACTTCCTGATATCTTTTTATGTTTGCTTTCAGAGTAAGGCTATATTGTACGTTTAAACTGCATTCTTTCCTCAGCCTAACCACCAGCAAATGAGATATCAGAACCATAAATAAGTTAATTACTTGAGTTCCATATAATAGCATGGCATTTCTAAAGAAGATGGGTAAGGGGAAGGAACCACCTTTCATCACATATAACGGAGCTGGAAAATGATGTCAGCTGACAAAGGAAGCATTTGAGCACAAAGAAACAATTTATTTACAAGTCTAGTCCTGCAAAAAAAAACACCCAAAAAACAAATTGTGTTTAGAGTATTTTGCTTACTGCCATTTGTTTTCATTGTTCTTACAGGTGGCTGAAAGCAACAGCAGAGAAGGACGGGGGGAGAGAATACACACACACACACACACACACACACACACACACACACACACTACAGATTTCCAAAAGCTCTGTGTGTTTTACAAGAAAATAAAATAAAACCAGACATTGAAAATAGCCACAGTAAATAATGACATCTTTGAACACTGTCAAATGCACAGGTGGAAAAAATGTTTTAAAGATTTTTCTAAAAAAACTTAAGTGAAGGTGCCACTCATAACCCATTTGGCAGAGAGTGCCAGAAAAGTGGGACTGCAACCAAAAAAACCTCT
This sequence comes from Aspidoscelis tigris stejnegeri, assembly GCA_023333525.1. NCBI lineage: Eukaryota > Metazoa > Chordata > Lepidosauria > Squamata > Teiidae > Aspidoscelis > Aspidoscelis tigris. Next base: position 74,121,725 of record JALMGA010000003.1, on the reverse strand, counting down.
CTTTCTGGCCCTGATACCACATATTACACAAGGGTATTTAAGGTTTTAAAAAATTCAGCCAAATTGATGCTAACTGATTGAGAAAGATGGGCTCAGATGTAACTAGGGGCTCAACTCTGTAGAAACTGACCCCATAGATATTTTAGAACCATCCTAAAAGGTACATTGGTGGAAAGGGACTGGGCAACAGTAGGGCTGTTTCCATCCCATTATGGCACTATGAATAGATGTGCAGATGTGCATCCAAATGTTTCACAGCATGATTGCCAAGTAGGAAATGATGGGTTGTCCATACTGTTCATACAGGAGGGATGTGCGGTTGAAGGTGCAGTAAGTGCAATAAAGCATCTGTACTCAGATGTGCTACTGAGGGCCTTTCCGCACATTTTAAAAAAGAATCTCACCCATAAAGGGTTAGATTATTGGAGGCCCCGCACATATGCACATGTGTGGGGCAGCGGCGGCAGGGCCGGATGGGGAAACGGACTGGGGTGGGTGCTGTGCGGATGCACCAGCACCCATCCCACACCGGCTCTGATGGCGCATGCTCTGCTTCTCTGACAGGTGGGCAAGTCCGGCAGCCGGCCTCCCGGCCTTCCCCCTGGCAAGAGAAGCAGTGATCGGCCATTCTCTGGCCAGGGGAAGGTGAGTCCTACTCCCACCCCCACCCCACTGAGAGTCCTGCACACACGCCCTCCGCCTTACATCATCGTCACCGGCCTCTGGGAACTGTAGTCCGTGGCGCATGCATGCGCGATTGGTGCCTGACCTGCCGGCCCCAGAATCGTGCCAGCAATGACGAGGTAAGGTGGAGGGCGTGTGCACGGGACTCTCGGCAGGGTGGGGGTGGGAGTAGGACTCACCTTCCCCTGGCCAGAGAATGGCTGATCGCCGCTTCTCTTGCCAGGGAGAAGGCAGGAAAGCCAGCCGCTGAACTCGCACACCTGTTAGAGATGCAGAGCATGCACTCTGCCTCTCTGACAGCTGGGCATGCGCCAGCAATTCGGCTTTCCCCCCGCTGGTGCGGAAGTGTTCACTTCCAAACTGGTTTAAGGGGGAAAGCCAGATGTAAGACCTGATTTTTTCAGGTCTTACACCTGGGTAGGATTCGGTGACATAACCGGTTTAAGCAACTGGTTTGGCATGCCGATGTGGGTTCCCTGTGCAGATGCTACATCTGAATCCTTCCCGCATCTGGCTCTAAATCCATTTTTAGAGCCTGTGTGGAAAGGCCCTGAATCTCTGAGTCCATTCAAACTAAAGAGGTCTGTGACTACTTAAGGAACCTGTAGAGTGCTGATCTTCCTAGCTGATGGGCATGCCTTTCTCCAGTGGTGTTGGCTAGAAGGATGCCTAGCACAGTGGAAGTTGTATCTTTTGCTGAGTACACTGGTCTGTGCAAAACTACTTATGAAGTAAGTTTCACAGTATGGCTCTTTTCTACCTAATCAGGTCCTGGTATTTTTCAGGAAGATAAGGGAACAGGTAACCAACAGGTAAAAGAGGGGGGAGGGAGGGAATTTGTGGCACTTTCCAGTTATGTCCTGTTGCTTTGGTTTCAGTTAATAGAATGAATATGTACACTGATCTACAAAATAATTCCAGATCTGATTTTTTTTAAAAAAAAAATAAATAAAAATCTAGGCTATTAAATAGGAGGCAGAAGATCGCTATCATCTACCTTGTGGCTGCTTAAAACTTGGAATTTCTGGGAATTGTTTATTTAAGTGGTTGGTCCTGCGCCTTCCCTGCATGAAACATGTTGGGAGATGAAGACCATCACACATTTTCTGCACTTCTTAGGATTCTGGACAAAGGAGGGCCCTAGTGTGGACCAATGCAAGGCCCACCACTCTTTGTTTGGCCTTATCTGCTTTGGATTAGGCCGTGGAGTGGAACAGGGCATCAAAATGGTTCCCTATTGCAATCCACCCATAGATATTTTCAAAGATGTCTACAAGCAGAGTATACTAGACTGTGAATCCGTGCAGATGGCACTTCCCCATAGTGCAGTTCACCACAGAAGACTCTATCCAGTAGTTGTCCAGGAAGCTCTGCTGTGATTGGAAAGTTCAAAGGCTTGGCATTGCCTCTGAAGACTCTTTAGAGGCAACAGATGGATCAGGAGCATGGGATGGGTTGCATACTACAGGACAAGGTGCCACACCTTATCCTGGAAAAATGGGGAAGAGTGTGGAGAGGGCCCTAATTGCTTACCCAGATCTCAAGAGGGCTGTTTGATTTATAGTTGAGACCTGCTTGTGTTTTGGGCTGTTTCATTGTACAACTCCCTCTTCATTTTGCTATATGAACATCTAGATTTGAAGATGAAATATATATTTATTTTAATGAATTAATTGGTTATTTTTATATTCATTTATGTACTAGGGCACTGCACAAGATTAATATCAAAGGACAAAACAGATAAGTGTTCCAGTGCTTCAAATATAAATCCAACACTTTGGATCAGAGCTCTGATACTGCATGCTTATAATGCCTTCTGAAATTACTGTCCCTTGAAAAAGTCCTCCATTCTTTTTTAAGCACAGATTTGTTAGTTGTGTTTCTTGTATTTTTGGCTTCTCTTGTGCATAAGTCAAATAAAAGGATAAACTCTAAACACTACAATTAAAAATAGAATAATTCAATATTTATGGAGTATCATTAAAGCTTAGTGCATCCTGGTATTCATGCCAGGGACCAAAAGTAGCATTATCTGCTTTCTTCAGCTCTTCTGTTGGTCCTTACCATTTTTCTTAGCTAGTACTCTTGTAATAAAAGCTCCATCTAGCCAAAGATTCAATCAAGGGTTGATGGAGCAGGCCGGCAACTGTAACACTCTACATGAGGCCAGAAACTCTGGCTCACTCCTCTGAGAGACAAATTTCTTGGCTGGCCTTCCTAGCCTGGGACCAGAAATCATACTGGAAGTCAGGCATATGGCCCAGAAGACTAAGTTTCCAGTCAATATGAGGATGATGCATTGCTTACATGTCAAACTATCCCCCCATGTTAAATTCGTCTACTGAGCTGGCCTCATAGTAGTTTTTACTGCTGTGTAAGTAAATCACTCTGAATGGCCATGGGGCATGCGATATGGAGCTTTTTGCCCTCCCTGCTCCCTGGCCAACCTATGTAGACTGGAAGTGACCTTGTGGGTAGTCCAAGACATGTATTCTAGTAGATTGAACATGTGTTCCTTTGCTTGTTATATGCATAAATAATGACACAGCACAGCACCATTTCCTTGGGCAAACAATGAGGAGGTCCTATGGACAGTGGCAAGATGTTCAAGGCATCATGCACACTAGCCTCCTGCTCTGAGGTAAAGAGGAGGAAGCTGTCTCATTCTAATGCTGAAAAAAAAGACTCTAGCACCAGTCTGTTCTACTTTGTCTACATGCAACAGGAATAATCTTCTTCTTGACTTCAGGCATGAAAATAAACAAGGAACAAACAAATAAGCTTACATGGAAAGACACTGCCTTAGGAGACAAAACCCTCATCCAACTATTCCTCTAACTCATGGAAAGTTAAGTTTTCCTTCCTTCAACCATATGGTGGTATGGTTTGGTTTGGTTCAGTCCTCCTCCTCCTCCCCCCCCCCTCTTCCTCCTTCTAAGGCCATTTGCTTCTAAGACCATTTGCTGGGATTTGAGAGCAGGAAAAGGTTTGTCCTTGTCTCTGCTTGAGATGCCCATGGGCATTTGGCGGGCCACTGTATGTGACGGGATGCTGGACTACATGGGCCGTGGCCTGATCCAGCAGGGCTTCTCTTATGTTCTTACGTTCTAAGTTTACAGAACTGAGCCATAGATTTTCTGCTATCAAAGTGATCTTTGGTTGAACTTTGGCCCCTCTACTAATCTTGAAATTTAAGGAAGGTAGGAATGCACTTATCTCTAGCCAGTACAAGAGAGATCTACAAGCAAGCCTTGTTGTCATTCCAGAGGACTTTATAGCACAAATTTGGGAAGCTATGCAGAACTGTACTGAACAGTCCCTGAACATTTTTCTTTTCGATATAGCATAGGAACAAATGCTATAGTCACTGTTCTCAGTCTTAGTAGGATTTGGAGAGGAATTAGCTTCCCAATGGTCCAAGGATTTTTAAAGCCAAACAGAAAAGAACTGAGGAAGATATCTCCACAGAAATGTGGTGTCCCCCAGCTATTTTGACTATATCTTCCATGAATCCTAGCTAGTAATTTATAATGCAACCTTTGGAAAGAAGACTTTTTTTCCCAGGTAACACAACCTAAAGTAAAGAGTTGAGAATACTAAACTTATTTCACATGTTTGGGGGTACCACTCGAAGAAAGTTAAGCATGCTTAAATGCCACTCAAATAAGAATATAAATAGAAAAGTTCCACTAATTTCAAAATGATGTAAATATATTTGTGATTGTATTGATAGTGCTGATCACTTGAGCATTGAAAAAATCAATGAGCAGGTACAATATTACAATAAAATAATGGTAAAAAGTAATGCCCTGCAAATTTGTATAGCATATTACATTTTATTTAGGAATTCTGGTCTGTTTCAAAATAAAAATCTTATGAATCATACATGTCCAAACAGAAGTACTGAAAAGGAAATGATAATATGTTATGAACTAAGAAAAGTCATTTGCCTTATGAAACTGGAAAAGGAGATATATGCAACAGTGAAATTGTTATTTAAAAGTTAATATGATTTTTTGCAGCTCTAAATTGTTTAGAACCCAGTTTCTTTTATTAGTGCTGGAAACAGAACTCAGTAGTTTGGCATACCATATTTTCCGGTGTATAAGACGACTGGCCGTATAAGACGACCCCCAACTTTCCTGTTAAAATATAGAGTTTGGGATATACTCTTCGTATAAGAAGATGACACCCGGTGTATAAGAAGACCCCTGACTTTTGAGAAGATTTTCCTGGGTTAAAAAGTAGTCTTATATGCCAGAAAATTCAGTATTTGTATTTTAAGAACATAAGAGCATCCCTGCTGTATCAGGCCACAGACCAGTATCCCATGTTACACAGTCCCCCACCAGTTGCTTCTGGAGATTCTCAAGCAGCAGACAAAGGTGAAACCAAACCTACACCTGTTCTCAGATCCTTGCAAACAGCCTTTAGAGGCATCCTGCCCACCTCTGTCTATTATTCTAGTAACCATTGATTCACCTGTCCTCCATGGATTTGTCTAACTCTTTCTTAAAACCATCCAAGCTGGCTGCTGTCATCACTTCTTCTTCTAGTGCTGTGGTTCTAGTGCTACGCAATAGTGAAAAGAATTTTCTCACAACCACCACATATTCTCCATTCCCCATTTTGTCTACTTTATTGTGGCCAAGGAAAACCATAGTTGCCACACCACACCAGTTGATTTTTTTTTGTTCTTGTTAATTTTAGCATTGTCAAAGCCTTTCTGTGTTGATTTTCTGAAGGCAAAATCTTGCTTGGTTTTTTTTTTTTTTTTGCATTCATCTAGTATTACTTTTTGATTTCTTCATCAGAAACGCTGATATTGTACCAGTGTCTGTTTCACAGAAAGTGAACTTAACATCTGCCAGCCTGAAAACAAAAATGGAGTTCTTGAGCCAATTGTGTCCATTGACTGGCTCTTTAATTGGCTTATTTATGGTTCAGCAGTAACACTGACTCTGAAGAGTTCAAGCTTTCCAATCAATTCTGTGTGCAAAGAAAAATGGTGAAACAGCACACCTGAGCTGCTAAATATCTTATGGCTGGAAATGAAATAGATACTAGAAAGCTATTTCAGTGTTTCTCGTGTTTATTGTTGCAAGTGTACCAGTCAGTGATAGGGGAAGTGAAGTGAAAATGGTGACTTGGTCATATTTATACAACATAGTTTGGTGTCAACCAACCTTTGACCTTCTTTCCTAACAGGAAAATATTCAGAGTGTGGTGTGATTGCCAAGAATCTGAAAATACCACTGTGTTCTACCTACAAGGAAAGAGATGGTGCCCAGACATTAAGCTGAAACCATGTCCTGACTTTAGCTCTTAGAACATTGGAGCTCTATGGACGATGTTGTGCAGCTTGACTGCAACTCCACTGTGGCCTTATCCCAACCTAACCCCAGAGGCCAGTAAGGAGAGCTCCCTGGCCTTCAAAGTTGCTAGCTAGGAAGGGGATGTCCCAATAGCAGCCCATTTCCAGAGCCACATCTGTGAGCCCAGCAAAACGTCACTGGGCTCTATAGGGCCAGTCCCTGCAAGCAATGTGTAGGAGTGGTGTCCTATTTAGCAAGTTCACCAGTGCCATTTTTGCACTGAAGACTAGGGCAGACACCAGCATTGTGAAAACAGAACATGCCCCAGGAGGTCACATGGATGCTGCATGTCTTCAGAAGCAGCTAGTGTGCAAATGCTGTGATCTTTGGAAGCTGCTAGCATGGTCCTCAGGGACTGTGAAGAAGCTGCCTTTGAGGCCTCACAGCATGCCAAATCTCTGTACTGATGTCATGTGCTGTGCAGCAGCTGGCTAAATCTGTTTTCCTGAACAGAGTAATATAAATGGCTCCTTTGAGCTAACTAATTCTGCCATCCTATGTGTTGTTCTCCAAACGTCTGGTCTCCTGTACTAAGCCCACATCACGTAACTAAAAATAATAATGCCAGCAATCAAAATATAGAAAACCAAAGCACTGGATAAAATTAGAATTGGTTTGATATAGCATGCCATGTTTCTGAAACCAAATTGGAATTACAGTAGTAACAATGCATACAATCCAGTTCTGTTTAAATCAGTCTGAGACTGACTGCTGGCATCGATGAGAGATAGATTATAAATACCAGTTCCATGTCATAGAAAGTGGTGGCTCTACTTATCAAACTGTTTCCATGAATAAGCCTATAGGTCCTTAGATTATGCCCAGCAGAATCTCATTGCTTTTGAAGTCAAGGCAAAGAGCCTCTGTGATACCCTTTTGTTGGCTTTAGAAATGCTGCTTTCCTATTATTTTCTGGTCAGATTTCTCACCTAGCTGCTTACTGAAATGTGATTTCTACTTTTTCTCTAATGCATGCATTAAATAACAGTTAGTATCAATTTGCATGGGACACAATTTCAGTGCTGCTGCATGCCTGATTAGCTACGTGCCTTTCAGTGGAGCAAAAATAATAAAAAAAACAACATATTGTTTCAAAACCTCGCTGGCTGACTTTGCCTGTTTCTTACATCACTGCCTTTTCTGCCACTCATTCCAGGGGAAGGACCGATTGTGTTGTCAGTGTTGCAGGCAGCAAAAAGCCCCAACCTGATACTGTGCCGGTATGCTTTAGCTGAGCTATTTTTAATATTTCCTTGTAACTGATTTGTAAGTGAATTGTGCTTAGGCAGTGTCAGAACTTTCCTGTCAGCTACTTTAACAGCAAAGAGATAGCTTGATGAATAATTCATTGTAGGCAATTTTCTCCTAGTCACTGAGTCATCAATCACAGTTGCCTAAAGAGCTTTGAATTGGCCAGCAGAGTTCTATTCACACAGGTAGTGTGAATTTAAGGGAAAGGAGCCACATTCATCCTGACAGGTCAGATAGCAATAGGTGATGGAAGGTGACTCCCTTCCAGACTGCTAATGAGGCACCGGGAAGAAGAAAAAAAATCTGTACACTGTTTCCAATTTTCCACTTTTTGTTTTTCTCTTCCCCCACCCCCGATGGCTGCTCCTTTTCCCCCCTCTAAAATATCACTCAGAATTGTAGCCATTGGGTAGTTTTGCCAAACAAAGGTGCAGTTGGATGAAAAACCAGTGTAAATATTTGCACATTTTTTTTCTGGCAGAAATCCTACTCTGAAAAGAACCTCTTCAAAAGGGAAAAGTGATTTGATACATGATTGCATGCATTTACCCATGTAATTGAAATAATGAGAGATGATTGCTTTGAGCTAATAGTCATAAGTTACTGGTCTTTTTGTTTAATCCAACCATCAGCTGTCAAGAGCCTCACAGGAGCATTGGGGAAGATGCACCAAGGATATCATTTGCTTCACCTCAGACTGTAATTTTGTTGGGGAGTTTTCTCCCCCTCCTTCTTCTGCGCTGATACAAGCGTCAGATTCTATACAAATCTCCCTGGAGCATAAGCGCTCTAGTGTTGTTTTGATAGGAGAAAAGAGAAAAGAAGCACGTATATGCCTCTTCTCAGTTGCTTAAATGCTCTCATGATCACAAATAAAATAAAAGCCCCCTTTTTTTGGCAGACTTCATACAATTGTTAAAAACTAATTTTTCATCACCGTCAAGGTATGTCTTCTTGCTTGAAAAACTCTCATTTGAGCACAATTTTCAAATACATACCTCTCAGATCATGGTGCTTATTGTTCTGGTTGACAGATACCTTTGTGGTGTATTCTACATCACCCATTAATTCCCTAAGCAGTACCTATTGTATTAATACCAGCTGTCTATGACTATTCAACCAGCACAAGAAAATAGGCAAAAACAATGGTGCAGTGATGAGTCATAATTTTCATAGTCTTGCTTAATAAGGAGGTGTGAAAAATGTTTTCTAAATATTGTAGCTCTGCTGTTGTCTATATGTGATTATAATGTTTATGCAAGCAACACAAAACAATGTGTACACAATCAACATCTGGCTATCCGGATTCTTTTAAAGAAAGCAATTCAGGGAAGATTTATTGAGCTCTCTTCAGGCTGGACCAGATTCTGATAGGTCTACTTGCATGTAAGAAGAAATCTTGCCCAGATTTTGTTTAAAATAAAAGCAACTCCACATTTTAAATGTTGCTTCTTATGGAAATGGGAATTAGAAGATTTATGGAGGAAGTTCTGAAGTATTTTAATAGTTTTTATGGTGTATTTTCCTGTCCTATCTGGTTTAAAAAGGTACTGATGTTTCCTCTTCTTCACTCCCAAAGTCAGCTCTATTGCTACTCCCCAGCAAGCAAAAAACCCGCAAAAATCGGTTCACTGTCATAAATTGTTTTGCCTTGGCAGGGGGAGAGAAAATGCTGAGGTACAAAACTACTCCCTCATTCACTTAAGGGAAAACAAAACTGTCCCATACTTTTTCTTACTTTCTCATTTCTCTGCTTTAAGTTGTTTTCTTCTAAAGCTAGCTCAGCTCACAATGGCATATCAGGGTCCATTCAAAGCCCCCACATCAAGATGAGGTTCATTTCAAGCATTTTCTACTATGCTAATATTGTGATAATCAATAAAGACATAAAATAGTCACACAAACTGTTGTTAGATCACAAAAACACCTGACCACAGCAAACTTGCTTGTATTTTCATAAGTGCTGATTTGTTTCTGTTGGATTTGTTTAAAAATGTAAGACTAATCCTCAGCTGCACAGTGGCTTCAGTCTGAGCCTGTCTCCTGTCTCTACACTCCTGTCCTGCAGGTAAGGTATCTCTATAAAATAACTGTTTAAGGCCCTGGCCTGAAAACTGCCAGATGCTTTTGGGGGAGAGCTGATGTGCATCTGAGAAATTTTTTTTGGTTTAAATTTTATATTTAAATTTATTGTGTCCTATATTTAAAATATATTATTGCCTTTCATTTAATCATCTCTTTGGATCTTTAAAAGTTTGCTTTAAATCACCTTGAACATCCCATGGAAAGACAGTGTACAACTAAACTGCTGACGAAAATGATCTCCTTATCAGGCATGCAAATGTAGACAGTAAATATGGGTGCCTATTTCTGAATTGTGAACAAAATATCAGTGCTGGCCATGCTTTCTATGCACTTATAGTTTCCTTCATGTATTCAGAGTAGTCATGTAAACAGCCTAGCAGGATCACATGTGCAAGAAAAATAGGAAACCATTGAGGGTTAATATGAATGGCAAGTACCACTGTTTTTCTGGTTAACTCTATCCAACTTGATTGATTTCTACTAAACCAGGTTCAATAGCATAAAGTACTATCAGTGATGATGCACAGGACTTGGGTGCCACAGTCAAGCACAGAAATACAACTACTCTCATGACTGAATGTGGCAACTAATATCATCTGGAACTGTAAAAGCAGTTGAATTGATGGCATTTATGCTTGAACTTGATTATTTGGGGGTGGGGTGGATTTTTTGGTGCTATTTCTATGGTTGTTTGGCATTGTCACGAGGTGCTTCTGGAAACTGCTCAGTTATATGCCTAGTTTTCAAAATATTTGGTTGGGGGCACATGTATTGCTACTGTGGACCAGTGTTGTACTTTGGAGATTTCCTTTAGAGTGACATTGGCAACTGAATTAAGAGTCACATGAACCATCTTTCAAATTGCGAAACCCATTCAAATTCCTGTAGTTTGAATTGGCTTCATCTTCTGCTTGAGAACGCCTAGAAGCAATTAGTGGGCCACAGTTTAAGACAGGATGCTGAACTAGATAGGCTATGGCCCAATCCCAGCAGGATGCCTCTCATGTTCTTAGTCTGCCCATTCCTCCATTTTTCCAAAGATGTTTGCTTGATTGAACTGGATGTAGTTCATCAGATCTGAGGGTGTTTTTGTACCTTCACTTTCCTGGGACATGCATTTTGAATGCTAGAGCCATCCCAAACTTAGCCAGCCTTTCAGTAAGTACTAGGTAAGTGTGAACGCTGCTGCTCTGGTAGTGATGGCAATGCCACAGTAACAGCCATACATGCTGGCCATTGTCGTGGTGACCAGGTACACCCAATTCTGGAGCATCCTCAGACTGGTCTTTCTGCCAAATTTGAAAAGGCCTTGTTTTGCCCATCTCTAGCAAGGATTAACAATCATCCCATTGTATCATGGTCAAGCAGAAGAAACGATAGGTTTTGCATCTTTAATACACTAGAGAAAGGGAATTTCAGAAGGTATAGCTAGGAAAATGTACTGCTTCTTAAAAAATCCTCTATTCAGTGTGTAAAGTTATAGGAACCCCATCATGTTCTTCAGTGTATGTAAATGAACATCCTAATAATTTTCTCCCTTTTATAAATAAATGTATTTCATTGCCCTCTGTTTTGAGAATACCAGTCCTCTTTTCCTACTAATGTCTAGGAAGTGGGCAATTCTGATTGTCAATGGAAAAAATATAATTGATTAAGCTCTGGTTTGCAAAGTGTAATAAAGATACCTCTGGGGGCTCTACCGGATAATTTTACATATGCAAAGTGGACATTTATTACTTACTTTTAATAGGAATACATTTATTTTAAGTCAAATAAATATTATATATTAGTAGGTGTTCATGCATGTGTCAGAATCTATGAAGGTGGTACATGAATGGCTGAAGCTGAAAAACACTGCTTTAGCTAACAGAAGATGATGAAGGTGACCTGTGAAGATACTTTGGCTGTTCCTGCATAGTGCAAATAATCTCCCATGTCGTGCTGAGCTGAATTAGGTAATGTGGTCCATAATGGGCTGGTCTGCTGGTGTCTCACTCCAAGGACTGTCCACAGGGGAACAAAGGTTTCCAGCTTTCAAAGTTGCTGGCTGGGGCTGTTTGTGCTGACCAGTTCTAGGCAAGGCAGTGCATTTCCAGCTCTGCTTCTAGGTGCCCAGAAAAATAGTGCTAGGATCTCATTTATGTGTCATATGCACACAAATTACTATCTACTATGGCAGCCTGGAAAATGCCTGATCTGATACAGACACAGCATTATACTAGGAGGTGTGACTTCCAAGTTAGGGATTTGCACAAATATTCATCACATTCAAAATTCATATGAAATTGTTTGAATTTGGACATTCAAATTTGAATCAAATGTTCCTATACATTCATACGGAGCTTCATTACATTCATGATTCTGGAGAGGTGGGAAAGCAGCTACCCAGTCACATCTGCAGCTGGTCCAGAGTGGATCCAAAGCAGATTCAGGGTGGATTCAAAGTAGATTGAGAGTGGATTCAAAGTGGATTCAGAGCAGATTTGATGCATTCAGAGAGGGTTTATAAGAGATTAGTAGGTGTGACCAGCAGCAGGGATTCAAATTGGATCCATATTGAATATTTGTATCAAATTCAAATCCTACCACATTCGAAGGGGCTCTATTCAAACAAACGCAAATTTTCTCACACTTGATTTGAATTGAATTGAACATAAAAAAATTGTACACATCTCTACTCCAAGCAGACCAGCTTGAAGTGTGGATGAGGTATTCCAGGTGTACCAGCCCACAGCAGACACAGCCTTCCTCCTGATTTTAGCAAGGTGTCTATTTCATATTCTTCATACGAACTCAGGAAAGAGAAAAGAACAAAAGTGGAATGGAACAGAAGAGGCTTCTCAGCAAAAGATCAGTAGTTCTGGATGCTTCACAGGACACATCTAGCCCACCGGCTACAGGATTTTTTCCCTTTGGTCTGACTGGTTGACAGAGCAAAGAAGCCCTCATGTATATACAGTATATCTGAAATGAAGCACTAAAGTGAAACGTGCAGTTCAAGCCAAAAGTCAGTAATAATAGAAGTATTTATGAAGATATAGTCTCCCCCCCCCTAAAATCCAACTAGGCACAGGTTCAAAAGAAAGCAAACACCTTTTAGCATTTTCATATGTCAAGACTTCAAAAAATATGTAGAGGGATTTGTCAGCAATTCTTCTTTGGGGAGCCTAACACTTGAACACAATGATAACCTGCTGAAGCCAATCTTCTTACTGAAAGATGGGATTAGGAGGCAACGTTGAAATTGTCAGTCACTAAAGCAGTTGACTTAACACTGCATGATAGCACCTCACCCCAAAGTGAAAAGTGGTATTTTTGTGCCAAGCTCAGGCAAAAGGACAATGAGGTAAGAAAAGGGTTGGAATTATCAAATTGAAGGCAACAAATTATCAAATCCCTGATTCAGGAAACGTAAGCCTGTGTAGAAACAGGCATCCACATGAAAAACAGATTTTAGGATTCACTCTTGCATTAGCTGAAAAGCTGCTATCAGTTTCCATGAATCAATTTCCATTTATGTTTATATATGCATATACAAAGATATATAGTCAATCATACATATGCACCTCCCATTCCAGAATGATAATGAAAGCAATGCACATATGGCATATCTGTGCCACCCTGATCCTAACTATATATATTAATTTGGTGGCTGGAAATCTAATATTCCTGAGCAACAACAACAACAACAGTGTTTCCTTTAGAAGGTGTAGAATTTGTTATACTTAACATCATTGTCATTGTCAACATTTTATTTGCATTGTATACTCAAAGCAGTTTATAAGAAGTTAACAGAAGTCAGAGAAATTATCAAACAGAATACAAAAGCAAAACACAATAATCAATACATAGTATAATGTAAAACACATTTAAATATAAAATCCAAATAAAAATAACCAAAAGAAAAATCTCTTACACACACACAGCAAGTATAGCTGTTATCCCTTACAGAGTTTGTGGCAGTTTTCAGGCCCAGTCCTAGGCAGTTCTTTTATACAGAGGCTTTTGCCTGAGGAAGGGTGGCTAGAGACACACCTTACAGTTAGAGATGTGCACAAATGTGGGTGGCGTTGCCAGCGCGTGAGCTGAAGGACAGAGTTCTTAAAGTGTCCGCACAGCACCCACTCCAATCTGTCCTCAAAATCCGTCCTCCCCACGTGTGTGCGGGTGCGCAGATCTGTCACAAGTATTCTGGATTATATCCTGGAATAGGGACCTGCCATCTGGACGAGGCCTGCCATTGTGTTCTCTAAATGAAGGGCCACCACAGAAAAAGTTCAAACCATGCTCATTCCTTTCCTTACAAACGTTACGGGCGAGGCTGAGAAACAGAAGAGTGTCCCCACAATTTCAGCATCTGATGATTTGATGTTGCATCTGATTAAGTAAGCTTAGTCTATAAAAGCTCATGCTACCAACTTTTTTCTCCTTGTTAGTCTCTAAGGCTGTGCCCGCACAGGGTGAAAAATACGGGGGTAGTGTATAGCAGCATTCAGTTTGATGGACAAGTTCAATGAATCTCTGCTGTAGCTTTGCTTTCTACACAGATATTTCAGGTTTTAAAAAGAGTAGTTTATTTGTTTGTTTATTCTGTCCTGTTCCCAAAGGTCTCAGGGTGGCTAACAACATTTAAAATCAGATATATATATTGAAAAAGTAACAGTATATATTAAAACAATAGCAGTGTCTGAAAAGTGGGAACTCTTTAAACTCTCTCACTGCAGAGTATCATGTCACTCCATATTTTTTGTCTCTTTGGGAGAGACAAATCAGACAAACTAATGAGAACTCATATTCTCCTGAGAATCTATAGACTGAGCAGAGCTGAGCACACAAAGAGGGGCTGAGTAGGTGAATAGTAGAATCTCAATGCTGCAACATCACAAAGGGTACTTCCAGAATTGCCCAATACTGTACAGTCCTGCTGTTGCCACTTCTGGTCTGCCTGACAGGCCAATCAGAAGCTGCACTGTCCCTTTGACATGGCTTCCCATCTGTCAGACGAGATGTGCCAATGATCAACATCTTTTTACTTTGATCTAATGCTGCACGGCAGCTGTGAGCTGAAGAAAGCTGCATGGCTTTGAAGTAAGTCTTGATGCAGCCAAGAATGCTAAAATACAGAGTTTCACTGATAGGTACAGGAGAACCATTTTTCCCTCTGGATCCACTGGACTTCAGACCATTGGTAAATGTGAGTTTTTAAAGTGGTGTCTGGAGGCACCCTAAAGCTTCACGAAGCACCCTGCTTATTGATCCAGATTCACATGGTTATTTCTTTGAATTCCAATTTCAACTGTAATTTTCTGTCTCAACTATCATATTTTGTGCTATATAAGATGCTCCTATATAATTTGGTAAAAAATGTATAGTGAATATGATGATGATACATGCCGTAAGATTTAAGGATAACTTTTTGCAAACAATATAAGTTATTATGTGACAAAAATTACAGTATAAACGAGCAGGTGTTCCACTGAATGCTGTCCTTCAGCTTCATAAGGCTTTGAATATTAGTATCAACACTTCAAGTTCAGGGAAACTCCATTTTTTTCAATTAAAGTCATTCCTTCCAATTAATCATTTGAATTTTCTCTCCTCTGTTGTTCTCCTTAATTTATCTTGGTAGTTTTCTTACAGAGTAAGCTTAAAGAGAGTAATTTTGCATGTAGCAGACAGTGCATGCTAAAGCATATGGAATACACTGAGGACAGACAGTAGTGGATCAGAGTAGTCATTCTGCCACAGCAAGACAGGTTATCTAATTGTACTTATAAATAATCATGTGTAAAAAGATTTGATAGTGAAAAACCAACAATGATGCATAAATGAAGGCTGTGGAAGAGCATATTAAAATGTGGAGTGCAATGGAAGTAAGGCAAGGCCCCATTTGGTGACCTTGCTTTGATCTCTCCAGATTTTATTTCAGTTGACTAGGAAACAGACTGTAGTTCATCAGTATGTAA
Source organism: Aspidoscelis tigris stejnegeri (assembly GCA_023333525.1). Classification (NCBI taxonomy): domain Eukaryota; kingdom Metazoa; phylum Chordata; class Lepidosauria; order Squamata; family Teiidae; genus Aspidoscelis; species Aspidoscelis tigris. The sequence continues at coordinate 74,106,364 of JALMGA010000003.1, read as the reverse complement.
ACAACGTTTCCAGCTGGGGCCTTGCCACCCTCCCACCTACTCCTATCCTGGAAGTAATTCATGGTTCACTGTTGCCAAGAAGCTATCCTCAGATAGAACTAAACAAACACAAAATTTCATATCCCCTTCAAATGAATGTTCCTTCCAATATGTGCAATTGTTCACGCATCTGGTTAAATTTACATAGAATCCACAAAGAATTCTCAGATTCAATCCATAGATTTAGGTTCCTGTGACATTGTGTCAGGTTTGGAGAAATGTTCCATCTTAAGGACCTTTTTGCAGTTACCTTGGGCATTTCCATTTCAGATCTGGAACAAACACTGCAGCTGGCACAAATCATGGCAAAGGCATGTTCCAGCCCAGCCCCCATGCCAGGCCTAAAGCTCCCACAAACTCTGATGGCCAGGGGTCCATCAAAATGTATCTCCTCAGTAACCAGAACATGGAGGCACATTTCTATGTTTCATATCAGGGTCCTCTAATGCACTGGTAGATCTCAGTGTCAAGGTATACCAGCAATTCAGATCTAGATCACACTGTCCTGTACATATGGAACATCCTAGAGGTGGGTAGGACCTTCCTTATTCTGACTATGTGGAAGGGCAACCCTTAGTGCACTAACTTAAAAGCCATGAAGGTACATGGCCAGCAGCATACCCAGTGTCACCCAAATGCTGGGTGTGTTTGGTGAAATGAGTTCCTAGGCCTCAGGGAATGAGAATGAGGCCTTCAGGGATGCAGTAGGAATATCCCACTCCACAGTGGGCTACACTCTAGCTGTCTTGGAGAATGGAGGTCTCAAACAGGGAGGACATCAGGGTAAAGAAGAGGGACAGGTGGTTGCCTTTGCTGGGAGCTCTTCCTTAGAAGATGTACCATTATCCTCTTGCATTAAGGATATTATTTCCTAGGTGGTGGGAGAGTATTTCTTGTAGTAGTTGATCCAATTATTAGAATTATAGAGAGATGGGTTTATGATGGTGCATTTTCACTAAATGCTGACAACTTGGAACATCTTGATAGCCACAGATTTCTCCCCAGTAATGCCTACTAGCCTGTGGTATATGTCAGTACAACTGACATTGGGAAAGCTAAGCAGGAAGTTCTGAAAGCTACATTTAGGTTTCTAGGCAAAATATTGTAGTCCAGGACCTACCTGTTCCATACACAGGACCAGCTGGGGAGGCAGAGCTCAGGAGCCTCAGTGCATGGATGAAGTAGTGGTATTGAGAGAAAGAATATAGCTTTTTTAGGCACTCGTATAAATGGGATGAGTTGCACTTGAATCAAGATGGAATGTGACTACAGGAGCTTAAGATTAAAAAGTTTGCAGAATGGGTTTTGAACTGATCTCTAAGGAAAAGGTGACAGAAGAGGAGCAGCATCCAGTTTAAGAAAGTGCATATTTTAGTGAGGAGGTAGGAATTATTCACATGATACAGAGTTGGGTTGGAAATTAGTCAATAATATAAAAACAGAAAGACTTGTAAGTCTAGGAAAATTCACATGCTTTTACACCTAAAGGAGTGCAGTGCATACAAATGTCTATGTGAAAATGCCAGAAACCTGTGAGCCAAAATAGGGGAGTAGGAGTGCTTGGTGATAGATAAAATAATTAGCATGAGAACCAGTGAAATACAGCTTTTACCAAGTTAAAAACTATGCAGAAAAGACAGAAAAGAGTGAATTGATGGTGGTGTAGAATCTTATGAACTAAACTATCTGACTACCCTTATGAATGTCTGGGCCTCTTCAGCCTTGAAAGATGGCATTTAAGAGGGGACCTGAATGAAATATATAAAATCATGCATGGCATAGAAAAAATGGATAGAGAAAAAAAATCTCTATCACACAACACTAGAACCAGGGGGTACTCTATGAAGCTGAGGGGTAGGAGAGTCAGATCAGACAAGGAGAAGTATTTCTTCACCTAGAGGGTCATCAGTCTATGGAATTTTCTGCCAGAAGAGTTGGTTATATTTTTAATTATGTTTTAGTGTTTGATATGTTTTATTCTTATTGTAACCTGCCCTGGGACCATTTCGTGAAGGGTGGGATATAAATTTCTTAAATAGATAAATAAATTTCTTACAAACTCATGAAAGATAGATAAAATTCTGTGACATGCAAAATAATTGTTCCTTAGAGCAGATGGTTGTCAAAATCAGGGGGAAAGGGATCCAGGATTTGATCCTGAGCAATGCTGAGAATCTTGAACAACATGTCTCTGTAGTTGATCCAGAAGGGAATAGTGACAACAGTGTAATAACCTTCAACTTAAAGACAGACAGTAAACAAACAATAAAACTAACATAGTGACCTTGAACTTAAGGAATCTTCCCCAGAATGAGAAAACTGGTAAAAAGGAAATTGGGTAGAAGAGCCCAGTCACTCCAAAATGTGTGGAGACTAGGGATGTGCATGAATTTTTTTTTTGGGGGGGGGGCATTTGATTAAAAATGAATCAAACGTTCAAAAATTCATATTTGTATGAATACATTGCATTTGTCATGCCCTGTTCAGCCTCATCGGAAGAAGAGGATATGCCTGCAATGCGACCACAGCCTGAGGAGCAGCCACAGCAGGGCATTGCAGGCATGGAAGAGCTAAGGCCGGGCCCAGGTGAGCAGCCAGACAGCTTTGGTGATGAATCCACCAGTAGTGAGCCTAATCAAAGGCTCTCTCATTGCCTGTTTAGGCAGCAGAAGCAGGTGAGACGGAGATCAGAGCGATTAGCCCAGCTGCACCATGGGCGTGGCTCTGACTCCTCTATTTAAGAACAAGCTCACCTTGCCTCAAGTTGCTGCAGACAACGGCTTAACAGCCTCTTGTTACCTGACCTTGAAATCCTGGACTCCTTGTGACATGCTCACCCTTGCTGACTTCTGGACTCCTAGACCCTGGACTGGAACTGACTTTAAGTACATCTGAAACCTTTGGGACTGAGTAGCTGTGCAAGTGTTTGCCTGTTGCCTGACCAGCCTGCGACATGACAGCATTTGAATGTGTTAAAATTATATTTGATATGAATCTATTCTACATATTCGTATGAACATTCTATACGTATTGGATACGAATGAATACGTATCTGATACAAACAGATACATATCTTATATGAACTGATACATATCTGATATGAACAAATACGTATCTGACATGAATAGATACATATGAATAGATACATATCTGATACAAAAAGATATGTATCTGATACAAATATAGGTAAATACGTATCTGATATGTTCCCCCAGTTTAACAAATGTCCAAACTATTTGAATGTCCGGAAACATTTGTATTCATTGAAATGTTAGCGTACAAATATCGTAACATTCGATATTCTGAATTCAGGTGAATTTGGCTGAATTTTGAATATTACAAATATTCGTGCACATCCCTAATGGAGACTGGAAATAATGGAGGTTCGGTTAGAAAGCACACCTAAAAAACAAAAGGACACTACCAATTCTAAGAGAGCAGAAGGAGTTTGGGATGTCATTCCAAACAAGAAATATTGTTTAGAAAATGGAAGACGTACTGCAATGAAGAGAACTGGAAGGAACATACATTCTGGCATAACAAATGCAAGACAGTAATTAGGATGCTAAGAAGTATTTTGAAGAGCACATTGCTAAAAACATCAAAAGAAATAATAAGAACTCAGGAGTAGGAATCCACCCACAAAAAACAGTTGGACCATTAAATGGTAACGGACAAAAAGGGATAATTAAAGATGACAGAGATACTACAGAGATCCAAGTTGAAATCTTTGCCTCTGTTTTCACTGAGGAAGACAGAGGGCATATATGTTCAGAGAGGGGGTCAGAAAAATTAAATTGGATAGAGGTAACCAGGGAGGAGGTCCTTGTGTGTTTAAACTAAAGACTAATAAATTGCTGGAACCAGATGTCATTCATCTGAGAGTTGTTTAAAAACTCAAATGTGAAACTGCTGATCATCTGACAAAAATATATGATCTTTCCTTAAAATCAGGCTCAACAGCTGAAGACTGAAAGGTAGCAAATGTATCACCAATCTTTGAAAAAGGATCCATGGGTAATCCAGGAAATTATAGACTAGTCATGTTAACTTCTGTTACAGGTAAAAGGATGGAAACCATAATTAAGGATAAAATTAGTGCACACATAGAGGAGCAAACATTGCTGAAGGAATATCATCATGGTTTCTGCAAAGGTAAATCACGCTTTGCTAACTTGCTAGAGTATGAGTTTGTGATAACAAGCATGTTCATAAGAGCAATTCAGCTGACATTGGCTTTCTGGACTTTCACAAGTTTTTGGCAAAAGCCCAAAACAAAGGCTACTGAATAAACTCATCAGTCACGGAATATGATGGTAGGTTCTGTCTTGAATTAATCAGTGGCTGAAGGATGTAAATGTAGTAATAAATGACCAGAGACGTTTTTGCACGGGGCTGAACGGAACGCGGAAAAGACAGCTGCGGACACGTCATCCGCATTGCCCGCGCGCGGCTTGCGTTCCGACGTGTCCGCAGCTGTCTTTTCCGCGTTCGAAATGTAGAGCACTTTAAAGTGCTCTACATGCGTTCCAACGCGGACGAGCCGCCCGCAGCCGTTCGGGAGGAGAAGCGTTCGCGCCTGCTTCTGTCTCCCGAACAGCTGCGGGCTCGCCTCCGACGCCGCGCGGCTTTGACAATCAGCTGTTTGTCAAACAGCTGATTGTCGATCTGCCTCCGCGGCTGTCTCCGCGCCCCTTGCCGGCGTTTGCCGGCTAAGACAGCTCCCGGCGCTTTCCCCTTTCGCACACAGACGCTCTGGAACGCGTTTACACGTGTTCTGGCGCGTCTGTGTGTGAACGGGGAAAGCGCCCGGAGCTGTCTTAAGCTTTCCGCCTGAACGCGTTCCGTTTGGAACGTGATGCAGTGCGGAAATGCCTCAGTTCTCCAAATGGAGGGAACTAAAAATTGGAGTTCCCCAAAGTTTAGCATTAAAACCTAATGAGCCCCACTGCAAGCTTGCTGATGATAATTATCTATCTGTCTGTCTGTCTGTCTGTCTGTCCTGCCCTACACCCAAGGGTCTATTCAGCCTTGAAAGATGGTTTTTAATCAGGGACCTGACTGAAGTATATAAAATCATGCAAGGTGTAGGAAAGATGGTTAGAGAAAAAAAATCTCCTTCATATAGTGTTAGGACTAGAGAGTGCTCTAGGAAGCTGATAGGCAGGAGAATTAGGTTTAAGAAAGAACTCACTCGGTCATTGGTCTGTGGAATTTACTAGCAGAATAGATTAGCCAGAAAGGATTAGACAAATTCATGGAGGATGGGTCTATCAATGGCTGCTATGATCAATATCTAGTGCCACCCCCAAGTCTGAGAGATAAGCACAATACCTCTATAAGCTCACATGAATCTCCATCTTCTGCTAGGGAATGCCCAGAAGCAAGTGTTTGGCCAGTGAATGAGACTAGATGCTGTGGCTGAGCTTTTCTTCTGTTCTTATATTCAATGAGAACATAAGAACATAAGAGAAGCCTTGCTGGATCAGGCCACAGCCCATCTAGTCCAGCATCCTGTCGCACACAGTGGCCCACCAAATGCTCATGGGCATCTCAAGCAGAGACAAGGACAAACCTATTCCTGCTCTAGAATCCCCGCAAATGGCCTTAGAAGCACCTGGGTTCCCCCCCACCCCCAGCCTGAAAGATGCACCTAGGCATTCCTTCTAGAAGTCATTGATACATCTGTCATCCATAAATTTGTCTAACCCTACCTTAAAGCTGTCTAGACTTGTAACTGTCACCACATTTTCCGGCAGCAAATTTCATAAACCGATGATCCTCTGGGTGAAGAAATACTTCCTTTTGTCGGATCTGACTCTCCTACCCATCAGCTTCATAGAGTGCCCCCTGGTTCTAGTATTGTGTGACGGAGAAAAGAAATTTTCTCTATCCACCTTTTCTATACCATGCATAATTTTATTTACTTCATTCAGGTCCCCTCTTAAACGCTGTCTCTCCTGACTGAAGAGGCCTAGACGTTGCAGCCTGGTTTTGTAAGGGAGATGTTCCAGCCCCTTAATCATTCTGGTTGCCCTTCTCTGCACCTTCTCTAGTTCCACAATATCCTTTTTGAGGTGTGGTGTACATTCCGATAGTTCTAGAAGGCTATTTTAAATTGGCACATACAAAAAATATAAAAGCTACTTTGTCCTGAAATTATCAAGGATACTTGTCATAGGAGACTTCCACTAATAAAATTGTATTTTGCCTGTGGTTCAGCACTGCATCCTCTTCCACACTTTTCATGTTGCTTTGTGCTGATAGGAATTAGGACTTCTACCACTTCTCTAGCCGTGCATGGTAGGTGTGCTAATGTGTTCTAATTTATGATTACTTGTTTGTTTTTCTGCCCATTTATTATTATTATTATTATTATTATTATTATTATTATTATTATTATTATTATTATTATTATTGACATAAAACAACAGTAACACAAAGAAAACAAGATATTTGTGCTGGTTCTGGTAATTGTTATCACAAGCTGGCCCCTTCCTGAGCGCCTAGGACTGAGTGATGTATAAGAACATAAGAACATAAGAGAAGCCTTGCTGGATCAGGCCACAGCCCATCTAGTCCAGCACGCAGTGGCTCACCAAATGCTCATGGGCATCTCAAGCAGAGACAAGGACAAACTTTCTCCTGCTCTCGAGTTCCAGCAGATGGCCTTAGAAGTGCCCCGGTTCCTCCCCCCTCCCCAGCCTGAAAGATGCACCTAGGCATTCGTTCTACTAGCCATTGATACTACTAGAGCAGTATCGGCGAATAATACGAGCAGATCCCAGCAAAGTGGCTTTCTGTAGCTGGCAGATGGATATTTTGTTGATTCCAAAGCTTTTCAAGTGCCATCTAAGATCTTTCGGCACTGCCCCCAGTGTGCTGAGAACCACTGGGACCAGCTTTGCTGGTTTATGCCAGAAATGCTGCAGTTCTACTTTCAGGTCCTTGTTGCGCCAACTACCTGTCCGGCATTGAAGTACAGTGTTTTGGTACTGGTGGTTGGTTTGCTGCACTTTAAGGAACTTCCTGTTAGTTACTTCAATCCAGGCTAATTCTCGGCTTTCTTTCACAGTCTGCCAATGCATGCATCTCTTCTTCTACTGTCTGCCTCACTTCCAAAAATCCTCTGCCGCCTGTTTTTCTAGGCAAGTGCAGCCTGTTGACATCACTGCAGGGATGTAATCAATGGGATATCGTCATCAATTTCCTTGTTTTTCTGTCCAGGTTGTCAAGCTCCGCCTGTGTCCAGTTCACAATTCCAGCAGTGTATCTGATAACAGGTATGGCCCAAGCATTTATGGCCTTGATAGTGTTGCCACCATTTAATTTGCTCTTTAAAAATTTTCTGGTCCTCTGGATGTATTCTTTACTGACCATAGTTTTCACATACCTGTGCTTGATGTTGTCCAGTTGCAAGATTCCCAGGTATTTGTAGGTTTCCGTCTGGCGGCTTGTCCATTTGGTATTTCAATTGCTTCACTTTCAGTTATCTTTCCCTTCTTTAGTGCCACTTGATGATGATGATGTTGACATAACACAACAGTAACACACAACAAACAAGATATTTATGCTGGTTTAGGTAACTGTTATCACTAGTCAGGCTCTTCCCAAGCGCCTAGGACTGAGTGATGTATCGGCAAATGGTATGAGCAGATCCCAGCAAAGTCACTTTCTGTAGCTGGCAGATGGATATTTTGTTGATGTCAATGCTTTTTAAGTGCCCACTAAAATCTTTCGGCACTGCATCATCTTTCCTGCCTTTATTGCCCAGTTCTCCCTAGTATACTAAAAGTAACCTTACTTGTACTTACTTGTAAAGGGAAAAAGGAAGTATCATTCATTTGGTTATAGAACATGCCAGCCACAAAATACACGCAGACTTTCAGAAATCCATAAGACTCTGGAAGAATAGTATCTCCACTGGTCTCAAGACTTTGCCCATTAGCAGGTCTCCACTTTCTTAACCTTTTCAGACAAGGATGTCAAGGGGATTATAAAATCCTTAAACCATTTTGCAAGAGCCAGTTTTGGTACTGAGATTAAATTTCACTATGACCACCATCTTGGAGTAGAACTTTTATGTCACATCTGTGCCAATTCAGTTGCTCCAATCAGAATTGTCAGTAAATAAGCAGCTCAAGTATTCTGCTCCTTATGTTCAGAACAGGGATAAGCACAGTCACAGAGGTATCAGGAAAGAGGAGCAGCATGTGCATGAGCCACAGCCACTGTGTCTCTTCACCAAGAACCCAGGCAGAAAAATCTAAGACAGCATCACCCACTCAACATACATACAGAGATTGTTTGTTTCAATCTATCTGGCACGCACAGACAGAACATCCCCGGAAACTGAGCTGACAAACATCTTCAAATTCTGCTGAACGGAAGCAGAACAGAATAAATGATGATAGGTTTTGTAAACCCAATATTCCTTCTTTGATCCATTCTTCTCTGTGTCCAAAGCTTTATGAAAAGTTAGATTTTGAGAAGCAATTTGAAGAAAGAGACAATGGCCTTAACCATTGCTTAAATCATATAAGCAGTAATGTTCAATTCTAAACAATGGTGGTTTCTTGGCCAGATCTACCTTGGTCTACCTAGTTTTCTAGGAAATGTGGAACTTATTTATGGACTTGGAATTAGTGTGTTATGATCTGTTTCTTAATGTTTATTTAATATTAAATGTACACGATTTTTTGCTTTTAATGTATTGTTCGAGAGTTAATGATTCCTTGATATCCATTCAAGGTCACAATGGGTACCACACTAACTCTCTTCTCTCCTTCACTATAAAAGCAAGCTTTTTTTAAAAAAAGAAGAAATAAAATGTGAAAATTCTGAAAGCAAAAGCATCCCCCCCCAAAATAAATGATAATAAGATATGCCTTTCCAAAAGAGAAAAAAGCTTTGTTGTTTTAAAATTACATATCTGAAGATGAAAATAAAGTAACTGTTCATTGTACTATCCAAATAGGCTATCTTTGTGAAAAAAGCCTCTCATTTTCACAACTACATTGACTAAAAGGCACAGTTACCTAGCAACATTCATTGTGTTTATAACCTTTCATCCAATCTGAGCTCACAGATGTGTTTCTGAAGCTAATATACATGCATCATACTGCCCCTCCCGCTTTGATGAGCTATATGAGCAGTATTAAGCCGATTATGAAATGCTTTCTACATAAACAAATTAAAGAAAATGAATACAAATCCAGGATTCACTGGCAAAGTCTTCCTAAAAATTTGCAATATGTTGTCAGGCACTTAAAACAGTCTGCAATGAGTTGAGTTTGCTGCTAAGTACAGGGAATTCTGGACCAGCACATTAGGTCCATAACACTTTGTGTGAGCTTAACTGTACATACTATTTACAAAATTACTGCTTATAAAACAGTTTTTTTTTAAATCTGCTAATGGGCCTACCGACCATGTTGGCATTATCAAGGACATCAACAGCCACTCCAGATGGAGGCAGTCCTGTGGTGTGCAGAAACATTGACCTGGAACATCTCAGACTGGCCCCATGAGCTAAGTGCAAACAGGCCCTTATGGTAATTGCCTCCATCCTTGAACTGTCTTCTCTCTCTCTCTTCCCTAGGGATGTATATGGATAAATTTTGCATGTTTGTTTCACTATCAAAGCAAACAGCCTTTTGTTTGTTTCACTGTTGAACTGTTGGAAAAATTGTTGTTCACCTTCAATTTTGCACTGTTCTGAAAAGAAAAATACTATTTTTCTTTCTCATGGGAAAAACCACCGCAAATCATGAATGTTTGATTGAATTGTTTGTGTATCCAGTGGGAGACTGGTTTGATGAAAATGAATTTTCGGACAAGTGAACAACTGCACCTTCATTTCACCATAAATAGCAAACTATTCAATGGAATTTTCAAATGCAAATCAAATTTTTCACATCTCTACCCTTCCCGTTTCCATTTTGAAAAAAGAAAGGCAAAAGAGGCAGCCAGACTATTGACACCACTGCAATGACAGTTTAGAAGCAGAGAGATTGGTAAGGGACTCCAGAAAGAAACACATGTGTCTGTTGTTATTGTGTGCCTGATGGTATGGCTGGTCTTACTCAATTATCTCTTCATGACTTTGATTAGAACTCATTCAAATTAAAAGCACTAGTTCTCTAATTTGAAACAGAGTGGAGATATTTCGTCCAAAAATAAGCAGGAAATTTATTACAGCAAGCATAAAATTATTCAGGTTCTCAATGAAATCGGGTCAGATTCACCAAGCCATTAACAACAAATTGTTTTAAAGACTGCAGTCTAGAGAAGTAAGCAGGCAGAAAAATATCTTTTGCTTTTGCTTTTCTGAGTGATGGCAAGGTCTTTTCAAATAACCTTCTTGTGCACAACAATGTTTTTTCCAACCTTGAATTGTACACAAGTCAGAAAGGGATTTTATTGAAGCAATGAGAAGAATCACATAGATAGAAATCGAAACACAGATCAGGACCATTGTATCACGCAAGGGGAGTGATCACTGGTGGAAATGCCTTCTGTCCTAGAAGTAAGTTGTTCTTGTTTATTTGCATATTTGGCTTTTGAATACAACCTGTACTCAAGGTGCTACAAAGCAGAATGATGTAGATTTATCTAAGATGATCCATTCAAGGCAACTAGAACCCATCTAAAGGGGAACCATTTGAGTGCAGATAAAAGAAAACATCCAGGGGAGGAGAGGCAGGAGGAAATATAGGCCCTTTCTACACTTGTTAATCCAGATCAAGGAGATGCTAAGAGCATATTGTCTGCATGGGAGTAAAGGAGAGGCGTTTTCGCACACGGGGTTTTGGAACGCGTGCAAGACAGCCTCGAACGCGGCATACGCATTGCCACAGCGGGGCTTGCGCTCCGACGTGTCCGGAGCTGTCTTGCACGCATTCGAGATGTAGAGCACTTTAAAGTGCTCTACATCCGTTCCGGCGTGGACGAAGCACCCGCAGCCTTTCGGGGAGAGAAGCATTCGCTCATGTTTCTCTCTCCCTGACAGCCGCGGGCTCGCCTCCCCTGCCGGTGCTGGCTGACAATCAGCTGATTGCCTGCCTTGCTGGCTACAGGAGCCTCGGCAGCCGTCTCCCCGCCCCTTGCCGGCATTTGCCGGCTAAGGCACTTCAGAATGCTTTGAGCATTCGCACACAGGCGTGCCGGAACGCGTTTACACGTGTTCCTGCGCTCCTATGTGTGAATGGTCAAAGCATCCTGAAGTGTCTTAGGCTTCCCGTCCTACACCCGTTCCAAATGGAACGAGTGTAATGCGAAAATGCCTCAGATCTGTGCTAGTGATAAACCAAATAAATGTGATCTACATCTACACTGGCAATCATTAGCACACATTTAGTGTTCTAAAGCCACTCAATGTCTGTGGTTGACCTGGATCTAGCTAATAAGGATTAACTGAGTTACGTGCAGAAAGGGCCGTGTCCTGGAATAAATCTCAGGATAAAGGTCTGTGGTCTGCACACCAATGCAGACTCTGGCAGACCTCACTTGGGACTGCTGTGGCCTGCACTAGCATGTAGACAGTAGGCCACTATTCTGGGATATATTCCAGAATAAAGCCAAGTGTGAATAGGCCCAGAGTTGTACAGAAGAGAACATGGGTTGTTCATAAACCTGTACACATGGGGATGATCAAACTAAAATTGAGATAAATAATAATTATCCACTTTATGACACCAGCTAGGATTTGATACTGGCTTCATCACAACACTCCGAAAGACTGACCAGGAGATAGGACATTCAAACACTCACTCCTTCTATTGCTTCCTGCAGCATCCCAGAGTCCTCAGTGACATACTCCAATAGTAATTATCTTGAAACACTTCATTGGGGAAAGTTGAACAGAGAGGGCAGCCCAGTTTCCATCAGGACTGCCTTAGTGTGACACCAAAAGGGCTGACCTCCAGCCATACTCCTGGTGTTCCAATGGGTACAATGGGTACAATGGGTACAAGAGGAGTTCCTATGAAGGCCAGGAAGCACTGCAAGGCATCTGAAGTTTGCTCGCCACTAGTGGCACACTTGCACACCTATTACAGTAGGTTCCTGCACAGAATCCTGGCCCATCTAGATCTAGTGTGGATGAAAGCATTTTCTACTCAATTCTTTCACTTTACATCTGGGAGTCATCCTTACAGGCCTTTTGCACCATGAAGGCTTAGAACAATTAAAACTGCTCCACATATATATTAGCAGCAGAACTAGTAAAACCTTGTACCTTCCTTCTGGAAATATTTCTGGTAGAAGATGTCCAGGGGGAGCACATGACCGGTGGTGCAGGGGGAGCACATGACCGGTGGTACAGGCACAGTTATCACCAGGTCCCCCCAGCAATGGTACCACATGGATGTACTCTTGCTGTCGATGAGGCTCCGCAATGGCTGCTATAACGATGACTGTTTGCACTTACCTGGAAAGGCTTTGGGCATCCACAAGTATAGATACTTAAAGCATTCTAGTGTTTTGCCCCCAGTGATTGGGGGCAGTGCAAATTCACTCCTAGTACATTTCAGTTTCTTGGAACATATAATTAACACAAAAGGTAATCTCGTTCAGTGATTATTAGATTTCTTCTTGTTCCCGTGGCATAACTTTTTCCCCGGAAGACACAGTGTGCCTTGAAAGAGTCCTAAATATCTTCCAAGTATTTATTTCAGGAGCCAATTAATTTGGTTATTGTTTTATCATTTTACCTACTAAGGTGATGTGGGAGTTTATCATTATTATGGAACTCAAGAGAAAAGGAAAACGTTCTTTTTATTAGCCCATTAATAGCTTCCATAAATGCAGTGCTCCTTTTTTAAAAAAGAAGAAAAGAAATTGTGCTCATAGTCGCTAAGAAAAACTGTGCATTCTAGGAGAGAATTCTACTGAGAGGTAGAACAATTGCTGTTATATATCTTAGTAATCTTCCAATAAATAATATGAGTGTTTGCATTTTAGCAAAATGATCCTTAACCAAATACCAATGTGGAGAAGAAAACTTGCATATTTATAACTATAAATTTGCATATATCTGTACATAAAATATGCTATTCCTTTTTAAAAAATACTTCAGAATTTCCATTAAAATCATCTTGCAATTATGCTAACACTGCAAACCATACAAAGCTTTGCGTCAGCCATTATCCAAAGAACTGTTCTTCAATTGTAAGGGCATTGCTCCATGAAAATGCTTAAGTTCCAAACTCCATTAAATAGTAAAGGGAAAGCAAAAGTGATAGCAAAAGAAATGGCAGTCATGAATCAGGCAATGCAAACGCATACATTGAGGGTGCTTCCGCACAGGCCTTTTAACACCCATTAAGCACACATTGGGAAACCCGAGTCTGCACACGCGTACCCAATTAGCACACTTCCGGTGAGGCGCGTCCACACATAACACCAATTAAGCATACATTGGGAAAACCACGTCCGCACAGGTGGGCCTATTTGGCACACGTCCGGCGAGGCGCGTCCGCACATATCCATCTAAGTGGATGGGTTTTCACGGCGTAAGACCACATAATATGTGGTGTGCCAAAAACACCCATTTAGCACACTTTAAGCACAGATAGGTGCGGACGCACCTACCGGAAGTGTGCTACTTAGGCCCCGCAAATGCGGACGCACCGCTGAAAACCGCTTTCAAAGTGGTGTTGCTGTGCAGACACACCTCACCGGAAATGTGCCACACAGCAACGCGTGTGCGGATTAGCCGTGGCAAAAGTGTGCCAAATGGGTATTAAGGGCCTGTGCGGAAACACCCTAGAAGTGCTGTCTGATCCAGATTCCAAGGTTCTGATTAGCTCAACAATGTTACCTTTAGGATAGGGCTAGCGAATTTTCATCTCACCCAAACTTTATGAATGTCTCATAAATTAGACTGGCTGAGGCTCACGGAACTACTAGAGGGGCATATTTTTACTACAGGATAATACACTCCATCATGTAAAAGCTAGTACATCAGGAGTTATTACTCCTGATATATACCATCACTTTACTTAATGCTGGCTAGTGGGTTTCATAGGAAGCTTCTGCACCACATATCTTAGTGTGTGGTGTGGAGCCTGCTTCTCAGCAGTTGTGCCACAGGTTGTGCAGGGACTGCAGAGCAGGCCAGTAGTTCTCCACAGCATAGCTGCCTATCTCAGCCTACATTTGGAGGTCCTCCAGTCTCCAAAGTTGCAGGCCAGAGGGAATTCCATGATGCATTCAGAAATGAGCACAGAAGTGAGTCATTTTTGGAGCCCAGAAAATTGTGTTAAGCTCTGTTCAACAGAAGCTGCTCCAGCCACTGAGATTGTTTGGCCAACACATTTGCTACCTTCCCAAAAATGTTCTAGTGTGCAAGCCCATGGTCTAATGAGGTAGCTGGTGCAGTCTTTTAGACTGTGTAGAAGCTGCCTAAGTAGTTCATAATGTTTGAAAGGTTGTTTGGGTTTGGCGGTGGGCTTGTTTTCTGAACACTGAATTTACTCAGAAAATAAGCAGCTATTTTCTGGTGAAACAGTCAAACTTATAAGCCTATCAAATAGGCCTGAGAGGAAGTCTCTGTCTCTGTTTTTCTCTCTCTTTCACACAGACACAGACACACACACACAACTTCATTTATGTACAGTTCCTTGTCTTGACCCAGAACTTTGCATTATGTCAAACCTTTACATAGCATGGATGAAACAAATTAGTCTAGTAAGGAAATTTACCACAAGATATTTTCCATTTACTACCTCACTGTGATGAGTTGAGGCAATAACAGACTCTTCAGAAACACATTGTGCTGAACAAATTTCAAAAACATTTGGAAGATTAAACCCTAATAAGCTATAATTATATGCACTGTGCTGAGAGCAAAGATGAGCTTGAACAAAAGGACAATTACACCTCAACAATAAAAGAAATTTAAGAACATACTATGACTGCAATACAACCAACTTTAGTTTAAAAATTATCAACAGAGTGTAATGCATTGTCAGATAAATATTAGTTCCCTTTATGATACAACCTTTTCAACATAATGACATTTAACTGTAGCAATACCAAGCCATTAAAAAAAAAACATTTTGTTGAAGTACTGTTTAGTCTAAAGGGGAAAATCTACTTCTAAATGAGAGAAAGGCCATATTCTATTTTTGCATTCATGCTGAAGTATTTTGCTGGAAGGAAGGAAGGAAGGAAGGAAGGAAGGAAGGAAGGAAGGAAGGAAGGAAGGAAAAGAGAAAGACAGACAGACTTTAGGGATTGTCACCCATTAGGACCCAGGAGGCATAAGAAGCCCTGCTTGATCAGGTCATAGTCTGGCATCTTATCTCAAACAATTCCTCTCCAATTGTTTCTGAACATTCTCAAGCAGAAGACAAAGGGAAACATTTCATCTGTTCTTGACTGTCTGACAAAAGCCTTTAGAGATGGTACCTAGGCATTGATTATAGTAGCCATTGATACAGCTGTGTTCCATGGTTTGTGTAAACCAGCAGTTCTCAACCTGTGGATCGCGACCCCTTTGGGGGTCGAACTACCCTTTCAGAGGGGTCGCAACGAGTCTCCCACTGCCCTTATTAACATATTGTTGTGCCTACCATGTAGCAATGGCAGTCACAAAGAAGGCTTGATTTTCCGGGTTGATTGTGTCCTCAAGCAGAACTGTTCTGGGTAGTTAAGTGGCTGATGTCATCAAGACATTAGGATATATCTATGTCACCTTCAAAAACTTTATTTGATAAACATGAAAGTCACTTTCAGAAATCAAACTCCTATTATATTGGATCAGATTCAATTATTGAATTCTGAGTAGATGAGCAAGTTGCTTACAGCGGTTTGGCCAACTGCTTTTGTCCTTGATCTCTGGTCCTCCATGACTAGTAAAAGCTAGCAAAGGGGTATGGCTGGGTAGGTTCAGAGAGTGATAAATGCCTCTTTGCCAGAGGGAGAGATTCCAGCAGCACTAAAGGAAGCTATGGTATGCACTCTCAGTAACAGGACCTCTCTGAATTAAATATCTTGAATATCTACCACTCCGTAGCTAATATTCCCTTTTGGGATAAGGAGTTTTTGTAGAGGGTGGTGGTACCTAACTGCAGGCATACTTGAAGAAGGTGGATCATCTAGACCCATTTTAATCTGGTTTCTGGTAGGTTTTTGTCTCTGAAACTGCCTTGTTTGTTCTGATGTGTGACGATTATCAGGAGATGGGTGAAGGAATACAACCATCAGTTGGGCCAACAACCAGTGTGGGAGGCTATTTCTCAGTGGCTTTCAGTACCATTAACCATGATATTCTGCTTAAGGAGATTCAGGGACTGGGACTTGGAGGCATTATTTTACAGTTGTTTTCTTCCTAGCTCTAAAGGTAGGCTCCAGAAAATAGCAATGAGGAACTGTTTGATGCTCTGAGAACTTTCATGTAGGGGAGATCATTAGGAGTTTTAGACTGAGACGCTATCAATATGCAGGTGATACCTGACTCTATCTCCCTGTCCATTTTGAGGAAGAGAAGGCAGTTCAGGTGCTCAATCACTTCCTAAAGGTAGTAAGGGGCTAGATGAGGGCCAATAAATTGCAATTGAATTCAGACAAAATAGAAGTACTGTGTGTTAATGGGATCCTGAATTCATGAAGTTAAGGAGCAGCACACAATTATGGATAGGGTTTGTTTTGCCCCAGAAGGACTAGCTGTGTGATCTGGAAGTGCTACTGGATTTGTTACTTCTGTTTGAGAACCACGTGGCAGTGGTAGTGAGGGGTACCTTCCTCCATCTCTGAGAGATTCTCCCTCTGTAACCTTCCATATATAGCAAGAACTTAGCCACAGTAATCCATACTTTGGTAACTTCCAGATCAGACCACTGTAATATACTGTATATAGAGTTAACCTTGAAGATAGTCCAGAAGCCGGAACTAATGCAGAATGTAGCAGCTTGACTGGGAGTTTCTGCCTACATACACTACACTGACTGCCTATTCACTACTGAGCCCAAATTCAAGATGTTGATGTAGACATTAAATGGTTTGGGCCCCAGTTATCCCAAGAAGGGCCTTCTTCCATGTAGAACTGCCTGAGTTTGAGATCTCAAGGAAAGAACCTTCTTCTAGTCCTGTCTCGCTCAGAGGTCCAAGAGGCAGTGACACACAAGAAAGCCTTTTCTGTGGTTTCCCACAGACTCTGGAACAGTGTCTTTTATGCTGTGACCTTCCCTAGCAGGATAAAAAGTCAAACAAACAAAAAACCAACCAAATAAATAATCCATACATCCAAATTGCTCTGAGTATTTTCTGCTTGTTGTAAATGTATCTTCACTGCAGAAGATTCTGTTTTCTGCTATTAACATACCAAACTGTATATAGAAAAATGACTTTTTTATTTTCATGATAAACTAGATGCTCAGTGGAATAAATAAGCAGAACATTTGTAAAGTGCTAAATATATTGAAAACATTGGCATTAGTGTACCAGCTGAATAAATCTACAGGAAGTCTCTGTACCAACTGAAATAAGGAAATGCTACATTTTAAAAAATATTTAGTATAATCTTAAGAAAATTATTGGAAATAATACATGCATTACTTAGTGGAATTTACAGTATTATTACACAAAAATAGCTATTGTTTTTTTATGTCCATGCTGCTAAGTCCATAAATTTCTATAATGGATCTGACACATTTTAAAGATAAAACAATAAAACAATCATACCCAAAAATATCTTCCTAAAATTACAGCAGTCTATGGCCATTGCCATCTAATGTTTTAATGTATGTATGTATGTATGTATGTATGTATGTATGTATGTATGTATGTATGTATGTATGTATGTAGGTAGGTAGGTAGGTAGGTAGGTAGGTAGGTAGGTAGGTAGGTAGGCAGGCAGGCAGGCAGGCAGGCAGGCAGGCAGGCAGGCAGGCAGGCAGGCAGGCATATTTATATTCCACCCTATACCTGAAGGTCTCAAGGTGGTTTATAGTGATATCACAATAAAAACAGATTAAAAGTATGACCAAAATTACAATATTCTATTAAATATTATGGTCCATTCAACATTAATGCAATACAATATAGTACAATGCATTACAACATAATATAACATAAAGCATAACATAACATATAATATATAATATAATGTAAATAAAAAGTACCTATCTGTCTGTACACCTTATTTTTGTTATTGGCCCTTCTGTTGTGCCAAAAATAATTGTAGTTAAACTAGTTTCATAGTGAAATGATTGTGTAACTACTACACTGGGATCTCTTACTGTTCTTAAATGGATTGTTTTGTTATCAAGCAACAGAGTGAAGAATAACCTAATGGCCATTTCACACTGGTCAATATATCAGACCAGTAAATGCACTAGAAGACTCCCTTCTCAGTGCTGGCAAGGCCCCCCCTTTGACCACACATTTGGTGCCGAATTGCCCTACGATTAATATATTTAATGAAAGAGAAATCTACTGTATATATCCTTGGAAATATTAGCAATTTTTCTGCTCTGCAGGAATATATTTATTTTTATAGACATTCCACAGGTATACTACAAATCAGAAATCCTTTTCTAATGCTACTAAGATATCAGTAGACATGTTTCAGGTTTCTGAAGTCAATAAAAAGAATACTCTATTCAGACTGCACTTCTCATGCAGTAATCCAGACAGAGCTGCAAGTACACAATAACAGGATATTGCTTACGATAGTTAATTTTATCAGAATAATGATAATTTGGTAAATTGAGTTTATGTTTTGGGACTATACCAGGAGCACTGTTATCACATCTGGCAAATCAGATATATTTAGGAAATAATTGTAGGGTTTTTTACCCTGCCTAGATGCATCCATAATCAAAACAGCTGAACTATTGGGAGGCTGATTCTTCCCAAATCCTTTTAAGGTTGAGACAAGAGTGCCATTCTGACTATGGCATTTGTTACCAATTCTGAACAGAAAGGACAAGCAGGGAATGTTCAGTATGGTCCTGCATAATTGCCCAAATTTGTGCTAGGATGTTTTCTGGAAGGACGTTAAGGTATGCTTCTTAGATCCCTTTTGTATTGGCTAGAGATAAGTGCATTCCTACCTTCCTTTGCATTTTAAGTAGAAGGACCACAGCACAACCAAAGACCACTTTGGTAGCAGAAAATCTTTGACTGGAAGCAGCCTTAGATCTGCCAGTGCAGTTTTCATTGAGGCTGCCTCCAGGCATCCCTTATTTATTCCACAATTTATTGATTTACCAGTTTAAAGAACTTCTGGAACTATCACTCATTGTCTGTACATCAGATCATTTCTTGAGCAGTGGAGTGATATTACAGCTGGGAGATCTGCTTTCCATGTGACTTGCATTAGGCTTGGTAGTCTTATCAGTAACCAGTGCAGGTCTTATAATTGGAATCATATGTAATGGAAAGAATCTGTGGCTACATCCACACAGTCCAAAATGGCTGTCCCTTTAGTGGGCTCAATGGGCAAACACATCTGGCCTTCTTTGGTCTACAGACCACCACAGAGGTGTGGAAATCATCCCTAGAGTCACTCTAGCAATATGCCTTGTTAAATAACCTCAAGGATGGATCACTGGCCTGTTCACTAACTTTCTCTTTCTCTTCTGTGTGTAGTGGCAGAAGAAGGAGGAGATGAATTAATTGGCCTATTCCCATCCATGCCATTTTTGTGTCAGATCAAAAATGGCCAACTTCTGGTGCCATTTCTGGTTAGCCAGGAAAATGGCATGGACACAAGTCCCTGCTGATGAACTTTTGTTCCACAGTTGTAAAGATTATAAAAGCTACATTCTGCCATGAGGTGCTGTCCATCTGCCTGTTGTGGTTTCTGTCTCTGCAATGGATGTTCTGCCTCTGAGATGGTCCAAACTGTGACTGTCTGGATGCTGCCTGTGTCTGTCTGAGGCATGGTCAACTAAGGGAAGCTGACTGGACTTGGCTCAAAGCTTTCTGTTTACATATGTCCTGCAGGCACTTAAACAGTTGATGCAGAAAGCAATAATGTAGAATTAGATGGACCTTTAATATTCTTGTTTTTGTGGGTTCTTTTTAGACGTCCTAGGCAATCTTTAAATTCACTGTTTGTTTTCCAAATTCATTACAGTTTGTCTGCCCAGTTTGTTTGTCCTACTTAATTAGTACCACATGAATAACTCTCCAATTTTCTGGAGCTTGGCGGTTTAGCCTTAGAGATCTTCTGAACCATGCCACTTAACCACTTTGCATTGTTCAAGCCTTGACTTCCCACTTTTTTATTTTTGAATACACAGAACTTTTGTGGTTCAATTATGGCTTGCTTAAGTAGCCTTCATGCTGAGCCAGTGGACTTTCATTTCCTAACTTTTGACTTCTGGATCCTTTTGACCAGACTCTTGTCTCTCTTTTTCAGACTTTTCTGTTCTGAAGTTTAGTGTCACACTGCTACAGAGAGCTCATTAAGCTAGAGAATGCAACCATCCTTTGGAATTATGCAATAAGCTTTCCCCAAAGATAGAGAGAATGTGTGCTTTGTATTGTAAGACTCATTAATTCCACACCTGACATCTATTTAAATGAAAAATGGGAGGGGGGATCTTAGCCATTTCCCTTTTCAACCACTCTCTTTGAAAAAAATAATTCACAGCAAGCTGTTTGTCACTGTTTTAAAAAGTCATTTAAAACATGTTTAAAACTCAGAAGCTCAAATGCCATATTGCTAAGTGTCTCTTCGTTTTTTAAAAATGTGTTCCACATCTCTAAAGTCTCATGCACATGTGATGTAGTTGTTGCCATAGTAACTATATTCTTTATTGGACTGCAGAGTAAATAGCTGTGCACAATATTTGAAACTTATTAGCTCATAATTTGCAGCCATTGACGTCCCTTTGCCTCTCTCCCCTCTCTCCTAGTTTTGTTTTCATTTTTAATGCAGACATTCAAGTAATTTGCATACCACAAAGCAGGAGGAGGTTTCACTATCTCCAGAAGCATTGTTTTGAGAATTCAGCAGGATGGGAAAGGAAAGGAAAGAAAGTGTTAAGTACTATTCATGATATTTTGGTGTTTGCTTTTTTAAAAAAGAAAAAAAACAAGTAGAAGACATGGGACACTTTGATCTGCAAGTTACAGTTTCCTGAATGCATTAAACTAGGCTTCTCACATAAAAGACTCAGTGTGGATAAGGCCCTGTCTTACTTATGCTGCTATTTTGGGATATTTCAGAATAAAGCATTGCCTCTGGGAGTGCTTTCTTCTAGAATATACATGCTTTATTTTGTAATATCCAAAAATAGTTGAATAAGTAAGAAGTATCTGGATGCAGCTCCTTTCTGCACTGGCTCTTATTCCAGGCACCGTATATTCCGGCGTATAAGATGACTGGGTGTATAAGATGACCCCCAACTTTTCCAGTTAAAATATAGAGTTTGGGATATACTTGCCGTATAAGAAGACGGCACCCGGCATATAAGACGACCTCTGACTTTTGAGAAGATTTTCCTGGGTTAAAAAGTAGTCTTATATGCCAGAATATACTGTATATCCCAGAATATGGATCTGCCTTCTGCGTGCTGGTAAAAACTATGGCAGCCTCCACCCTGGGCTTGCTGTAGTCTGTACCAGCACACAGATGCCAAGTATATAATCTGGAATAAGGTTAGCACAGAAAGGTTTAAAAACAAAGCAGTCATAGAATATGTATATTTTTCATACAGTAATGTTACAAATATATACCAAACACTTGGCAGGGGCCTAAATTCAGCCAAAGATCAAATTCAGCTCATTTTTACACATTTTGAAAACCAAGATTTTGAAAATATTTGATTTTTTTTTTAGTTCTTTATATTGTTATTTATCCTTTAGATGAGACTACTCAAGGGGGCTCTTTGCAGTTCTCTCACTGGAGTGGTATAACAATCCCATTACAGTGAGGTAAAGATGAAGCATGAAGGGAGCCATCTTCATTTGAAGACTTTCCTGCCAGACAATAAAGGAATGCAATCAATGTTAGCCTACCCCGCCCTGTGATTGAACACCTCCTATTTGATAGCCAGCTGGTTCTCTTCAGGGTGCCACCATCTTGACTGAGGCACTCCCTGCAACTGTGCATGCATCAGTGCCATTGCCGTAATGGTGCTGATGTTCTGTGCAGTCACAGTTGCATCAGGAGGTCAGCAGAACTGCCAGCACACTTGCGCAGCAGCTCCATTGACCTCCCCATCCAGCCATGGGTGTGAATGCTTGCCAGCTGGATACGACAACAAGTAAGTGATTGGGGAAGGTTAGGTAGCTTGTGGAGCATGATTTCATGCTCCACAGCTAGTAGGTAATTAGGCAACTTCTGGGAAGTCAGGGGGCACTTGGAGGCTGTATCAGCCTCCTCTAAGTGCAGATGCTGTTGCCCAGATGTTGCCTAATTATCAACTACAGTCCAAAGTGTTAAAAGGCCCTTGAACTGGACTACCAGCACCTGTAGCACGGATGATCAAGCCTGGGCAGGCTAGGTCACCACAGCAGCAGCTGCAGAAACATCTAGTGTATCTCATGGCAATTAAAGGCAGTATGTGACTGTACAGCCACAGCCACTCTGTGAAGCCCACTCACAGGGTCACACCTGGAAAAGGGTGAGAATGCTGCTGACTGTGAGATCCCTAGCTGCTTCTGATCAAGCAGTGGACAGTATTTTAGTTGTCTACAGCTATATAGGACTAGGACAGGCCTGATGAGTTCTTGGATGAAAGCAGCAGTGGTGTCGGCATGCATATGGGCCACATCAGGGAGCAAACAGAACTTTTCCACCTGGTAAGCGCAAACAGGCCCTAAGGTGATTCCATGAATGGGAATTCAAAACTCATTACAGCTTTCTACAACCTACATTGATCACTCTTATACTTGTGTCCCTATTTAAAATGTTGGTGATGATATTAAGTGACCTTGAAAGCCATATATGATTTGGAGCAATATTGTGGAGAGCAAACACACCTGCCTAGGTAACACATGATATTTATTTGGTTTTAAGACCATCCTCTAGTTTGAAGGATCACACTTAAAAATGCATTTCTGTTTCTTCTCTGGAATAAATCCCTCTCCCTTATTGGGACTGTCTACATTTTCAGGTCATGATCGCATAAGGGGACTATTCGGGTTGGTATCTGTACTTTAGTGGGTGAATATAAGGAGGGTTTCCATTCCTCCCTCTGCCAATGTCTGATCTTATGGGCTATTCTCAGGTGGGAGAGTGCTAAGTATAGCTAGGAGCTCATTTCTGTTATTCTTCCCCTCACTCTGCATTGTTGTCCTCTTGGTGGAGGCAGCTACTGCTTGCACAGAGATGTTGCTTCCTTCCTGGCAGGGAGAGACAAGCCAAGTAAAGCAAAAGGGCTGCAGTCTGCTACCCTCCTTGCCTATGCGGCTCTCCAGGGGTCTCTTGAATTTTGTGCTCTTTCAGAGTTTTGATCAGCAGTAGTAGTAACACACTGAGATCAAGGGAGAAGTCTGTAAAAAAAGGCTTCCTTGGTCCACATTTCCCTTAGCCCAGCCTCCTGTCTGAGACCCCTGCCATCTATCAATCTTAACTCTTACCACTCCATTTCTTATAGGGGTCAACACTGAAATACATACACGCAAAAACTTCTCCATTGGGTCCATTGCCTCTCTCACACAGACACAAAGGCTGTTTCCGCACAGGGGCAAAAAATAATAATAAAAAAAAATGGATCTCTGGCACACGGATTTATTAAAACTGGTTCCCAAGGGAACCAGTTTTAATAGCTCCGTGTGCAGGGTAAATCCGGTTTTGCAGGGTAGATCAGGATCTAAGAGATCCGGATCTACCCCACACCCCTGCCGCTGCACACGCGGCGCTGATCCGGAATGGAGGTGGGTGCTGTGCAGACACACAGCACCCAATTCTGATCCAGGACGAAGGGCCCTCCCCCCACCAGCTATGATTGGCGAGCCGGAGCCAAGCATGGCGAGCCGGGGGACCTCGCTGCCGCAGCTCGCCCTGGCCCCAGAAGCAGCGGATCACTGCTTCTGGGACCAGGGCGAGCTTCCCAAAAGCCCACCCTAGCCCACCCCACTGGGAGCACGGTGAAACCCCTCCTTACCTCGTCAGCAGCGGCGTCGTTCTGAGGGTCTTTGCCCAGGATGCAGCGCGCCTGCGTCCTGCGTGGCTCCTGAGTGGCTGGGGCTGCTACTGGCAGCCCTTGCCCTCAGGAGGCGTTCTGAACTGCCGAAATCCACATTAGAAAAGGACGCGAAATGCGGACATGCGTGGCCGGAAGTGTGCTAAATAGGCACATAAATGCGGACACGCGTTTCCCAATCCATCCTTAATCCATGTCAAAGGGCATGTGCGGAAACACCCAAAATGTCAAGTGTAAGCTAGTAAGCTAGGGAGGAGTGAGTTGAGAGGAATGGATCATTGGCATAGAGAGATGGGGGAGAACTTCAGCCTTAGTCCAACACAAGAAAAAGGAGAAGGAGAAGAAGAATTAAGAGTTGGCTTCTATGCCACACTTTTCTCACCCTTAAGGGATTCAAAATGACTGAAAAAAAGTCTATTCTTCTCCCCACAACAGATACCCTGTGAGGTCAGTGGGGCTGTGAAATCTCAGAAGGGTTACCCAGCTGGCTTCACGTAGGAGTGCGGAATTGAACCAGGAGACTATCAGATAAAAGTCCATCACTCTAACCAGGAGACAAAACTGGTCCGCATGTGCAAGCACAGTCCATTACACAAAACATTCCAGGGTGCCTTCAGAGCTATAGAAATAACTTGTTGGTTTGGGTGTACTTTTTTTGGGGGGGGGGCAGTGGAGGGAAATTTTATTTTTATTTTATTTAGAACCTGGAAAAGCAAAATAAAACCCAAACAACCAGCTACCCTCCCACAGACAATACCAATCCAAAACAATTTCTTCCCCATGCCTTTAGTTTGAGTTCCTGAATCCTTAACCTCAGAGGATGAGGAGATAAAGGAGGTGGGTAGGATCCTGCAACTGAGGCAGTTGTAAGATTCCCTGTTTTGACTGTTTGATTCCTCCCCCCCCCCATTTAATATTTTACTTTCCTTCTTTTTCATCATCCCTGACCTCATTTCTTTGGGAAGTCAGAAGTTAGGCAGGCCTGTGATTTCCAGCTTTTGTTTTGCCATGCTGAGGGAAAGGCTTGACCTTTGCTATGATCTTCACTCTGCTCATGTTACTTGTAAGACTTGTTTCCTAGGACTGTGTTGTGATGGAGCCTCACAGTTACTGATTTGCACATTTCTGAGGGTTTGAAGTTGTGCTGAATCTTTGGAATCATGCTAGGGTAGAGATCTTGCTACTTAATCATCTGAGGCCGTGTCCCCATGCAAATTTGGTGCGGTTCCAAGCATGGGATTGGTAAGGTTTGTCCCCATGTGTTTTGGATTTAGTCCGTGAAAAGTGTATCAAATCCCCCCCCCCCAAATCGTGCCAAAAGGGTGCCAAATTTGATACCTGAAAAAACAAGTCTTGGCACGGTTTGGGGAAGTGGCACACATTGCTTAGCAGGCCGGGAACGCACATGGGGATGATTGTGGGCTAACAGGGAGGAAATTTGTGCTCACGTCATTGGGAGGTGGGGTGTGCTTGCTGTCCCTGCCCTGTCCATAGAAAATCGCAGCTGCTGACTTTTTAAAATACCAATCACAAAGGCAGGCTGGAAAATGGCTTGGTTTTATAATTTTCTGCCGTTTCCACGTAGGTAATTCCAAGCCCGTTTCAAGAATGCCAAGGCGTTCCCCAATCTA
Organism: Aspidoscelis tigris stejnegeri; assembly: GCA_023333525.1. NCBI lineage: Eukaryota > Metazoa > Chordata > Lepidosauria > Squamata > Teiidae > Aspidoscelis > Aspidoscelis tigris. Next base: position 74,080,584 of record JALMGA010000003.1, on the reverse strand, counting down.
CAAGGCGATAATAAATAAAGGCTTGATTTTTAGTTCTCATGGTCCCTGGTGGAGCAGAAGTGCACAAAACTGCTGAAGCGCCTACTGTGGTTAAACCTCCTTGCGGCTTTCAACATTTTTTTAAAAAATTTAAAGTTATTTTTATGAATGAAGCTTTATTTTTACTTGTTTCCGTGCCTCCCACCCCAGTCCTGGCTGTCAGTGCTGTTAGGGGAGGGGGGATGCGGCACAGGGATGGGCTGACGTCAATCCGGCTTCCAATGAGGAGAGAGGGGGCAGAGAGGAGGGAGCACTGCTCCCCTGTATCAGGTTTCAGCATGGTTCACATGGGGATGCACCATCCGTGCCCAACCCATACCTGTTATGGGGATGCCCGAGATGCATTCCCGGTCACGTGCCCAGCCCATGCATGCCCGAACAGTGCCCAAAGTGTGCCAGACGGCTTGCATGGGGCCCAAGAGTGAAAATAATCAGCTTAAGCACCAGCATGTGGATGGCAGGAATTAATCCAGCACAAAAAGGGCCATGCTTTTCAAAACTGAATAGCGGCAAAAACTTTATTCAAACATAGATAAACCTTCAGAAGGAATACAACTAAATAGTTAAGATCAGAAGACAATGTGCTCAAGAGGGAGTTGTAACAGTTTTGGGCTGAAACTCTCTGATCAAGACTCCTTCAGGTAAGTCTATTCAGCCAGGCAGGAATTCTCATTTCTATTGTAGACAACGGTAGAAGAAAACCAAGCCGTGTTCCATGCGTTTCCAATGAAGGAATCAAACACCAGCTTTCCCTCTTCCTTTCTTCTACCCCAGGTTTCTCCATATAAGTACGGACTCAAAATTATGACCTGAATTTATTCTGTAATTCTGGTTCAATGCAATTTATCTATGCATCTGTGAACAAATATGGCTGAACTAGCAGCTCTGAGTTTGTACCATTTTTTTTGTGTAAGTAATTCTATGATTGTGTAAAACACAGCATTGTTGTTCCCTGGTAAGGTCTGAAAATGCCTGTTATTTTTATTAGATATTTTAAAATTGGGATTAGCTGAAATTTGGAGGATCAAACAGTTTTATACCTGATAAAGAAAATTTACCGGCTCAGATGAAAAATCACCAGTTAGCAACATAATTTCTCAACAGAGATGGGGAAAGGCAAGTGAATGACAGAGGCTGCTGTCATATGACAATCAATTAGCTTGAAGCAACTTTACAAATCATGTGACTGGGAGATCTTGGAAGTGCTCCAGACCACATGCTTAAGTGTCATTTAAATCAATGGGACTTAAGCATGCGTAACTGTGGACTGGATGGTTGCCAAATAAACACTGCCAAGCCTGCAAAGATTGAAAGAACAGCAACATTGAAACATTCCCACTTTCTACCCAGCATCACTTGTTTAATGCTATTAGAGGCATGAAGAGATTAGTTATACCGATCCAGTTCATGGGGTAGAGTTCTAAACAGACTGTCGTGAATTAATACCATCTCCCATTTACTTGCAGTGGTGATGTTATATGTGCATTGAGTTGTTTCAACAGTTGGCACATCCTGTTTATTTGTTGGCTGAGTAAATCTCAGGTTAGAGTTGTTTCATCTCTAGAAAATCATTTGAAATTAGAACTAGATATTTCCTCCATTGTGATAGAAGTCATTTTTAGTTATTCCAGTAGAAGAGACACTTCACAACCTTGCACCTCATTGTCATTTTAAGGAAGTGGTTAGATATCCTCTTCTAGATAGAGTTGTGCTCTCCTTGAAAGAAAAGACTGGAGCCTGGACACTTTTTTATTCTCAGCTGTCAGTTGGTTCTCAGCTGACAGTGAAGACTAGGAATGCCTATCTCCAATTCATGTTAATAAAACAGCTCAAGCTCTTCCTGGTCAGAGGACTCATGGCCACAGTTATCCATGCTGTGGTAGCTTCCATGTTGGAGAACTGTAACACACTATAGATTGGGCTGGCTTTGAAGACTGCTCAGAAGCTACATCTTGTGCAAATGCTACAACCAAATTGCTGACAGGTATGTCCAGCTGGTTACATATTATTCCAGTCTTTAGAGATGTGCAGTGTCTGCCACTTCACTTCTGGACCCAAAATCAGGATTCGGATTCTGATTTTTGAAGCCCTGAATGGCTTGGGACCCAAAATACATGAAGGAGTGCAGGGCTGTTAACTGAGATTTTCTAATGAGACTCTCAGTAGACTCCCGAACTACTAGGTTTCTGTCCAGGAAGAGGACGTTCACTGTGGTGGCTCCCAAACTTTAAAATAGGCTTCCTTCAGAAATATTCCATATTACTTCATTGCCCATCTGTCATTTAGTTAAAACTTTTCTCTTTAGCAAAGCTTTCACTAATTTAATCTAGCTACATTCTCCTTCCTGTGCCATTACCTAGTTGGATTCTATTTTTAGCTTTTATTTCATTTTTCTTCTATATTTTTTAAAAATTATGCACTTTTATCGGTTTATAGTTCACTAACCTGAGACCATATAGGGTGATATAGATTTATTTATTCAAACATTTATATCCCACCCATCAGTAAAAACAATAAAACATTATAAAACATACCTAAAATATAATCCAGACACCTTCTGGCAGTTAGGATCTGGTCAAAACATGTTATTGCCGTAGGCAAAACAAGAGATTGTGCTGCCCATTAATGTGCATGAAACTCAAGGTCAATAAAATTATTTTGGCTCCCAAGGCAGGGAATATTGCAAAATCTTGTGCACTGGGTCATTGCTACAGTGATCACCAAAGTGACACCCAACTGTAAAGCTGCAGCTGTGACACCCCACCCCACCCCCAGCATAGCAGGGTGAATGTTGCATCTAGGTCTGCACTGAGAGGACCCTAGTTTTTACTGCTCCACAGCTAACAGTGATCAGGGTAGTTCTCAGCTGCTCCATAGTTCATGCTGTGCCCACACTGCACTGGGCCGTCCTGATCACCTTAGTGTGAACAGGCCCTTTGACTGTCTCCACATGGTGCTAAAAAGAGGTACTTCCATAGCAGAAGCTGGGGTCCAGCCCCAGAAGTGGAAGACACACTATCCACATGCCCACTGCCTCCCATCTTAGCAAACCTTGACACCAGAGAACATTTACCAGCTTTGATGTTTCTGCCCAGCTTCATTAAGGGACAGACCAGAAATGGCCCACAAGTGTTGCCACTATCAGGTCTGAGCGTAATACAGGGCAGATAGATTGCTCTGCTACTGACATTTCTCCACATGACTATGCAGGGTTAAATGAGGATGGCAAGTACCCCTGGAGTGCTCCCCTTCCCCCAATCTGCAGAAGGGGGATCTCTAAAGATGCTTGCTGTTCTCAGAGGCAGGCATCACAAGTCTGATAGGTGTGGTGGTCTGCGGTTGCCTTATCATCTTAGTACCATTCCATTAGTTTTTTTGTATCTTGCTATGTGGAAGCAGCCATACATAAAATCCGATTTGGGCATGTATCTGCTTCCTAGCCACTTGCAATATATTGTCCTTAGTCAGCTCAGAGCCTATTAATGGTGTTTACTTTTCTCAAAATGTATTGATTACTTACTCCTTAAGACCCACTAATCAACTTGTCATACACACAATCAGCATGGTTAAAGAGAAAATGCTTGCTTATTTCTACCCTTTCATTGCATATTTAATTGTGTAATGACATTTCCTAATCTGTTCCAGTGATTTCCAGCATAGAACCAAAGGATGAATTATATTCTGGACAGTGGCAGACAATGAGGTGGGAGAGGCAAGGTAACAGCATGACTGTCAGCCACACTTTCATCTTCCCAAAGGGGGACCCGATCTATTGTACAACAGGCAGGTGGAAATAAGGCTTCTAATTGCAACAGCTGCGTGGCATCCCCTGCCCAGTGGTCTCAGTTATCAGGACACTGACATTTATTGAGAAGATAATAAAGTACAATACTGGAGCATTTCAAAACATCTTATGGGCCATGACACTTGAATGTAATAAAGAGTAGGTAGGTGAGTAGTGAAACAGAGCCTCCTAAAAGCATTCTTCTCCAGGGTGACATTTTAATGGTTTTGAGTCTAGAGACCCCTAGACCCCTAGATCAGTTGTCATGCTGGAGAGCACTACTTGAATAGTACTTACTGGAGTTATGTTTACTGGGAGGGGAAGAAGAGTTGGGGGACAGCTGCAGATGGAAAGAGATCTAGTTTAATGGTGCAATGGGTTTTTATACAGCACAAGAAGGGGCGTGGAGGAAATGGCGTCGATGCAACATCATGGGAGGTGATTGGAGGAAAATTGCTATCTTCCAGGTCAGAGGTCCTTCTGATGTCACATTCTGTGGTAGGAGGCAGGGAAAATCCTCAAACAGGAAGAGAATGGAAATTGTCTTTGGAAACATGTGTTCAGACTCCATAATGCCCAAGGGCCGCTACATGGAGTGGAAATAATTCAGTTACCCTGGTGGTGCTGAGTGCATACTACAAGCTTATGGAACAGGAAAATTGTTGTTCCTTTTATTCTTTGAGGTTTGTCTTTATCCAGTGAAAGAGCTACATGGAGAGAGGCTGAAAATGAGGCCAGGGGAATAGAGGCTGTGCAACTTAGTGGTTACTACAGGCCAGCTCCAATTAGCAAAGTGAAGAGTTATAAGTTTACAAGAATGATATTCTACAAGTTGTTTATGTCCAGCCAATTGCAAAATGAGGGCATGTTTACAAAACCACCTAGGAATATCATAGCCAAATGGAAAATCATGTTCAAAATATGATTCCTTGAATGAAGAGTTTCCTACTTTACCAAGTCATAAACCATTTGAAGTTGGAATGTGAATATTGTGGATCAAGAAAAAGATAAACTTTATCAAAACCAGAAATTAACTGCATCACATTAGGTAGACAAAGATGGCAAGCATTTGACTATGTATTGACCAGGAGATGCATTTGATATTATGGCACCTAAAAACAAGAAATAACTGAGAATGTGGTGATGAACCTAAATATCACTGTTACCACTTAAGTATCTTTTCAGCACCTTGCACATATTGGCAGATGACCATACTGAGCACTCAATTTGTGTGTTAAAATGCCCTGACATGATGACAATTCACACTATTTTGAGCTAAGTGAGACACTTCCAGAACATGAGTCCTCTGAATTAAATCATGTGCATAGAATGTGGATTGACTGTTTTATTTATTTTTTTGAGGGGGGAATATAATATTTTTTCAGTGCACTCGGCTTGAAAGATATATTCAACAAAATTGGAAACAGCTGTGCTAGAATCTACTTTCTCTTCCATTTATAGTTTGTAGCCCAATATTAACTTCATCGTTTTAGTATAAAACTACTTTACTCCTCCCCACATCCAGATGTTTATCGAGTTCTTAAATAATTTTCAGCAAAATTGCCAAAACTAACAAAAAGTCTGAACGAAGAAATTCAACATATTGTTTCATACTCATCATGGCCTTTTCTGCATTAATGTCAATCCTCATCAGATCTCAGATGTACTTTACTTGACATAACTACTAAATAATACTGAGTCATCACTCATTCTGGGCTGGACTCTTTTTAAAGTTATTTGTCATCAGATGGTTTCTGGAATCCTAAAAATGGCTCATGGATTTCTTTAGAGACTTTACCATACATTAAATCTGACTGTTTATCATATCACTTTATGTTAATTTGGACAATTTTATCAAGGTTCTTTTGCTCTTACTCAAGGCATGGATTTAAACACTGTATTATATAAAACTTAATTAAGAAATTGCTTAAGGCCAAGCACACAGTTATCCACAAAGGATAAGTGAACTGGACTGTTTTTCTTTTTGTTTTGTCTCTCTATGTGTGTGATTGATACTTAAAATTTATATTCACAAGTTACAGATTTTAGATATTTTGCTATCTCAAAATATAGGGCAAGGATCACATTAACAATGACCGTTCATAAAGTTACACAGAAGAGTTAAATGGAGTGCACAAGACCTATGAAATTTGAAATGTCTGTGAAACTATCCACCTGCCTTTTGTTTTGTTTTTAGATACTCTTGTCTGCCTTTGGACGGACCATGGAGGATAAATGTGTCCAGCCCCATTTGTCTCCCAAATTTCTCCAGCCTCCCCAAAGACAACTTGGTCTTACCATTAAACCTGTTGGAACAATAGTCTTTCTGGTGTGTGTGTGGGGGTGATGACTCCATGAAAATGCTCACCGTGGTGAAGGATCAGCTTGAGAGTTTAAACATGCTCAGAATCACTTCCAAGTCCCAGAAATGAGACAGACATCTGGCAGAACTTCCAGTCTCCAAAGAAATTCTGGACACATTTTTGGCTGCAAGTGATGTGCCATTGTAGCAGTGACCTCTCTGTTCTCCAGACTGCATCACGTGGACCACACCCCCAAGGTTACTGTTCTATGCCAGAACCCGGATTCCAGCACAGTGCTGATAAATCCTTTGGACTGGCAAACTGTGAACACTTGTAGTTTTCTCTACTAGCTATAGCAGAAGGACAAATCCTTTTCCAGCCCAGGAGCTTTTTCCTCTCTTGTTGTTCTCCTGAGTGTTGCATGCTACTGGTCAATTAACTAATCATTAATCAACTAATCTTAATTAGTATGACTAAAGCAAATGTGTAAGTGGCCAAGTCTCTCTTCCTCTCCCTTAGGGTGCCTCCAGACAGGACAAAAGTGTCTGCAGGATGTTACAGTTTCTGATGGCCTGCAGCATCCAAGGTACATTCTTCCCCCCAACCCAAAGTAAAAAGCTGTTGATTAATCAACAACTTTTTACTTTGGATTTTCTGGGGGTATTCCTCGGATACTGCAAGCAATTGAATCTTCCTGTCTAGCTGATAGGAAATGGCTGCAGAGTCCCTTCACAGTTTCCAGTTGACATGTCTGTCCAACCAGAAGTGGCTCTTATTCCCCCCCCCCCGCTCTCTCTCTCTCTCTCTCACACACACACACACATGCATATGCACACATATTACTTGCAGAGCAATGTACACAAAAAAAGGGGGGCTATGAATTTCAAGGAAAGTATCAGAGATGAAAGATAACATCAGAAGGTAAAGCAACTATAGATATTAAAATTCTAATACAAAAGCCATTTCTGCCTTTACTTGTTAATCTGAATCAAACTGCTAAGAACACATCATCTGCACAGGAGTAGAGTAGATCCAGATCAGAACTTTGCTAGTGGTAGAGCAGATAAATGTGATCTACATCCACTCTTTAGCATACATCTGCTTTTCCTCTTAGGGTGCATCCCCACGAGCATTTTAATCCAAATAGAATCTGAATTCAGGAAGGTCCATCCCCATGACTTATGTAATTAATCCAAATTCGGCATCCAGGCATCCCCATGCAATTTCTTTTTCCTGGATTTTATGAGGACTATCCTGCTGAAATCTGGGGGGGGGGGGAGTACTGATCAAAACAGGACTCAGTCCCCTTTTTGGAGCCATGCCCACTTATTTTCCCCCACATGGGGACGGTACCGGGCTATTTGGAGTAGTCTTCTGGACAATGGCAGCCAGAAATCCCAGAAATCCCCCTCTTGCCATACTCACAATGCTAGAGCCCCATACAAAATAGGCAAAAAGGGGTGAGAGCTGCTTGAGGCAGATTTGCCTTTTAAAACATTTTTGCTGGAAACATTTCTATCTTTTCTGATGCTTGTTATCAGAAAGATACATTGTAGAAGCAAAAAGGCTTTGCAAAACAACTCCGATTGCTTCTTCGCTTATCTGCTTGAGCACACAGCTCCCAGTAATGACAAAAGTGAGAGGTTAGGGAGACTGTTGGTAGTAAGAAGTGAAATGCCCCCAAAGACTAGCTGTTGAGGGGCTGCAAGCAAAGCAAACTGGGTGTTCATGTCCTGCTTATGGGCTTCCTGTAAAGCTTCTGGACACTGCAAGAGCTGACTACTGGATTAGATCATATCAATAAAAATAACCCCTGATCTGTGTTGGTCTCTTTGAAACTATTCTTTTTTCTTTCCATAGAATCAAAACTAAGTATACTGTTGCTCCAAGAATTTTTACAGCTATAAATAAACTTCTTACTCAATATATAATTGCTGCCCAAAATGATTTAATCAGTACCTCATTTCTTTTTTTAAAACTTTTTTTAATAAATAGGATGAGTTATGCAAAATCTCAGTCAGCTCTCTTAGTAATATAAACAAGAAAGTAGATAAACAAAGAGAACAAGAAACCTGGCGAAAAGCAGGCCTGAAGGAGCACAAAGGAGTATTTTGAAAGGGAATGACATCAGTGATTGAAGAATAAAATATAAGAAACATTATCTACATTCAGGAGATGTTAATAACCCCAACATTTCCTTGTCTAATGCTACTACTGAAATATGATTCTATTGGAGATATCACATGACATTATTTTTCTTTATCAGGGTATCTCTTTTCTAATCCCCTTGCAGTGGATTTCAACTTGATTTCTAGACTTCTGAACAGTGAAATATGCTCAGACCATGGAGAACACATAGTTCAGGCCCTGTCCAGATGGTGAGAATATAACATCATTATGGATGTGTTGTGGTGTTGTTGTCACACAAATCTGTGGTAATCCCACCATAGCTCTGCTATATCCCCCCTAAAAATTGTAAAATATATGGCTAGAAAACCTAGTGCCAGTGGCAGATTTTCCAGCAATAGCACACTTACTTACTGTATTTTCTGGCGTATAAGACTACGTTTTAACCCAAGAAAATCTTCTCAAAAGTCAGGGGTCATCTTATACGCTGGGTGTTGTCTTCTTATACGGCGTGTATATCCCAAACTCTATATTTTAACTGGAAAATTGGGGGTCGTCTTATATGCCCAGTCGTCTTATACACCGGAAAATACGGTATCTTTTGGATAGAGCTACCATCGTTGCTCTGACCACCATATGCACATGTGGACCAAAATAGACAGTTGTGGATGTGCAGTGGGGGCACTGAGCACTTCAGGATATTCCACACCAGACAGATAACTGGATGCGTGTGACACTGTCAGGCTAGCGAGCAGTAATACCAGAGGGACAATATTCCACATTATGACTTGCCAGCAGGATATCTAGCTTCTGTCTGAGGGTCACCTCAGAAAGTCTATTCTCTAAACTGTACTGAACTCACATTTTCTTTATTTATTTATTTACAACCTAAATATTTGTAATAACATAATGAAACAGAACAAAAACTAAATAATTAACAGTCACAACTACAATCTATTAATTAATTAAACTTTAACCATAGAAAAGATGCACAACAGAAACTGCAGTGCATGAAGGGTTTGGAATGTAGAGTGATAAAAGACCAAATGTCTGGTGAACTGATAAGAAGACCGATAAAGGGTTTCCAAAACGGGTTAAACATTTGTAGGAGTTCATCTCCTGGTTTGCTTGTGTTTTTTTTTTTAATGATTTGAGCAGTAATAAATTCATTCAGGGATAAGTTCCAAATCATTCTGTGGCATTCTTTTAAATTTAGAGCTGACTGAGTTTCCCAGTGCCTGGCAAGATTATTTTTAGCTGCAATAAGAAAGAAATTTGTGAGAATTTTATTTTGGTAAATTTTTGTTAGCTCTTGTATATCTGTGTAACAGAAACAGATCTGAGTTCAACAGTATGGGGTTTCTGTTGACCTCTCTATGGAGGTCCAATAAGCTTGAGAGATAGGGCAGCTCTGCCAAAGGTGAAAGAAAGTTCCCTAGTCTCAGCTAGGAATGTGCACAAATATTTGTGATATCCAGAATTCATACAAATAAGTACAAATCTGTACATTCATGGCTGAATCAAATAGGGCCTACATTTGTGGGCCCTATTTGTCCACGAATCGAATATTCAGGTATCTGTTGAAACATTGGTTGAAACTTTGGTGGATACTGGATCCCTCCTCAGTCACTTGGGCAAACTGCCCAATCAGAAGCTGTGCCGCATTCACATGGTGCATGTTCTTGGCTGCCCCAGCTCATAGAGACCCAGGACAGCGAGGAGGTAAGAGCTGTGTGCATGTGGGTGTCCCCCCGGGGTGGGGGTGCCAGGGCAACTCCGTGGGGGTTAGCTGCCTTGATCAAGGCACCTGGACCCCACAGAAGCTCGCGATCTGCCACAATGGGCTGGGGGATGTGGGACCCCAGTAAACCAGACCCACATGGGTCCGGTCTACCAAAGGGTCCCACATCCCCCAGCCCATAGACAGCTGGCCCCTGGCTCCAGGGTGGGTGGGTGGGTGCCCGGCTGGATTCCTGCCAACTGTACAGGATTCAATTGGGTCCTATACAGCTGTCAGGAACCGGGGAAAGCTGTCTAACGGGTCTGCCCGCCCCTGGGTGCTCCCACCCAATGGCGGGCAGGACTGGGGGAGGCATCCCCGCCCCTGTCCAGCCTTTCCCGGCTGGACACTTTGGGACGGTTTCAGCATTTGCAGGTAGGTAGGTAGGAACATGTGTAAACACCTTCTTGCCTGCCTATGTGTGAATGGGGAAACCGTCCCAAAGTGCATTACAGCTGTTCCGGCTGTAATGTGAAAAGACCTCAGGTCTCACAAGCATGGATTTCACTAACCTATATCTTACAGAGCTAAGTGTGGAAGCACCCATGGTCCTCTTGGCAGAATTGTGCAAAAATACACTATATTGCAAAATGTAACACTTTTTGGTAGAGAATCATGGATAGCTCAGAAAGGATTTTCTTCACAATGAAAGTAGTAAATGGAATGAATGGCAGCTAGTGAGTTTGCATCTGGACTTTAAATGTAGCCTGGGATGAATTAGACTTCAGTGCTAGCTGGCCAAATGATACAAGTCAGCATGAATGCACATTCCAGCCTAAGCAGGCAATTGAGGCATTTGTTTCTAAAGCTGATGTCCCAGGCTTAAGAACAGGCTCAAGGCATGTTGCCAATGTTGCCAACACCCTGTTCTCCTAAGAGCCATGGTAGTGATAGGAGTCTTCCCAGCCAATGCTAGAGCCCTGACAACCCAACAGTCAGCTGATTATCAGGTTGTCAGTGAGCATATATTAGATGGGAAGGCATTCTCTACACATTTCAAAAACAGTGTGAGTTTTGCTGATTTAACCAAGCTGTGCCATTTGCAAATAGTGTGATGGGAAGGTTTTTGGCACCAGAAACAGGAAAGCCAAATTCTCTGCCTTGGTGCTACCTTCCTCTTCACATCTTGACACAGCCTCAACCATCCTTTATGTAACATAGTTTTATACAACTGAATCATTAAAATGTAACTTTTCTCATGTATTGCAAACCTGACATTTACAATTATGAAATCTTCTCTTTTGATAGAAGAGCTGGTAATAAGCCCATTGTCATGGGTGGATCATTCTTTCGTAAGGTCTGGATTTTCAGTGGCAGCTTCCCTTTTCGGCAGTGGGTTATCCTAAACATATATAGCATTTTAGTGATTTCTGAATACTCTGGGGGATTTTCCAGTTAACATTGTTCATGTCAGATGAGGAAAAAAGAGAATTTCTTCCATCAAATCATGACTCAAAAATATCCCAATGAGTTGTTCTGGTTGCTTTAGCAGCTCAAAGCCAGCTTACCAACTCTGCAGGACCCTCTGCTAAATGTGGAAAGTTTAGGTGTGGTCAGCTCAGGTTACTCTAGGCAGATTCCTAGGAGATCACATCAAAATAACAAAAGGGACAAAGCATTAGCATTAGCAAAGAGGGCTAGCCACTCCTGAGCTTGTGGGAGTGTTTTAGTTTCAGTTTGAACTTCAGTTGAGAGTAAACTCCGTGGGAGGAAGATCTCTCTGCTATAACTAACCAGAAAATAACTGGGATTTTGATAAAATAACCTGGGAAAACTGCTGCTGTGCTGTGGTAAGTGTGGGAGGTAAGTCCTCTGGTTTTTGGACAGTTTTGGGGGACCGCGCGCCTAACGCCGCGCAAAACATACTATAGCATAACCAAAGTTTATCTTAAAGAAAGTGTTTTAGAGTTTTTTTTAGGTAATTTTTCATAAATAACACAAATCCATTAAATACAATGAAGGTAGAATGCCAGCAGGGGGAGGGGGGCTTCCCAGTGTTTTGCACTGAGTGTCATATGTATGACTACCTGCCCATGGGGCAGCAGTCGTGGGTATGTGTTCGGTGCAATGAGCTCCGGGCTCTCAGGGAACATGTTTCTTCCCTCGAAGCCAAGGTAGCGGACCTGGAGAAGCAGATAGAGAGTAGGAGAGCTGAGGGTGATGTCTTCAGGGATGCAGTAGGAGCATCCCACTCCATGACAAGCAGCTCTCCAGCTGCCTCGGAGAGTCGAAGCCTCAGGCAGGGAGGACATCAAGCCGAGGAAGAGGGGCAGGCTCCCTTAGTTGGGACCCCTTCCTCAGTGGATGTGCCTGTATCCTCTTGCACCGAGGATACTCCTCCACGGGTAGTGGGAGGGGGGCTTCTTGTAGTGGGCGATTCGATTATCAGGAATATAGAGAGCCGGGTTTGTGATGGGCGTGTTGACCGCATGGTGACTTGCCTGCCTGGTGCAAAGGTTGCGGACATCACGCGACATCTAGATAGGTTAGTAGACAGTGCTGGGGAGGAGCCAGTCGTCATGGTACATGTCGGTACCAATGATGTTGGGAAGGCAAGACGGAGCATCCTGGAAGCAAAATTTAGGTTGTTAGGTAGAAGACTAAAGTCCAGGACCTCTAGGGTCGCATTCTCAGAAATGCTACCTGTTCCACGTGCAGGGCCAGCTAGACAGGCAGAGCTCAGGAGCCTCAATGCGTGGATGAGGCAGTGGTGTCGCGAGGAGGGGTTTAGATTTGTAAGGAACTGGGGAACTTTTTGGGACAAGCCAAACCTGTACAAGAGGGACGGGTTACACTTGAACCAGGAGGGAACCAGATTGCTGGCAATTAACATTAAAAAGGTTGCAGAGCAGCTTTTAAACTGATCCCTGGGGGAAAGCCGACAGGAGCTGGGCAGCATCCGGTTCGGGAGAGCGCACCCTCAAGTGAGGAGGGCTGGAAACATGCAGAAAATGCTGAGCTAAGTGCGGGATTAGTTTCACATGTTCCTCGACGGCAGAATTTGGTCAAAAGGAGTGAATATAAATGTATATATGCAAACGCCAGGAGCCTTCGAGCCAAAATAGGGGAGCTAGAAAGCTTAGTTATGGAAAATAGGATTGATATTATTGGCATAAATGAAACCTGGTGGACCAGCGAAAACCAATGGGATACAGTCATCCCAGGATACAAACTGTACAGGAAAGACAGGGAAGGGCGACATGGAGGTGGTGTAGCCTTGTATATTAAAGAAGAGATAGAATCTTATGAACTGGAATGTCCAAGTGAGTCTGGCTCTTCCACAGAAGCAGTGTGGATAAAAATACCAAGCCAAAAAGGAAGTCTAACAATAGGGACATGCTACCGTCCTCCCAACCATACGTCCGAAGGAGATGAACAATTGGAGAAGGAGGTAAAGGAGGTAGCCCATAAAGATAGGGTAGTTATAATGGGGGACTTCAATTATCCTCACATAGACTGGGTGAACTCCTGTTCAACTCAGGAAAGAGAGAGAAAATTCCTAGACCTGATAAACGACTGTTCCATGGAACAAATGGTCATGGAACCAACCAGGGGAAATGCAGTCCTGGACTTGATCCTAAGTAATGCTCAGGACCTGGTAAAGGACGTCACTGTAGCTGATCCAATTGGGAACAGTGACCACAATGCAATAACCTTCAACTTAAATACAGGGAGTAAGTTCTTAATAAAGTCTAACACAGAGACCTTAAACTTTCACAAGGGAAACTTCCCCAAAATGAGGAAATTAGTGAAAAGGAAATTGAAAGGGAAAGTCAAAAGAGTTAAATCACTTCAAAATGCATGGAGACTACTTAAAAACACAATAACGGAAGTGCAACTAGAATGCATTCCTAAAAGAAGAAAGGGGACTTCTAGGTCCAAGAAGAAACCAATGTGGCTCACAAATGCAGTAGATGAAGTCATTAAAAACAAGAAGAGTTCATTTAGGAAATGGAAGGCTTGTCCAAATGAGGAGAACAGGAGGGAACATAGACACTGGCAACACGAATGCAAGACGGCCATTAGGAAAGCTAAGAAAGATTTTGAGGAGCACATTGCTAAAAACATCAAAAGAAATAACAAGAACTTCTTTAAGTATATCAGAAGTAGGAATCCAACCAGGAGAGCAGTTGGACCACTAGATAGTAAAGGAGAGAAAGGGGTAATTAAAGAAGACATGGAGATTGCAGAGAGACTAAACGAATTTTTTGCTTCCGTATTCACGGAGGAAGACAGAAGACACATGCCAGTAGCTGAGCCTGTGTTTTCTGAAGAGTTAAACTGTACAGAAATAACCAAGGAAGAGGTCCTGGCATGTCTTAATAAACTAAATGTTAACAAGTCACCGGGACCAGATGGTATTCATCCAAGAGTCCTTAAGGAACTCAAATGCGAAATTGCCGACCTTCTAGCAAAAATATATAATATTTCCCTAACATCAGGCTCCGTACCTGAGGACTGGAGGGTAGCAAATGTAACACCAATATTCAAAAAAGGATCCAGGGGTGATCCAGGCAACTACAGACCAGTTAGCTTAACGTCAGTTCCGTGTAAGGTGATGGAAACCATTATTAAAGACAAAATTAGTGTGCATATGGAGCAGCAGGCATTGCTGAACAAAAGCCAGCATGGCTTCTGCAAAGGTAAATCATGCCTCACAAATTTGTTGGAATTCTTTGAGAGTGTCAATAAACACGTGGATAAAGGTGAACCAGTAGACATTGTCTATCTGGACTTTCAGAAGGCTTTTGACAAAGTCCCACATCAAAGGCTACTGAGTAAACTCACCAGCCATGGAATAAAAGGACAGGTTCTGTCCTGGATTTGTGACTGGCTTAAGGGCAGAAAGCAGAGAGTTGTAGTAAACGGCAATTTCTCAGGGTGGAAAGAAGTAAAAAGTGGTGTCCCTCAAGGCTCAGTACTGGGACCAATGCTTTTTAATTTATTCATCAATGATCTAGAAAAAGGGGTACATAGTAAAATAGCAAAGTTTGCTGATGATACTAAATTATTTAGGGTAGTAAAATCTGAAAGAGATTGCCAAGAGCTCCAGAGGGATCTCTTAGCATTGGGTGAGTGGGCAACCAAGTGGCAAATGTGCTTTAATCTTAACAAGTGTAAAGTAATGCACATTGGGGCCAAGAATCCAAATTACGTCTATAAACTGATGGGGTCTGAGCTTTCTGCAACACGCCAGGAAAGGGATCTCGGGGTTTTGGTGGACAGTTCAATGAAGGTGTCAACCCAGTGTGCGGCAGCAGCAAAAAAAGCAAATTCAATGCTGGGAATAATTAGGAAGGGAATAGAAAATAAGTCAGCAAGTGTCATTTTGCCCCTTTATAAATCTATAGTGAGGCCACATTTGGAATACTGTGTACAATTCTGGTCACCACACCTCAAAAAGGATATTGTGGAACTAGAGAAGGTGCAGAGAAGGGCAACCAGAATGATTAAGGGTCTGGAATACCTCCCTTACGAAACCAGGCTGCAACGTCTAGGCCTCTTCAGTCTGGAGAGACGGCGTTTGAGAGGGGACCTGATTGAAGTATATAAAATTATGCACGGCATAGAAAAGGTGGATAGAGAAAATTTCTTTTCTCTATCGCACAACACTAGAACCAGGGGGCACTCTATGAAGCTGATGGGTAGGAGCGTAAGGTCTGACAGGGGGAAGTATTTCTTCACACAGAGGGTCATCGGCCTATGGAATGTGCTGCCAGAAGAGGTGGTGACAGCTACCAGTCTAGATGGCTTTAAGGTAGGGTTGGACAAATTTATGGATGACAGATGTATCAATGGCTACTAGAGCGAATGCCTAGGTGCATCTTTCAGGCTGAGGGGGGGGGAGGAAATGGGGCGCTTCTAGGGCCATCTGCTGGGACTCGAGAGCAGGAGAAGGTTTGTCCTTGTCTCTGCTTGAGATGCCCATGAGCATTTGGTGGGCCACTGTGTGCGACAGGATGCTGGACTAGATGGGCTGTGGCCTGATCCAGCAAGGCTTCTCTTATGTTCTCTTATGTTCTCTTATGACATGGATCAACTCTATTGCACCTAATCACCCTCAACACAGCTTTGGAACCTGCAAAGAACCACAGCTGTGGAACCTGCAAAGAACCACTGCAAGCAGTGAAGCAGCATGGCCAATGGTTAGCTTGTAGGTTATGTAAATCCTGCTGTGAATCTGGCCAGACATGGGTTAGAGTGCATTATCATGTCGTGATGGCAAAAAGGAACTATTTTTCTGCTATCATTGCATTCTTGAATAGCCACCCAGCAGAACTTTTTCAAATGGTGAAAGGACTTTTGAGGTCCAGCCTGAGGAGACAAGGTCAGTGGCCATGTAACATCTACTGTGACAAATTTGCAGGGCACTTTAACAGCAAAGTCACTCAGATTCATACAGAACTGGATATCACAGTTGAAAATGGTTCAAAGAAAGCATTCAAAGGACTCCTCTGGTCTAATTATTCTGGGACAGTTTCAATTAATGAAGTCTGAGGATGTAGAAAAGCTGCTGAATGGGGTTTGGCTGATAAAAGCCAGCTAGCAGGGTATGATTGGGTAAGTTCAAAGAGTGGTGAATGCTCTGGCTCTTAAAAAGGTGTTGGTTCACCCCCTCCTCAGGAAGCTGTCCCTGGATCCAGAAAATTCCACTCCTGCTGTACTGTTCTATCTGCACATGTCAAAGCTTTAGAGCAGGCTATGGTACAAAAAAGGGACAGTCCAAGGAATGATTTAGCTTGTATACAAATCCATGGTCTATATTCAAAGAGTACATGTATACTACACCAGGCACCAGAAGTGAGGCACCAGAAGTGAGCCAGTTTGGTCTAGTGGTTAGGGAGCCAGACTCTTCTCTGGGAATGCCAGGTTTGATTTCCCCCTCCACCACGAAGCCAGCTGGGTGACCCTGAGCTTATCACAGCTCTCTTCTGGGCTCTCACAGCCCGACCTACCTCACAGGGTGTTCTGTTGTGGGGAGAAGAATAGAAAGTTTTGTCAGTTGCTTTGAGTCCCCTTAAAAAGCCAACTCCTTCTCCTTCTGGAGCCTACAAAGCTGGACCAGAATGGGCCTAGCATAAAGCAGATATCCCTTAGAACACTCCAGTGGCAGCCCAGCCCATCATGGGTTGGGATACCAGGAGAAAGTCAGTATGATGCAGGATAGACCCTGTCATGCAAATCTAGCCATTGCAATTTCTGTCTTATCCCTTTTTAGCCCAGTACACCAGAAACATAATACTACAGCATTGTGCTATAACGCCCATCAGTCAATGGTGGCTGGTGCCTAATGTGGGTAGCTGGGCAGAAGACAGAATAGCTAACAGCTGACGAAGGTAATGGTGCTTCACATTTCAGCCTTGTAGGAAATCTACATGGCTGTCAGCTAAACAGTTTCCGAGCTTGGTTGGGCACTACCCACTTCATCCATTTTCAGTGTCATTAGTCCCTAAATACAAAAGAAGATCCCTATTATCTCTTCTGATCTCCAAGTAGTTAGCCCATATCAGAAACACATGAACAGAAAATGGGGTTTATGGTTAGTCACATTACATATGGTTAGTATGTTCTATCAATCTCATATCATTTCAAAGAGAAGTTTGTGTATTTAAATAGATGTAGCGGCCATATATTCCATAGCAGCCATTTTATATAATGGCTGACTTGGTATATTTTCCTATACAATGTTTGGATAGCAATATATTTTGGGCCATGAAAAGATTAAATCAACATTTTAAATATGAAGGCAATTCCTTGGAATGTGATCATTTCAAATTACATATCACACTTTGAAACGGTCAGCTACATTCCATGGGACTTACTCATCAGTGAATACAAATTTGTCATTCTATTTTTGATAAGCCATGGTAAATGTAATGAAGGGAGAAAGTATGCATGCCTTGTCTTCAGAGTCAGTGAGCATTCGGCACTATTACCATTCATTATTTCATTTTAAAGTAGCATACCCTTAGAGGCATAACTGTTGAATGGTAGATTAATTAGAATAGTTTTCTATATTAGTGCTTGGATAATTTATCTCACTGTTGGTAAGATAAATGTTGTGTATTGAATTTCTGAATTGAACCATTCCAGAAGTTCATTGGTCTTCAGTGTTGCTAGTTGCATTGGCAGCTATGGACTACAATTATTGATTTAGTCTTGACATTTTGAATCTTAATAGAAGGAAACCATAACAACAGGCAAAATGACTGTTTCTTATAATAAGAGTACCTGGCTTAGAGTTTCATTGGTTCATTGCGTCCATGCATCTGTGTCAGTTCAGCCATAAAACATAATCAAAAGTTCTTTGAGTAGCACATTGAAAATTTGGGGCTGGCATTAAGGGCATCTCTTCTGTCAGCCTAAAAGACTTTGAGATGCTCATTAAATGCAATCCACTCCACCCACATTATATGAGCACTCTGGGAAGACAAGAAAAGGTGTTAACAAGGGTAATTAGAGTGGGTTTGATGGAGTTAGAAGCAAAGGTATAGAAAGTAGTCATCCACTATACCTAATGTTAGAGAAACCAATCTTATAATGAACCTGAAGGTAGGTCTGATTTTTTTTTCAAAGTGTGAAAATTGGAAAGACATTTTTGCAATAGCTTAAGTGACAAAGAGAGCATTGCTAGAATTAGACCACTACTAAATAATTTTCTTCCTGCCACATATAGTAAAGCCAAAGTACCCAAACTTATAAAATCTAGAGGGAAGAAGAACTTTCCTTGTACTCAGACTCTGAGTACATTATAAGCAACAATAATTTTGTGAAGTAGGATATCTAGCACTCACACTCCTCAGAGTTAAGATTGCTATTGACTTTCCAGTAGAAGAAACAAACAAGTAACATAGGATCTGTAGCTGATGGACAAGGAAGAGGAATACGTAAAACTGCCTTATGACAGGCTTCTGTTTTTCTACTGCTCATCTGCCTCTGTCTGTCCTGATAGCTGATCTCTTGGTTTTTCCTAGTTCCTACTACTAGAGATATTTCAACAGGAGTAAAAGACAGAACATTGGGTTTTTCCATAGAAACAATATTTTTAATCACCGATCTGGAAGATGTGGAGAGGTATATAAACAGCTGTAGTCAATGTGGAGCTTACAGTGATGTGAGGCTAAAACAGTGTACAGCCACTGGGTCTTTCCACACTGGCATGGGCCAGAAGGAAGTCCAAAGCTTCCCTTCCACACAATGGTGGGGTTTACTGGGAAGTCAAGCTTTCTGCATCTGCATTGGATGCAGTGTAACTCAGTCTAGGCAGATAAAATGGCCACCTGGACAAGAATACTGAGGCCTTTTTGCACAAGGAGTTTTTGAACACATGTAGAACGCATTGGGATGGAGCATTTGCTCCTGTGGGCTGGCAGCTCCGTTCTGGGCTGCCTCATCCCATCCCAATGCGTCTACATGCGTTCAGGTTTTAGTGCACAAAAAAGTACTCTGAAACTGTCCTGACACATTCAGCCCATCCCGACACATTCCCAGCTGTACCAGAGGGAAAGCATTCACACACTCTCCCTCTGTGACAACTGGGCCCCTGCCCTGCCCTCCTCCCATTGGCTCCTGTGGAGCCATGGGCAGGCAGCCCTGGCACCTCCCTTCCTTGTGGTCCCACAGGCTCCCTGGGGTGAGATCGGCTTCCAGGCACTAGCAGGACCCCCACCCAGCACTCCCCAACCCACCCCAGGGGCTTCACCCACCTGGCTTCAACTGACCATCTGTGCAGGCACGGGTGCCTGGCAAATTAGGGACCAGCCCGTGCACAGGTGCAGAATGCGGCTGGCCTCCTTGCCCCACTTGCCGCCCCACACCAAACAGGTAAGCCACATTCATGTGTGTGCGCCCCTGGGGTGGGTTGGGGGGTGTTGTGTGGGGGTCCTGCCGGTGCCGGGAAGCTGATCTGGACCCAGGGAGTGCACATGACCACAGGAAGGGAGGCACCAGGGCTGTCCACCCTGGCTCCACAGCAGCCAATAGGGGAGGCCGGGAGCAGGACTTACTTTACTGGCCTGGTCCAGGAAGATTGGGTCAGGCTGGAATGGTTTCAGCTGCTGGAATGCTCCTGTCGCTCTTATTGTTCTGGAATGACTCCTTCTACACTTGAAAGGCTCCTTTGACACAGCCCCCATGCTGGGTCAAAAGATTTTGTGATATCTGTGCTGCCAAAATGTGCCCCTCTACTAAACCAGCTCATGGAATTGTGCATCCTTGCCCATGGCTCCTGAACTAGTTTAGTACGTATTAGACAACTGGTAGACCTGTTCAAATGTGATCACCAGAGGTCTTTTTGCACTACAGCTAAAATGCTGTAGAACGCTTCAGCCCAAACGCATCTAAGACAGTTTTCCATCTGCACGTAGGTAGGTAAAAGACGCATTTGCAACATAATGTTTGATCTATGATGAGATGAAGAAGTTGCCCTTCTATCAAAATTGAGCATAATCATGTTTTGAGTAGAAATAGGAGTGGAAAGGATCTGGGAAAAGTTTCTTCTCTACCCTTCTGTACAATTGGTTATCTTTTTATTATAATCAATTTTGAGATTTGTGTGACAGGAAGCAGCATCCAAACGTTTTTTTAAAGAATGTTTAAACAAATTAAAAAATGCTTTGAAGTATGAAGGATGGATAATAAAGGTGCTAGTCCTTCCCGTTTGCTTTACTTGCATATAGATTTGATATGTGGCCCATCTGCATGGACGCTAAATGCAGATTAAGAGTCCGTGTAGTACACTTCTAGGCCCTATGGATTTGCATCTTAGTGCGGATCTATGGGGCCACAAAGCCTCTTGGTCTACTCTTGATATCAATTTGGATAATTGGTAGGCTCATTTAATCTAGAACATAGGAAGCAAGCAGATGGCATGCTTCTTGTGTTTGGATTTATCAGAGAATGCATTTCAGAGGCATGCCATAGCATGCCACCCAAAAGCACTCCAAATATTCCAAGAGGTATGGGAGTACTGGCATGAAACTCACATGGGGGTGGGGCAAGCTGGCTGTGACTATGTAGTTGCACACCATGTCACGATCACCATAGCAATGGCCCAGCATGCACTGGAAGTTACTGTGGCCATTGCTATGCTGATGCAGACAATTGGGACAGATTGTCCACACTATGAGGGCCAGTAGAAAAGTTGGTGTGAAAACTAGTCACCAACTCAGGACATAACTTCAGTGGAACAGTATCTCACTGAAGTTAAGTGTGGAAAAAAAAACAGTGTCTATGCTTTCCAGTACAGTTGCAATATATCATAGAAAACTTGTAATGGACCAGTTGGCATAGGCTCATTTGCTCCATCCTAGGCACCCTATACTGTAAGATTAGGATCAGGCCAGCAGACAGTTAATATCTTACCAATAGATGTTCTTAAACAACTCATATGCCACATTTATTTCTTGAAACATATATTTTCAGCTTTATTTTAAATTAGCCCTAAAGTGCTTCTATTTTAAGGGTTTGACATTAGCAGCAAAAGATTGCTGATAATTACTTTTTTCTTTACCCACCCAATGTACAGATAATTTGTTCTGAAATGAAATATTGAAAATAGGTTATAACAATAATAATGATAAATCTTTGGCCAAATTTATACAAGAGAACATTAAGTACTATGAACTTATCTGCTCCAGAGAAATGTTGATGAAGGTGGTGATATCCGTGATTATAGAAAGATTGAGTAGAACAAAAAATCTATGTTACATAAACATACAAATTCCACCTAGAGAATATTTAGCTTATATATAAACTCTAGCAAATTAATTAGCATTTTATTAACCTTGAAGCAAATTTCTCTAAACAATTATTTTAAATAAATAATTACACTTATGTTTAAGTCTGAAGGCAGCTTCTGAAATTGAATTCAGTATTGGCAGCATTGCTTTTGACTCTAATCTATTTTTCGCTTAATGATTCATGTGCTGGAGATGCAGTTCAGTAGCTTCATCTTTTGTAAGAGTTCGGTCCCAATGACCAGAAGGATCAAGGACAGCTTAGGAGGGTTACTTCTCTTTTTCTGTTTTTGTCTCCACTATATGACCTTGTAGCCACATCTTATCCCTCCCATGTAAATTCTTGCTGCTCATTCAGGTAAAGCCATGAAAATGCTGTGTCTCCTGTCACCACCTTATGTAATTAGCACTTCGAACTAGGTCTTCCTTATGTAAATCTATTTCTTAATAAAGAGTGAAATAAGAGTATACTCCAAGTATCTTATTGCTGCAACTAAGGCAGGATCCACATCACAAGATAATGTGCTGTGTGAGTGTATGAGGGATGAGGAAATCATATGTCCCTCATTCATCAAGCAAGCATTCCATGTTTTCAGCAACGTTTTAACAGCACAGTGGGAGAAAGCACCATAGTATTTTCTCCTGCTCTTCCACCCTGCTGTGAAGTGTAAACCATCCTGTGTCACGTCCATTGGGTCAAATAGCACAGTCCTGTTTGGGGAGGCATACAAGATGTCAGGCTTATGGGATTATTTTCTGTGCCTCCCAAAACAATCCCAGCCAAAAATTTCTAGCTGAGGGATAAAACTTCCCTGGCTTTGATGCTTCTGTGTCCAGAAGTGGATCAAAGCTTATGTTCATCACACTTGCCACTTTAAAGACTGCAATCTTTCATTGTAGCTGGAGGAACTGCCACTATGAGGTTCTTGCCTTGAACTGCACTTCGCCTACTAAAGTAGCTAACCAACACACTATGGGCCCTTTCACATTTTTCAAAAAGAGGAACTCCCAGTATGCCCCAACACACAGCATGTGCACCATGCAGAGATGTTTCCATCCACAAATGCCAGAATGTACCCTGGCCCAGTTAGCTGAGGAACATGTTTTCGTACCCCACAGCTTTACAATGTGCCAGCCATAAAGCCTGGCATGCTCTGTTCATACCATTTCTGGATGAGTGGAGCATGCCACAGGCTCCACAAGTGAAATTGTATGCCACATCACCCAATCAGTGCAGGAATGGTGCTGTGCATGCCCATTGATGCCATTGACACGGCAAGGTGAATTCTGCTGATATAGCACTCGCATTTACCTAGCACAAAACAAAGTGCCAGGTAACTTGGGATGGATTGGCCATTCCAAAGTGTGAATGCTCAATCTATCCCAGGGGTTTGCTGACTTTTGCACTTAACCAAGGTGTGAAAAGGCTCTCTGTTTAATGACTGTGCTAAATAGTCTTATTGGGACGAATGCCTTAGGAAGCAAACATTCCAACATAATATGGATTTCTCTTAAAATTATTGTTTATATACTGTTACACTTAAAACTATATATTCTCCACACCCTGAACAGCACTACCTAAATTTACTCTTTGGTAATTATACCCATCCCAGAAAGAGGGAGACTTGGATCATGTTGGGGCAGAAGTTTGAAGATCCTCGTACCATTTGTACCATGGACCATTATGGCAAAACACAAAACAGCAAGAACAACAGTGCAGCCACTTAAGGTCTCTTTTGTACTGCTTCTGCTGTGATCTGAACCCGAAGTGAGAAGTGAGAAGCTCAAGACTTCCCTTTTATGTTTTTCCCCAAGTTCCACTAGTTGTATGTATAACTACATCTAACGTACTTCCTTTTAAGCTTTGATAGGTCATAGATCCACAAAGACTGACCCATTCATGGTTCTTCTCTATCACATGGTTGTGACTACCTGGAATAGAAGCCACTACATCACTTTTTATATTACGTTTGCAAACAGTTTGTGTTAATTCAAATTGTGTGCAAAAATGCTTACTTTAGAAGAATTTTTCATATCCAACAGGTTTTTTTTTAAAGAAATGCTGATTATAACAGGGACCCTAACTCTAGACCAGTTACCTGAAAAACAAAAACTGACAAAGTTATGCCTATGCCAAAACCACCTCCAAATGCTAGCAGGATGTGGAGAAGATCTAATTATGTGGGCAGGTTCCTTCCTGTACCAGATACCACAGGTTGTACATTATTTTGGCAGTAATTGTAGTGTTTCCTAAACATTTATCTGATCACATTGGAGCCAATAGTGTCTTTGGGCATAGATTTTGTTCCTTGAAAAGACATTTGGGACATTCTTTTTCGTCATTAAGTGACAGCAAAATCCATTTGCAATCTGCCAGTCACACTGAGCCTTAAGACTTTCTCACACATTTGTATAGTTATGTTAATACCAAAATACCATATTGTCAGCTTTCACGCCGGATTAATGCATTTGGCTTATTATGGGTGTAACTGTCACTGTCTATGATGAACTGAAAAGCTTGACTGACATATAAGATGGCAGTATCCTCTGTCTCCTTGTTGATGTCTTCCTCTATTATCTCTAGGTCTGACATAAACAAAATAAACAGAAATGTACAACATTTCACTGAGATCAAATAAGTTGCAAGTAGCAACAGGATAGCACTGTATTACATATCACACAGACCAAAATCACCTACTGAGCCTACCTTTTGTAATTTAATGCTGACTTAAGGCATGGATAACCCAACTCCAGACACAGTTGAAGTCTTTATTGACAGTTTTACCCAGGAGCAATCTGTTTCCACAGGAAATATAATTTTAGATAGAAAATACCAACTTTCTCCTATGTTTGTCTCTGACACAAAAGCTCTACACTCTTTCGTTCACTCCCTTTCTTTCTCACACACTAGCTGAAAGTTATTTTGTGTTTTGGTGAATGTTAAAAAAGATCCATAGGTTTATTCCGTAGCCTATTGAATGACCACACTGCTGTTCTGTCGTCTGTCATAAATGCCATTGTTAAAAATATAGAGTGTGAATTCAAGCACTCTAGGGTTTGCAAACACATATATCAAAAAGTGACCAGAGAGATGTAATAGGTTCCAGTTCTTTGATAAATAGACACTCAAATCTGAATTTGTCTCTGACAATGTGTAAAATGGTCCTTTGAAAGCCATTATTTAGTCATGCGGTGAGCTGGGAATAGATCCTAATGTTTCCTGCTTACCTGCAGACAGTAGCATTCATGTGAACATAATAATAATAATAATAATAATAATATTTATTTATATACCGCCCTATGGCAAACCAATCCGGGCGGTTAACAACAGTAAAATGTAAAATATAACAATTAAAAACACCTTATCCCTCCCCCCCTTAAGACAGTATTAAACAATATAACATATTAAAACACAATATCAATGCGTAAAACAATAATTTAAAAACTAAAAACCCTGATGTCCCTCTGTTGATCCTCAACCATCACTAAGATGGGGCCACGAGAGGAATCAGGGAATCTGGGCCGGGATGGTTAATCTGGAAAGGCCTGCCGGAAGAGATCCGTCTTGACCGCCTTTTTAAAGCTGTCTAATGATGTTATCTGACGGATCTCATCCGACAGGTCGTTCCAGAGTTTGGGGGCGACAGCAGAGAACGCCCTCTGGGAGGTCGCCGCAAGCCTAGATTTTAGAGGCTGCAGTAAGTTCCTCCCAGAGGACCGGAGAGTGCGGGGAGGATTGTACGGGAGGAGGCGGTCCCTGAGATAGCTTGGACCCAAGCCATTTAGGGCTTTAAAGGTGATAACCAACACCTTGTACTGGGCCCGGAAGCTGATAGGCAGCCAGTGGAGGGACCTCAAAACGGGAGTGATGTGGTCCCTCCTAGATGTTCCTGAGACAAGCCTGGCTGCCATGTTTTGAACCAGCTGTAATTTCCGAGTCAAGCACAGGGGTAGCCCCATGTAGAGTGCATTACAGAAGTCAAGGCGTGAGGTTACCAGCGCGTGCACAACAGTCTCGAGATCCCTTACTTCCAGAAAAGGGCGCAGCTGGCGTATCAGCCGAAGCTGATAACAGGCACTCCTGACCGTCGCATTTACCTGATTTGTCATCAGGAGCGACGAGTCAAGGAGCACCCCCAGACTGCGAACACAGTCACTGGAGGAGAGTGTGACCCCATCCAGGACTGGAGGTTGCAACCCAATTCTTGGTTTCGGGGCCGCTACCATGAGCACCTCCGTCTTGTCTGGATTCAGTTTCAGTCTGTTTTTCCTCATCCAGCCCATTACCGCCTGAAGACATTCATTGAGAGAAGAGATGCCATCGGAATTCGAGGCCGACGAACGAGACACGGAGAAATAGATTTGGGTGTCATCAGCGTACTGATAACACCCAGCACCATGACTCCTTATTATCTCACCCAGCGGCTTCATATAGATGTTAAATAACATCGGGGACAAAATAGCCCCCTGAGGAACCCCACAAGTGAGGTACCTCTTACTGGAGCTACAGTCCCCGAGCAGCACCCTCTGAGACCTGCCCGAGAGGAAGGACCGGAACCACTGCAAAGCAGTGCCCCCGATGCCTAACCCCTTCAGGCGGTCCAAGAGGATGCCGTGATCTATAGTGTCAAAAGCCGCTGAGAGGTCTAAGAGCACCAACAGGGTCACACTCCCCCTGTCAATGCTCAGACGCAGATCGTCGGTCAAGGCAACCATGGCGGTCTCAACCCCAAAGCCTGTCCTAAAGCCGGTTTGAAATGGGTCTAGATAATCGGTTTCATCCAAGACAGCTTGGAGCTGAAGGGCAACCGCCCTCTCGATCACCTTGCTCAAGAATGGCAGCAATGACACTGGCCTATAATTCCTCATATCCAGGGGGTCTAGGGAAGGTTTTTTCAGGAGCGGCCTAACCGCCGCTTCCTTTAAACAAGATGGAACATATCCTTCCCTAAAGGATGCACCGATGATATCCGTGAGGAATCTCATCAATGCATCCCCCCCCGGACGGCCAGCCATGATGGGCAAGGGTCAAGAGGGCAAGTTGTCTTCCTCACCTTACCAAGCAGCTTGTCCACGTCATCAGTACTCACAGACTGGAACTGATCCAGTATGACTACATCGGCGGAGTCACTGGACGCCTCGCCTGTCGACTCTGTTTCAATGGTGGCATCTAAGTCGGCTCTTATCTGAGAGATTTTGTCTGCAAAGAAGTTATTAAACGCGTCACAGCAGGCCGTCGTCGGGTTAAGTAAGGGATTTGGCGCAGGGGGCACCTGCGTCATTTCCCTCACCACCTTAAACAGCTCTGCTGGACGGAACTCTGCAGACGCAATACGTGCAGAGGAGAAGGCTCTCTTCGCTGCACGTATTGCCTCCCGGTAGGAACGAAGAAAGTTCCTATGGCGAGTTCTGTCGGATAAGAGTCGAGTCTTCCGCCACCTGCGCTCTAGCCGTTGTCCAACCCGCTTCATCTTCCTCAGCTCTGGCGTGAACCAGGGCCTCCGATTTGGGGCGGGATGGCAAGGGCGCTTGGGAGCGATCGTGTTGATAGCCCTGGTAAGATCGGTGTTCCAGGTATTGACCAAAGCATCAACAGGATCACCGGCATTCCCAACCATTAAGCCCTCTAAGGCTGTCTGGAATCCAATGGGCTCCATCAGCCTTCGAGGGCGGACCATTCTAATGGGTCCGCCACCCCCGGTGGGGCAGATATTGGCTCTAAGTTTCGTCTTGACCAGGAAATGATCCGTCCATGACAATGCGGAGGTACTTACCACCTCCGCCCACGGATATTCCTGTTCCGTACTGAAGACCGCATCGAGTGTATGACCTGCACAATGTGTTGGCCCTGTGATCAATTGGGATAGGCCCATGTTTGTCATGGTCTCCATGAACTCCCGAGCCGCACCTGTTAAACTGGTCTCAAGCGGGATGTTGAAGTCCCCCAGAACTAAGAGTCTGGGGGTCTCCAACAACAGCTCAGAGACCAGCTGTGTCAGCTCAGTCAGGGAGTCTGCTAGACAACGGGGTGGCCGGTAGACTAGCAAAATCCCCAGACTATCCCTGGTCTTCAGGCTGAGGTACATACACTCGAAATGTACTGTGTTCCGGACAGGTATCCTGGTCAAGATTAAGGTGTTCTTATAAACCAGAGCCACTCCGCCCCCTCGCCCACTTCCCCTCACCTGCTCACTGACAGAGTACCCAGCTGGGAGGGCCTGCGCCCATATGGCAGTGCTATCCTCTCCCAGCCAGGTCTCTGTGAAGCAAGCCAGGTCAGCATCTTCATCCAGGAGGAGGTCCTGGATGATATAGGTCTTGTTTTTTACCGACCTGGCATTGCAAAGGAGCAGAGTGAGGTTCTGTGGAATGGTTGGTCTGCTCTCCAAGCCATTCTGGGAAACAGAGAGAACTGAAGACGGGATAGCTTTCAGACAGCGATCCCGTCTTCTTTTGTAACATCTGTTCCCTCTGTTACAACCATACCTCCCATTCCCCAGCACAACTCCAATGGCCGCCCCCGCCACATTCCCGGCCTCAGGTAAGATGGTAAAACAATATTAAACAATGAGAGAAATTTTAAAACAATGCTATCTAAAATTACACACACACACACACACACACACACACACACACACACACACACACACACACACACACACACACACACACACACACACACACACAAGACTCATGCACACTGATCCTGGAGGGTGGGTGGGGCCAAAAACAACCCACAGGAGGCAGTAGGGTTCCTCCCTCCCTCAGCAGCAGATGTTATGTGGCTAGCTGGAGAAGGGCGTGGCCCAGGTAAGTCCAGGAGGCAGCAGGGTCCCTTCCTCCCTCAGCAGCAGATGTTATGTAGCTGGCTGGAGAAGGGCGTGGCCCAGGTAAGTCCAGGAGGCAGCAGGGTTCCTTCCTCCCTCAGCAGCAGATGTTATGTGGCTAGCTGGAGAAGGGCGTGGCCCAGGTAAGTCCAGGAGGCAGCAGGGTCCCTTCCTCCCTCAGCAGCAGATGTTATGTAGCTGGCTGGAGAAGGGCGTGGCCCAGGTAAGTCCAGGAGGCAGCAGGGTTCCTTCCTCCCTCAGCAGCAGATGTTATGTAGCTGGCTGGAGAAGGGTGTGGCCCAGGTAAGTCCAGGAGGCAGCAGGGTCCCTTCCTCCCTCAGCAGCAGATGTTATGTGGCTGGCTGAAGAAGGGCGTGGCCCAGGTAAGTCCAGGAGGCAGCAGGTAATATCAATAACTAATAATACTTAATGTGAACAGCTCTCATATACATGTATACATATGCCAAAAATCTATCTACAGTAGGTAACAGTTGAAGATACAGGCTGGTTCCCTTGCTATGCACCTATCTGGCAGGTGACTTCTAATTTGTTGAGACACTTCGCTTCTACAAAATATCATGGAAGTATTTAAGATGTATATCCATTCTACACAAGATGTGTGGAAGAGATCTCTCCTCTTGGGATCCTATTCCATTTATTCATTATGAGTAAGAGTATCAAGATGGCATGGCAATCAGTATGAGAAAGCAAGACAAAGAACCCATGAGTTTATCCAGAAGACCAATTCTTGGAAGAGGACTGAGCATTATCTTTTCTAGGAAGCCAAACTTTCTCTTGTGTGACTGTTTCGCTCCTTGGAGCTTTCTACCCATTCAGCAAACTTGTATTTTTTGCTGGTATCCCAGGAAGCAGAGTGACAAGGGTTGCAGTGGGGAACCTTTTGGAGCGCTTGTCTAAAATTATGAGCTTAATGTTTATTACTTTAATTCTCTTAATGTTTTTGCATGATATAAGGAGCACATCAAGCTTTCATTGTCAAAGATCCTAGCACTGTTGTACCCACCATTTTACTTATGGCAAGGCTTTACGTTTACTTGTCATCTCTTATTTCTAAGCCCTGAGTTACCTACCCTAGGAAAATATTTCAGCATACATATAGAGTTTGAAGGTATCCTGGCTTGGGACTATACTGTCCATGATCCTTAGTTACGGAACTCTCCACTTCTCTAAGCAAATGAGAAACTCCAGGGGCTGCTATAGGGATGTGCATGGATTATCCGTACATTTGGAATCTAGACAAATACAGAAAGATTTCAAGATTCAAGATTTGTGGACGGATCAAATAGGGCCCTATTTGAAGGGCCCTATCCGTCAACAAATTGTTTAATCCAGTAGAAGCTTTGGTAGAAGCTTCTAAGGATACTGGGTGCCCCATGGCCTACCCACCCCAGCCACCCCCACCCCCCAGCCACCTTACCCCAAAACCTCCCCCCATGGCCTCCCTGGGGTCCCCTTACCTGCAACACGGGTCTTTTCCAGGGCCCTGGGCCAAAGGGTTCCAAGGGCTAAACACAGGTCTTCTGGTTTTACTGGCCTGTATTTAGCCCTTGGAACCCTTTCCCAGTTCCACAGGGCCCTAGAAACAGCCTGTGCTACCAGTGGAGCACAGGTGCATGCCTCCCCCAGGCCCATTTACATGGGAGGTGCATGCCCGCGGCAGTGTGGCTCTTTCCCAGGGCCCTATGGAACTGTGAAATGGTTCCAAGGGCTAAATACAGGCTTTCCCGTTTTACCAGAAGGCCTGTATTTAGCCCTCAAAACCCTTTTGTGGTTCCACAGTGACAAAAAAAAAAAGGCTTGCACCACCACCAGAATGCACCTCCCTGGGGCCCCCTTACCCGGGCAGCATGCTCCAGTGGCAGTGTGGGCCTTTTCCAGGGGTCTCTGGAACCATGAGCAGGCTTCCAGGAGGTAAATACGAGCCTTTCGGGAGCCTGCTCACAGTTCCAGAGGGCCCTGCAAAAAGCTCAGGAGGGTGGTGATAGCGGCAGCGGTATGGAGAAGGTCCTGCGGGTGGTGACGGCGAGGAGGTAAGGTAAGAGGAGAAGGGGTGGGAAAGGAGGAGTAGGGGGAGGGGTGGGAATGGAGGGGTGGGGATTCATTCTGGGCATGGATATTTTATAGAATATCCATGCTCAGATTCAAATACTCCCATATCTGGGGGGAGGGGTATTTGGCCAGAGCCGAATTTTTCCACGTTCTATTCAACTCAAATAGAATGTGGAAAAATGGCTTTGTGCACACCCCTAGGCTGTTGTATTGCAATGATTTGTATGTATGTATACATATTAAACCATACACAAAACACAGTAAAATACAAATCAAAAATTTCAAAAATACACATAAAATGCAGCAACAGCAGCAAAGCAAAGCATCAAGTTTCAGAGGACCAGCTGCTGCCTGTCTCCACTAAAAGTCTCCCCTAATATCTAAGGGTAAATTGGGAGCAATGTTTGAAGGAAATTGCTGACTCACTGGGTGCCAACCCTGTAAGGAGCATCTCCCAAGCAGCATCAGCAAACACATGCTGGCAGATTGTTACAGGCATAGGATGATGTCTAGCAAGGTAATGCTCTCATCTCACTCTGGCACACAAGAGAATGCAAGACTTGTATGACTGAATATAAGAGTTTTATATGAAAATGTACAAGCAGATCGTGAGCAGAGTTAAACGCACACTGAAAAAAAGCACCACAAGCAAAAATACTACCTTCTGTTACTATCACATTGAAAACACATCACAGTTTTTAAATAACCTCCTAGAAATTTCCGGGCCTTATTTTTTTTTCCTGATTCAAAGTTTTTAAGGACTCTGGCTTAGGGATATGTATGTATGGTTTTTTTGCATTCGAATCTGAGTCAAATCGAATGTCAAAACATCCTATTTGATTCAAATGTTTAGAATCCAAATGCAACAAAAACCAATTTGAATCCAATGCATTTGAATATGTTATACGTATCTGTACTAATTTCATACGCATCCTGTTTTATCCCATATGCATCCCATTTTCGTTCCATATTATAAGCGCAAATACGTACAGATACGTATGATATTTGTACATTTGAATGATTTGAATGATTCGAACAAATGTTTTAGAACATTTGAAATTTGTTCAAATGACCAAATTGAAATATAGAGACATTCTTTTCAAATTCAAATGTCATCAGTTTTCTAAATAAAATTCAGTCAAATTTCAAATGTTTAGAACATTTGTGCACATACCTACTCTGGTTAAAGGCACTGTACACCCATGTTGTTCCCTTGCCAA
Source organism: Aspidoscelis tigris stejnegeri (assembly GCA_023333525.1). Taxonomy (NCBI): domain Eukaryota; kingdom Metazoa; phylum Chordata; class Lepidosauria; order Squamata; family Teiidae; genus Aspidoscelis; species Aspidoscelis tigris. Next base: position 74,048,696 of record JALMGA010000003.1, on the reverse strand, counting down.
CGTTCAGTTTTGCCTGCTTGCATTCCTCACAGACCCCATGTTTCTTTTAGTCCTAGCATAGATGGAACTCTTATCTCAGGAATAGTACTACTGGAGAGACCTCAAACACTAATGGAATGTAGGCAAGCCTGTTTGATATATTCACTGCTGACCTGCACCACATGTCTTCTGTTATCAACAATAAGTGGAGGAACATGAGGCATTTCCGCACTGCATCGCGTTCGAAATGGAACGCGTTCAGGCGGAAAGCTTAAGGCAGCTCCGGGCGCTTTCCCCGTTCACACACAGACGCGCCAGAACGCGTGTAAACGCGTTCCGGAGCGTCTGGGTGCGAATGCTCAAAGCGCCCGAAGCTGGCTTAGCCGGCAAACGCCGGCCAGGGGCGCGCAGACAGCCGCGGAGGCAGATCGACAATCAGCTGTTTGACAAACAGCTGATTGTCAAAGCCGCGCGGCGTCGGAGGCGCGCCCGCAGCCGTTCGGGAGACAGAAGCAGGCGCGAACGCTTCTCCTCCCGAACGGCTGCGGGCGGCTCGTCCGCGTTGGAACGCGTGTAGAGCACTTTAAAGTGCTCTACATTTCGAACGCGGAAAAGACAGCTGCGGACACGTCGGAACGTAAGCCGCGCGCGGGCAATGCAGATGACGTGTCCACAGCTGTCTTTTCCGCGTTCCGTTCAGCCCCGTGCGAAAACGTCTATGCTATGAACCAACTCTTGCCTTGTTATCAACTTTCTGGTGACTTTCACATGGTGATTCTATTGTTGTTTCTGGTTGGCACCCTACTTCTTGCAGTTAGCTTGAAAATATCACTTTTTTCCAGATTCTGAAGCTACACTGACATGCAGGGGGGAGGGTGGTACTGGAGAAACCAGAGGATTTTTTTTTAATTGGCTCCAGGGATCAAAAGATGTACCTTACTGAAAGGATAGGATGATGAGCTATGGGATGAATTTATGGAATGGAGTTCAGTGAACACAGTGTGTTCCACAGCTGGACAACTATTTTTGAGGGCACACTTTGGGAACAAGGAAAGATATACAAACCCAATCTAAAGAAGAAGGAGAGGGAGAAGGAGAGGGGAAGAGAAGAGAAGGGAAGGGTGAGAGAGAGAGAGGAAGGGAGGGAGGGAGAGGGAAAGAGTACCTGATCTCTGAAAAAGAAAAATGGAAAGAAGACTGAATATCTGATTTTTCAGGGTGTATGTGGAAGCCAGAAAACTATATTTGAGAAAATGAGGGTGAGATAGGACTTTGTGGTTGGCTAGCTAATGCTTGTTAGACCCTCCCCACAATAAAAACAATACCAGAAGTGTGTGGGGGTGGGGGTGGAGAAAATAGGGCAAAGAAAGATGCAAACAATGAGAGCATTTAGGGCTGCCTCCAGTCTTGCAGAATAAACCCACAGTTAAATGACAAAGCATAGTGCACTTACTGCACTCAACGACCGGCTGTCCTGACTCAAACAGCAGCTCCGTAGCTTCTCATCAGAAGCTGCAAAAGCTGAGTCGGTGTGGGCTGCCATTCAGGTTGAGGCAGCCAATCAGATCTGAGCTGCCCTTTCTACTCTCTTTTCGCTGTTCTGCCCAGACTGGAGGGAAAATTCAAATTTTGTTTATACTGCACAGCAAGTGTGCTTGATCCAGCATTGAGGTAAGTGTGCAGTCCTGATCAGATAATGCAACACAGGACAATCCATCAATTGCCATGTGGGATGCCTCGAACATGACTGTGCATTCTGCTGCACAGTATAAACAAGTCTGGATGCAGTCTAGTTTCTAAAGAAAACTGGAAGATGAGTATTTCAGTATCTGGTTTATGGGTTGGTGGAGGAACCAAAAACTCACATATGGGAAAGAGAATGAGGTATTTTTGAATAATGTTTGTGTAGGAGACAGGGTTTTATAGCCAGCCAATCATATTTGTAGCCTCCAAAATGTGTCCAGAGAATAGGAAATTGAACTGAGACACTAGAGCAGAAATAGTATGTCATGTGGAATAGATTGGGTGCCATGAAGATGCTCTGTCCATGAGACAAATTAGAGCACAGTTCAATGGTGAATAAAGGAAGGGACATTTAGAAAAGAGGCTCTTAACTACCTACCATTTTCTGTTATAAACTTCAACTGTTGAAATATCAAGTTATCATCCTGGATTATTAGCTAGATAAATTTTTCACAAAGCTATAAAGCTATCTGTCAAAACAGGATTCTGTCTCCACCTGGTGCTCCAATTGGCTGGATTTTGCCGCTCTCTGAGGGAACTCCCTCCTGTCACTCAAGCTTGCAAAGTCCCCAGGAAATTCTCCCACTCTTGCAGCTTGTAGAAAAGGCTTGCAAAGAGCCCGGGAAATATTCCTGCCTTTGGCAGCCTGCACCATGAATCCATCACAACAAGGCAGTATCTACTGCTTTGTCAGACACCCAAGTTGCTGGACACAGATATGAGAAAGCACCCAGTGATGTGGTTGGGAGGGCAATTCCATGGAAACACCTGCTTCCTAGTGCTCCCTGCAGCATCCAAAGATACATGGCCCAAGATTTACAAACGCACAAGAAGCAAAGCCTTGTTTGCAAATATTCTTAAACACATTTTTAATGGACCAGAAGATCCTAGGAGCAACAGTGGTACCTTTGGGCAATGACAAGGCAACTGGTGAGCCAAGTTGGAGCATCTTTCATCCCTCTGGACCAAAATGTAGCATGTCATTCACCTATTTTCAGTTCCTTCACCATCTTGGCAGGTTTGTTTCACCTGCTTTTACTGAGCAAAAATACATATGGATTCAGGAAACCTGGTATGCCCTTCTCACCTGAACTGCAATGATTGTGCGGCTTCCACTCACACCTGTGCCCTATTCTTGTGTGGTATGTTCTGATACCAGCTCTCTTAGCTTTGGGTTCAGGGGGACATTAGGATTGTAAAAGCCCCTTTAAATCCACCCTGTTCTTCACTGGCATGTGAAGTTGGGAATCAATGGCAAGGTAATTATATTGCATGTATACACTGCTGCATTTACATATGACATGGTTTGTATTTTACTTTACATATCACCAGATATGAGGGAAGGAATGAAGTAAATGAAGTAGGTATCAAAATATGGTGACAGAGTCTGCCTGGGCGGGGGGGGGGGGGGAATGTTTTCTTTTTTCTCTGTTATATTGATATGGATGTTGATGCATGCTTTTTTCTGCAAATGGTGACAGAAATTAAAAGTGAGACTTCTAATGGTGCATCCCGTCCTGGTCAACAATATTTACGTGAAAACTTTGCCTTCCCTGAAACAACTGTTCTCTCCAGCAGCCTATTGTTCAGCTATTTGTCATGTTATAAGTCATGTACTAGTATGAACAATGGCTCAGGGTCAGCAGAGTCAGGACATGGGTTCTGAGTGGGGAAAATATATGGAACACCTAACTAAAGATGAATGGCACAGATAAAAGATCAAGTTCAGCATAATTCTGAATCTGTATTTCATAACATAAATAACAACTCAGTGATTTAATGATTATAGTAAAGATCTGTATTAACAACAGTGAAATCAACACTCCACATATGTCAGATTGTGTCGTGGGGAGAAAGAAATGTTCAAGAATCCTTTAGCCATATAACTACGTCGTCAGTTTTCTAAATAATAAGCTTAATCCAAAAATCCAGAGGTTCTACCAAATGTAGGCAAATGTGTGTCATTTTGAAACAAACTAAAATCCTAAGTTATTAAAACTTGACAATTTTATGAGAAAATGCCTTCTACTGTATTTATTTTGGCAACCTACTACTTAATAAAGCATAGAAGTATCAATAGAAAGCTTATGCAACAAAAATATATGAAAAACCATATCACTATTATCCTGTTACTGAAATATGTACAAACATTTATCGACCAACAACTTAACCTTTTGTACAACTTGGCCACTGAGCTTCTACAAATAAGTCAATATATTATCTTGCTGTCTGCCATCAGTTTTTCTTCTTATTCACTAAAGATTTTTAACTGAGTGGTTTAGCGGTTATTTGCTTTTAATGATGGAGTTTATCTATCTGGAAATTTAAGTAGAATCTCAAAACTATTTCTTATTTTAAATATAACTATATAATAAATAATATAAAGTGTTTAAAACAGGACTACAACATCCACAAACATGTGTTCCTATATTTGACTACAGATTATTTATTTATTTATTTATTTGTTTATTATTTACATTTCTATCCTGCCCCATACCCGAAGGTTTCTGGGTGGGTAACAACCTTAAAACAATTAGACATATTTCAGCCATATGGCAAGACAGTGCATCAGAATTCTGGTCATATTAGGAGCTTTCTGCACTTATCTGTTTTCCAAATTATAATCCCTTCTAGTTTCTTCAGGGCATCCCATGTACACATGCTGGTAAGGATTAGAGAAGCCCCCCTCCCCCATCTCTTTTTTGTTCCAACTGCACTAGGTGAAGCTGGTCCTTATTTAGATTATTGTGGTGTTCTAGTGTGGGGCAGTTCGGATCACAGAGGTGTGTTGCAATTTGCCACTGAAAATGGTACATTCATGATCCAAAATAGGGACACAGAGGATTTTTTTAAAAGGAGTGCATTGGGACAAGGTCAGAGTTTAAGGATACTAGCACTGTATCCAACTGGATAATAATTCTCTCACAGTCTAGATTACAAGCAAATGTGACAAATTTTCTTCTGAGAAAGTCGGCAAGAGGAACCTTTCTTGGTGGCATCAGAAGTAGTTGCAGGGGATTACTTCTAATTCCTTTTGGTGACTAGTAATTTCATATTCTGTTATTATGACTTGGTCTGATTCAATAAACTCTGTTTCTGAGGGCTTAGACAAAAAAAGGGGGGAGAGGCTTTCAATGGGATCCTGCCTCTCTCATCCCTTCAGAAGTAATCCATAATGCACCATTGTTAAGACTAACCAACTAAACTGTATGTTACAAATGCAGAACTATGCATTTTCTTCCCTTTTATAAAGGACTGGCAGTATCCTGTACTGGAGGACATGTTCTCCCTAGAGCTCTTCAAAAATGCATAAGCATTATCGGCAGACTCTTTGGCCCTTTCTGCACTGGGCCTGTATCTCTATCCATCATGGCCTGTAGGAGGAATTGTCTTCCTACTGGTCCATGCCTCTCTAGTAGAGCAACTTGTTCACATTTGACTAGGATGTGGAGCAGACCCAAATAGTGAAGGGCTCAACTATATGATTCTTGCAGACTCTTCAAACACCATAATTCTGTGATTGTGGCATCATGGGATTATACTAGCACTATGGGACTGTACAGAGGCCCTAAGGATGACACCTTCATCTTAAGTGTTTGGTAGAGGAATAGAACAGCAAAGAGGTGGGAAATACTCTAAGGCCCTGGTCACACCTTTAGTTTTAGAAGATTTTAGGTTATCTTTTGGTTGCTTTACTCACATTATTTTTATTCAATTCATTTTCCAAGCCAGCCTAGCCCCGTCAGGTCATTCTAACTGAAGTCCTCTTTTCCAGAGGACTCAGCCCATTCTCACATGCCAGGCTGTCTTCTCTTCCTCAGTATGAGGAGGGGGGGCTGAACTGTGTTCTGGTGGCTGGGGTGCAGCCTTTCTTTTGGCCAATCAGCACATGTTGAGTTCATGAGGTACCTCCCCTTCTCTCTCAGTTTATGTGCATGATTCCTCTATCTAGCATTTTAATGTATTATTATTTAAATTAATCACACAGAGAAGGAAAGCACATAAAAAGGAAGGGGGGCTTGGAGGTGGGGGAGCAGGCTTTTAAAAGAACTGCAAACACACACTCTCGCGTCCTTGAGTGACACAACAGTATCCAATAAGAAAGAAGATAGATTTGACACAGCAAAAGGGGTGGTGAGCCAAAAGTTCCATGGAGGAGGCTCAGGTTGATCAAGAAAAAAGGTGTGAGTGATGCAGCCCAAAGCAAGGATGGCCTGAGGATGACCTATAATGACCTAGGTGTAAACAGAACTGGTACACCCTCAGTTCATATTATGAACAGGACGTCCTGTCTCATAGAGGCATGACCAGGGCCTAAGACAACTTCCTATTGCTCTTTTCCTCTTCCCGCTGCTTGGGAAGCCCTTGTAGTGCTATCTGTGTTTCCATAAAAACATCCCTGGGCAGAAAGTAGTTTAATAGTGTGTGGCACAATTTCAGAAGATATCAATGAGAAAAGCTGTCCCCTTTTCCTACCATTATTCCCCTTAAAAAAAAAAATGCTCTTACAAATCTAGCGATGAGGCCAAATGTACCTTTGTAGGGAAAGAGTCCCACAATGACAATCATCATAGGATAAACCGCACCGTAGCTTTTGCAAGGACATAATATAATTTACGTAAGACATTTTCTTCAGAGGAAAGCAGAACTGAATGAACGCAAGTGGTGATATTGAATTTGGGTTTGGTACCACTTTAGGTATAGTAAACTTCCTGCTGCTGCCAGGCTGTCTGTGCTGGGCTCACTGTCTCTGACTCAGTACCTGGGAAAGCAGTGTCTTCTATCAATCGATGAAGAAAAGTGCTGAATAGGAATAAGCTTACTCAGCATTAACAACCAGCCTGACTGGAGCAGCAAGAGAAATTTAAAAAAATACTTGGGCAAACTTATGTAGCCTTGAAAACCAGAGAAGCCAATAAGCAATAAGAAATGAAAGGACAACTAAGAGATAAAAGCTGCTGAGGGTGTAGCAACAATTCAGTGGTGCTTCTAAATAAATATATTTTTCTTTATTTACAATTTATATTTTTAAATAGGAACCAGATTCTTCCCAGCAAATCTAGGCTATTCCTATATGTGGGAAATAGGGTGACACTGCATAGCCCACTGCATTGCCATCTTTGAATCTCTTGCATTCCTTACTGGCACTCTGTTCCCTTTACTTTACTGATAGGACTGTGGTTGATGTGGAATAATTGGGACAGATGCTGATTCAGGGCCACCTGTGGCCTGGGAAAATGAAAAGGGTCAGCTAGTATATTTAAAGTGTACAATGCCCAGGCTGAAGTGTCAGGAAAGGGCTGAAGGAGATATGTAACTGCTGGTGAAGTGTGAACTGGATCAGTGCAGATGGCATTGGTCTGTCCCCATGCTTCCATATGATGTGGATCAGTAGGTAATGTTATTCTGGATCTACTGATCAAAATGAGATAAGTGCAGAAAGGGGGCGGTTTCTGTCTTGGTGTCGATGTCCACCTCTGATGAAGATTTTTCCTTTGCCTTCTGTTGGGAATATCCAAAAGCAGCTGACAGGTCACTCTGTGAGATGATGGACTGGATGGGTTGTGGTCTAGTTCTGCAGGGCTCCTCTTATGATTTTAATCAATTTATGTCCCTTGAAGCCATTATTTGCTAAATAATGGAAACTTAGAAAACTTAGACCACATCTCCAAGGCACTGTCAGGTCAAACCTCCCTCACCCATAGGCGGTGTGTTTCCACATCCCTGTGCATAAATATGGCTTGAAGCCCACACTGCTACCAGGAACATATTTTTACAGTTTTGGCTATATGTGTTCATTTGTCTGCCCATGCCTGGGTGATGTGGCTGGCTGGCTTGGAGTCTGAAACATCTGAGCCACCCTCCATTCTAGTTAGCTTCCTCTTCCTTGGTGGAGACATTGCGTAGAGGAATACACATGGAAGCTGCATGTTTCCTGTCACGTGGCAAATAATAAATTCAGCTAGGAACTAGACTAAGATAGGCTGCCTCCAGACAGTGAGAGGAAAAGGTGAGATCTTGTTGCGATCCTGCACCTGCCTCTAACTGGCCCCACCAGGCACCAAGGTGAAATGGTGAGGTGAGCCTTACTTTGTTTAGCACTGGCTCCTGATGATGAAAGTACCTGGAAATGTGCAAGTACATTCCCTGCACTTCTGCAATGGTTTTATTTAGTCCAGTTTCACCCCTGCACTTATGCTGTGGGCATTTTCCTGATTAAAAACAAAAAACAAAACCAGGAGCAAGCACCAGAAAAGAAAAACAATATCACTATTTTGAGGAAACTCAGGTTGGAAGTTCTCCCCCCTCCCCCCTCCCTCCCTCCCTCCCCCCCTCCCCCCCCCCCAGCAGAACAGCAATGTTCTGGGATTTCACCTCTGTAACTTTGGATTGCCTTGGATAAGTATGGCAATATGGAAAATCCCAGGTTTTATACCTGGTCTCAATACAGTCAAAATGAAATAGGGAAACAGAGGTAAGTTCTCTCCTCTCTCTTTTCCCCAAGACCAATTGGCTCATATCCATAATTTTAAAGACAAGAAATAGTGATTGCAGAACTCCAAATCATAACAAATTTTGTGAGGTTTAGGAATGTGTAAGAATCAGTCACATGCCATCCATAAGTGTTCTGTGTGAGTTATTGTGCAGATATATGTGATGAATCCTGCCAGGAGTACAAGTGGCCAAGACAATTGAGCCTACATGAGAGCACATAATTGTACTTACTGCACAGCAGTGAAGGTTGCAAATATAAAATAAAAATTGTTTCTTTTGCAAACTCCACTGTGTCCTCAAGAAGCTGTCCAGTAAAACATTTTAGAGTAGCAAAGTGGTTGTTGTCATCTGTCTTCTAAAATTGATATTGAATCCTCTGAAGAACTGAGTGAAGAGTCCATGGCACCATCTTGTCCTGCTTTTAAAATTTTGCTTCGTTTTGTTGGGTCAGGCTGGGACTCCACTTACCTGATGAGGTGGCTCTGTTGTGGACCAAATCCCCAGCTGATTTGAAGAGGAAGTTCTCATTTGAATCATATCAGGAGTGTTTAGTTTGACTAAACAGCAAATTTTAAGTTTGTGTGCATCTCTAGTATATAAATATTAAAAATAATGTGATGAGTTTTGCAGAAGCAAAAATAACAGCTGTATATAAAGAAAAAACAGTTTGTTGTAAGTACAGTAATAGTAACAAAATGATTAACTCTTGATTCAAATATTGCCCCTCCCCCAAAATTAAATGTTTTAGCAAAAGCTGAAAATGCTTTAGAAATGTCACGTGTATCTGTTCTAGTAATTAAAATGCAAGACTGTGCTTTCAGAATTTCTGACATTTCAACTACTTACTTGCCCTAATAACTGTCACTTCCTATGATTATTACTGTGATCAGCTTATGATTTGTATGTATTCCATTGCATCTCTCATTAACATTTCTGGGTAATGCTTAGAGAAATAATATTAAACAAAATATATGTTTTTTAAACAATTACTTTTTTATATAAATACATGTTCTCGCTTTGTTTGTTCTCTCTCTGCAACACTCTCATGGGACTCAAGTTTGCATCAGATCTATTTTAAAGCAAAGAGATTATTTTAAAGCAAAGGGATTGACTTGGACTTCATAGCAGTTATAGCAAATGAATAATGTTTAAATATAGTACAACGTATTAGGGATGTGGATGAATATTAAAAAATCTGATTCGAATCTCACGAATATCGACATTCAAATTTGAATCGGATTTAATTTGAATTTAGACATTTGAATGGATTTCAGATTTTCCAAAACATTCTTTCAAATATTCGAATGATATGAGTATAGAGATTCATATGTATGCAGGATGAAAATGGGATGTATACAGGATAAAACTGGATACATACAGAATGCACACAGATACGTACAACAGATACAAATGTTGTCAACATTCGTATCTTTATATATGAATCTAACATTCAAACACATGGATTTAAATGTTATGGATTTGAATTGGATTTTTGGACATTCACATCTTAAACATTCGAATTGGATCAAATGTTTGGATATTTGATTCTACTCAAATTCAAATGAAAAAAAAAATCATGCACACCCCTACAAAATATATACAATGCCTGACAAAAGTTCTGTTGCTTATCTATGTTGTTGAAAGCAAAGCTTATAACCTGACTTAAAATTCATCCATTGGTTTTAGAAATGACTCATATGAAAGCTGAAACCCTCCCAAATGAGGTTTTTAAAAAGAAAATAAATTTGCTTCATTGCTGAAATATTAATCATTTAATGAACACAGAAAGGTCTGATTTTGGCTAGACAAAAGTTTTGTCGCCTTGTCATATAATGCACCTAATCCTAGTTTACAGCCTGACCTGTGCCCACTAATTGATCGGATAATTAATGGGTGTGTATAAAAAGAACTCCAGCACCCCAGACCTTCACTTGAACTGCAACTTGACCTCCGACAACATGCCAAATATCCACCCTGCGACCAAAGCCTTGATTATCAAGAGGCTGAAGATCAGATCCTCTGCAGAGGTGGCTGGCACCTTTAATGTGTCTCAGCATCAAGAACAAAGAATTAAAAAAAGATTTGAAGAGACTGGCAATGTTTTTGACAAGCCCAGGTCCGGCAGACCCCACAAGACAACTGCTCAGGAGGAACATTTGTTGGTTTGAAAATCAAAAGCCAGCCCTTCTTCCACTGCAGCAGAGCTCCAACAGGCCTGGTCACCTCAAGTCCCTGTGTCAACTAGAACAGTTTGTAGGATTCTGTCTCGAAATGGCCTCCATGGTCGAATCAGTGCCCAGGAGCCAGCACTAAACAAAACGCTATTAAAAAACCGTGTGGCATTTGCCAAGGCCCACAGCCTACTAAATGGATGGACACTGGAAAAGTGGCAGAAGGTGGATTTCTCAGATGAATCTTCAGTTGAATTACACCACAGCTGCCACAAATACTGCAGGAGACCTACTGGAGCCCATATGGATCCAAGATACACCCAGAAAACAGTTAAGTTTGGTGGTGGAAAGATCATGGTCTGGGGTTACATTCAGTATAAGGGTGTGCGAAACATTTGCAAGGTGGAAGGCAATATCAATAGCCTAAAATATCAAGACGTATTAGCTGCCTCTTACATTCCCAATCATAAAAGGGGTCAAATTTTGCAGCAGGATGGTGCTCCATCTCATACACCCATCTCTACATCAAAGTTCCTCAAGGCAAAGAAGATCAAGGTGCTCCAGGACTGGCCAGCCCAGTCACCAGATATGAACATCATTGAACATGTTTGGGATAGGATGAAGGAGGAAGCTTGGAAGATAAAACCAAATAATCTTGATGAACTCTGGGAGGCATGTAAAACTGCATTCTTTACTATTCCTGATGACTTCATCAATAAATTGTATGAATCATTGCCGAAACGCATGGATGCAGTCCTTCAAGCTCATGGAAGTCACACAAAATATTAAATATGGCTCTAATAGCACCACAACTTCATTCACCAATGTTATGAAACATATCTTTGTATATGAAGTGAATTATTTGTTTGATTTTCACATTACTTTTTGTAGGCGACAAAACTTTTGTCTAGCCAAAATCAGACCTTTCTGTGTTCATTAAATGATCAATATTTCAGCAGTGAAGCAAATTTATTTTCTTTTTAAAAACCTCATTTGGGAGGGTTTCAGCTTTCATATGAGTCATTTCTAAAACCAGTGGATGAATTTTAAGTCAGGTTATAAGCTTTGGTTTCAACAACATGGATAAGCGACAGAACTTCTGTCAGGCACTGTAGAATACAGGAGTTTGAAAAAGTGATCACAGAACTGTTACATTACAAAGTGGCCAAATATCAATGGTGTATGATCTTATATGTTGTATTCAGAAGGAAGGACATCTATGGTTAAAAACCACATGGAAAATAGTTTCAGAAAACATAATTAATGAAGAGGGAGTGAGATGCTATAATATTGCAAAACCCAAGAGGATTTCTTTGTGCTAAGGTCAAAGAAAGCCATTTAAAGATCCTCCACGGATGATATGGCATCCTCCTTATTTATCCAAGATGATAAGAAATTTAACAGCCACTTGTTGACTTAGCTGTCAATAACTGGACACACATTATAGTATGAGGTGGTTATGTTACAACCTGAGGCATTTTTGATGTCATGTAAATGTGAAGAGGATATTAAATGAAGTTTTATTCTCCACAGAGTTTTGTTTGTTGCAAATGTGTAAAAAAGTTAGCAAAATTATTAAGTACAAAACCCCTTTGAATTTTATGTCGTTTACAGCTAAATCAGTTACTACAAGTAACTCAAAACTGGAATTGGAAACTTGGGCACTCTGTGGTGAAGAATTAATCACATTTCAAGTTAAGAAGATCACTGATTTAATTATGAAGTGGACGTTTAGGAAGTCTGGTTTCCAGTGTAAAACTGTTTTGCTATGTGTTAGCATGGCTTCCCTATATGAGACACTTATCTTCATGCGTTGTGGCGCTGTCCTAAAATTTGACAGTTCTGGCTTACAGTTCAATCAGAAATAAGTCTTATAACTCAACAAATGGTGACTCTAACCCCAGCAATAGCTTCTTTTACTGTTTAAAGGGGAACAGCAGGCCCTAAACCACAAGTGGCTCATTAAGAGCCTCATCACTGCCGCTAAAGCAGAAATCACCCTGCATTGGAAAAGTGCTGATCAGTGAACTATGGAACAGTGGCTGTCCAGAGTATGGGTGCTGGCACTAAACGATTTGCTCAGCTCTCAACAGAAAGCAATGCCTGATGGCAAAGGGGAGACATGGTTTTTAGAGCAGTGGTCACTCCTATTTAGAAGATCCAAAGATATTCCACGGTTGAGACCCAATGCTGCTTTCTTATCTCAGTTCCTGAACAGTACTGTTAAGTTTGAACATTCCCACACCTGACTCTGTAACACCTTCTGGATGTTTTGAATTTATGAATGTATGGAAATAATGCTAGAATAGAAAAGTTCTTTGCCATGACAATCTGGTTTTTAAGTCATGTTTTTTGTTTGTTGGTTTGTTTGTTTGTTTGTTTGTTTGTTTGTTTGTTGGTTGGTTGGTTGGTTGGTTGGTTGGTTGGTTGGTTGGTTGGTTGGTATTTCTATCCCACCCTATACCTGAAGGTCTCAGGGTGGGTTGCAATATTATATTAATCTTAGACGGGTCCCTACCCTGTTTGTACATGGTTTGTAATTGTGTAGTATGATGTTGAAAAGTTTTATAATTGTTGCTGTTAATGTTTATTATGCATACATTTTGCACTGTAGCATACTCAATTTTGGAATTAAAAAAAGAGAAAAGATACCATAAAATCTTTTATGGGCTTCCCATAAAATCCAGTTTCTTTACCTCTGTGTACTGATTCTTTGTACTATAGTTTCTGTCCCAACTCCTTATATTACCTGGATACTAGTAAAGAGCAGGGAAGAAAGGGGCAAGGAAAGGTGTTTTGCTAGCATCTGGGTGTTTTGAACAGGAACAGGAACACTAGGAGCTGCAAAATGGAGATATGAAGCCCAGGAGTGTTTCTGGCCTTCTGGCAGGGATGGCAATGGACATTTTAGATTCCACAATTGCCCCCTTGCAATCTGGAGGTCCCCTTTGACCATGATCCATCATGTTAGATTTTGTTCATGCTTGACAGTTTTGTGTAGTTGTTTGTAAGGTGGGAGAGTCTGGGATGTTTCAGTCAGGACTGCACACTTACCTTAATGCTGGTAAGAAATCACTCACTGTGCAGCATAAACAAAATCCAAAGTTTCCAACAGTGAAGGCAAAACAGCAAGAACATTAAAGATGAGAGCAGGGGCCTATTCGCACTTGGGCTTTTTCTGGAGTATATCTCAGGATAGGGGTCTGTGGTCCACATGCTAGTGCAGACTCTAGCAGACCTCACTTTGGGCCTGCCGAAGCCTGCCCTAGCATATGGACAGCAAGTCCCTATTCCAGGATATATTTCAGAATAAAGCCAAGTGCGAATAGGCCCCAGGAAGGGCAGCTCAGATCTGAGACGTTTTCGCACGGGGCTGAACGGAACGCGGAAAAGACAGCTGAGGACACGTCATCCGCATTGGCTGCGCGCGGCTTGCGTTCCGACGTGTCCGCAGCTGTCTTTTCCGCGTTCGAAATGTAGAGCACTTCGAAGTGCTCTACACGCGTTCCAACGCGGACGAGCCGCCCGCAGCCGTTCGGGAGAAGAAGCGTTCGCGCTTCTTCTGTCTCCCGAACGGCTGCCGGCGCGCCTCCGACGCCGCGCGGCTTTGACAATCAGCTGTTTGTCAAACAGCTGATTGTCGATCTGCCTCCGCGGCTGTCATCGCGCCCCTTGCCGGCGTTTGCCGGCTAAGCCAGCTTCGGGCGCTTTGAGCATTCGCACCCAGACGCTCCGGAACGCGTTTACACGCGTTCTGGCGCGTCTGTGTGTGAACGGGGAAAGCGCCCGAAGCTGGCTTAAGCTTTCCGCCTGAACGCGTTCCGTTTCGAACGCGATTCAGTGCGGAAATGCCTCTGATTAGCTGCCTCAACCAGTGTGACAGCACACACATCCTTAATTCTCACATCTCCATTAGGGGAAGCTACAGAGCTGACTTTTGAGTCAGGATGGCCGGTCATCATTATGCAGTAAGTATTCTGCACTTTTACGTTTAACTATGGATTTATTCTGCTAGTCTGGAGGCAGCTGTGGTTCCACAACTGCAGTGGGAAAAGAACTTGGGGTCAGGCAGCTGGATGTGTCTCCATGGAAATGCCCTTCCACCCAAAACACTGTACACTTCTATGTATCTATTTCAGCACATACAAGTGGCTTACTAGAAGTTGAGACCTTTTCTGCAAGAATGCTGTTTTACAGCCTGACCCACAGACACTGATGATGGGCACTGCACTCTTTGGCAGTGAAAATGAAAGTACCATTGAAAATGGAAGTGCAGTGCCTTAGATCCCTCCCACAGGCACCCCATGGCAGTAGGAGAATACACAGCACAGGTAATCTCTGCAGAGACCAGTACTGTGGCACACTGTTTAGAGGCATGCTATTCTTCTTGCATTTTGGTCCCCCTTTGAAGCTAAACAGTGACCAAATCAAAGTGGTAATATGGCCACAGATGTGACAAGTGTAAACTAAATGTCTCACTGGCCTGTGAATTCTGTCCTATGCATGAATGCAACATCTTCAGTAGTCTCTGAGTATATGGGAAGTCAAAGATTAATAGTTTTGTTCTGCATTGGAAATCTAGTCACTGTACTTTTTACCTAATGGAAAGGGCAAATACCACCTAGCAGAAATTATAGTAATCATGGCAGTTCAAAATGAAAGCAAGAATTGCTGGATATATTAGGCAACAGTGTGCTTTATTCAAAAACATTTTTCCACTAAAATAAAGGAGATGTGTGATAATAGTCTGGCATTTCATGAAAGATAACTCAACATTTAGCCATGCTTCATACTGTTTAAAATGAACCCGGGGTTAGCCATTCATACAAGCACCCATGTAATGATGATCTTGCTCTCAGTCATGACCCACCAGTTTCCTTGAAGCCTCACCCAATGCTTCATAATCTGCAGTAGAGTGATAGTGGTACCTACCATGTATTCTGTGTCACACACTGTAGAACACGCACTACTATTGTCTAACGTGACTATCAAAGCAAAATTATACTTGTCAAACAATTGGATAAAGTGCATTTAGTGAAGCATTATTAATTGTGTTTGTTCACTTCCTTCTTTCAAAAATTTACAAAACAAAATAACCGGCAGCCTGAATTCTAGTGATGAAATTGCCAAGGTTGCAGAGAAAGGTATATGGGTTTGTGTGTTGTTTGTAATATTGGATTGTAATATGTAATGTAAGGTTTCAAATTTAAAAGCACAACACTGTTGTACTTGAACAAACTAGGAGAATCAGGATTCGTGTTTCTGTGGAGGTCCCACTTTACTGACCAAAGTTGTAGCAGAAGTAGCATTTCCAAAACAGCACAGTTAGTAAAACACACACACACAATCATTTCTGTGGTAGATCTATGCATTGCCAAACTGCCTAGTTAAAGAGGTTTTACAAAATTTTGCATGTTTTAAGCTAGGAAATCATCATTCTTTGTTTTGAAGAGGAATAAAGCTGGTTTCAGATATCTATGCATGCCAGTGGTTGCTGGTATGGTGTCAAGTATCTTTAAATTGACCAGAAGATCCTGGATGGGACAGGGAAGCTGTGGTCCACACCACAATGGCTTCAAACAGATTGTGATGAGATGGCAGGTAAGGAGGATATGGTGGGAAGACATGGCTGGAAGCCTGGCTTCAATTCCTTTAATCATATTTTAGTGCCCAAAGGCTTGTATTTGAAATCAAAGGGTAATCTTGGACTGCCCTGTGAGTTCCACTTGACAAGCAGTGGCTGATGCAAATATTAAGCTATAACTAATCTTGGTTTGAAAAGAGTATCAATTAAACCAGAAATTTACCACCGTCTGTTGCATTCAACTTGATAAGATACAGTTAGGCAACCAATTATAAGTGCACAAATTTATCTTTGTGATCATACCAGCGGAGATGGTAGGAGAAGTACCATTTCCATTTTTAGTTGTATACTGCCTTTCCAAAAATTGTTTAAGGCAAGTTTATAACAGAAAAAAAAGCAAACAGTGCAAAATAATATAAAATTACCTATAATACAAAATAGTTCATTATATATTTATACAGAATGTCATATGAGGGTGCACAGCAGATGCAACAAAACCTGGTATAATAGCCAGCATATGCAAAGTCATCCAAGCGTAACAGGTATCTGAGCATCCAGACATTCCTGCCCCATACTGACCCCAAGCTTCTGAAACCCTCACCTGAAGCCCTTGTACTCTAATCTTTAAATAATTCCTAGACTGTTTAAATCACTGGAAATTCTCCTCTCGCCCCTACCCATAAATGCACGACTCTTCCTGCCTGGAACCACCATATGGAGGACCAAAAACATCCAGTCTCTGTCAGAACTTCTGGTTCTACAAAGTGAATCTGGGCAGGATCCTTGCTGCTGTCAGTGATGTTCCACTCACAGCAGTATTCCAGGAGCCACAGTGAGGTATGAAGGATATGTCTACAGCTTTGATTTCTCCTGCAACAGCTCAGAGTCTGCCTTGCTAAATCCTGAATGTCTTAGACTACATGTGGACAAGGAACCTAAAGTTTTCCATTGAAAGTGTACATATATATTAAAAGCAGCCTAAAGATGGCAGGTGCATTGTGGACATAGGGTGCTTCTAGACACGTTATATACTGTGGAGGGAATGAACAGTCCTGACATGACAATCCACCTTTCATCATCATGCCAGAGTGTACAATCAGTACTGCACATTTACCTAGCTGTGAGAGAAAGAACTTTCCCTAAGCAGTATCTAGTTATGTCAGAGTATCATGTTAATGCAGGCAGGACAATGTGAAGCACTGACAAGATACTGCTAAACAAGGAAATGCAGCTCAAAACCTGATTGGTTGCCTCAACCCATGTGACAGCGTACACCCCCTAACTCTTGTTGCTTCGATGCCTCCTCAAAGAGGAAACTATGAAGCTGACATTTAAGTGTGGACAATTGGTTTTCCCTTCATAGTGAGTATACTGTGATTTTCCATTAAACTGCAAACTTGACAGCCTTAGTCTAGAGGCAACCATACAAGGAAATACATGGGTTTTTAGAAAAACATGCAGATTAACCCTATTTATATAAACCCTATTTCTTATTTAATAACGTAATAGTTCATACTATGAACTGTGTGAAGGCATTTCAACTAATGATCTTTTTTAAAGGACAAAATCACAAAATACTGTATCAGCATTTATGGATTTTCACAAAACAGATTCTTTCTACAAGATGAAAGGTGTCCGGAATCTCTTCTTCTTTTGACTTTGCATAAATGGATCAATTCACTAATTTGTTAAGAGACAAAATAACAGCAATCTTCGTTAAGAACTGGCAACCTTTTTTTGACTATCTACAGAAAACAGGGAAAGAATTGCAAATTTGCAGGTTTCAAGGAATAACAAGAAGACAAAGATATCGGTATAGGACTAAGTGAACGGCTTAGACCGGCTCCACATGTCAGCAAATATCACTAACAAAGGACATTCCAGGATATAGCTTCTCCAGAATTATCACTTGGCTAGAAAGCAAGGGGACTGTGTTGTCTATGTGCATTTCATTAGTGTGAAATACTGAGACATGCACAATCACCACCACCATGCATGTGCAGCCATCTTTTTCTGCTTCCACTCATGTGCATTCACCATGGCAATAATGGCAGCTCCCACTGCAAGGTAACTTATAGCAGTATTTCAGTATAAGTAATACAGTATAAGTAATAAAATTTTGTAAATATATAAAAAAGATTGCTGTCGTTCTCGAATACCACTGAGTCATGGCTGATTCCTCATTGATTGCTTGGGCACCTGGATGGAGTCTTCTTGCCAAAAATGCATCAGTGGTTGGCCATTACCTAGTCCTGAGGAGAGGCTAGGGATCAGACTGCCAATGCTTGCTCTCCAAGCAATTTGCGCTACCAGTAAGGATGTGATCAGACAGGGTTTTATTCAGCCATTCCTTTAAGAAAATGTGTCCCTTCCACAGATGTACAACAAAGCCTAACAATTAAAGGAATAAAACTACTTCATTTTCTTCAGTGTTCTTTGCCTCCAGGTCTAACCATGCTTTCCATAATGACCAGAGCTTGCCACTGATTGGCTACTTGTCTGCCTGGCCTTCCATGGCCCTGATTGGTTGCTCACCATCAGCATTTGTTCCCATGATCAGATTGGCTACATCTCCCTCCTTTGTACTTACTTAGCTTTCCTCCCAATCTGACTAAAATAAAGAGATGCTGTTGGTATCATTAAACCATAAATAAGGAAGATAGGTTAAGGAGAATTTAGGGAGACACTGCCTATCCCTACAGCTTCAAAATCATCCAGAAAGATCCTTAAGCAGGTGTGTGATTGCATCCTGAGACCTGGTGAAATAATTCAGACTTTCAGACATATTGTTCAACAATGCACCCTTGAAAGAGCAACTTTTAAAAGTAAGTGAAGACAACAGCTCCTCTTTATGGGTGTTTGTACTGATATCAATTGTTCAGATTGCAAAAGATTTTATGGATAAATTGTGTAATCAAAATCACAATTGGCTATTTCTGTTTCTAATCTGAAAGATATTGGAACTGGAGGTGAGCAAATCAATCAAGTTATTATAAGCATCTGCCCCTTTGCAGATAAGTCTTCTTATCTGCAAAGTCTTCTTCCTATCAGAAAATTCCGTTAAGCATTAAGGATGAAGAAACCTCATGATGATGGAGCCTGAGCAACAAAAGTAAATATCTGCATGACTATTTTAGGGACACCTGCATGAGAATGAATATTTAGGCAAGGCCAAGTCTTAAGTCACAGCATCATTGTTTAAAAATTTTCAGTCTTCAAATGATGTCAAAAGTACCTAAAGGAAGAGGGATGCATTGTGTAATGTTCCATTATCCAGTCCTTCAGTGGGAAACAGCCAAATATATAGTAAATCATCAATAGAAACTTCATTTCCAATTGTTTTATCAGACCATTTAGCTGTTTAGACAAACAGCATGACATTTCTATTCATTCTAGGTGCAACCAATTTCTTTTCCAACAGTGAACAAAATACCCTTAAAGGTGAAATCTTCAGCAGCAGCAAGCTCGACACCATTTTTATATAATCCACTAAAAGCTGTACCAATCAGAGGCCACAGGGAGGCCATTTTGTTAATTTAATTTGCCAGCTCCCCTTTCCTTACTCACGAAAGGGGGCACAAAGAATCAGCTTGTAATAAATGTTCTCACTTCTGCCAGGAGGGTTTATAACATGTTGTTTCACCTAAATGCAATATAAGTGGCATTTAAATGTCCAGCATCACGCTTCTTTCCCTTCTAAAGCAGCAATAAAAAATAAACTATCATTGAAGCCAGTTTCTTTAGCTTCCTTGAAACATTTTAAAATTATTTTAAAGTTGCTCTATATCTATATCTATCTATATCTATATCTATATCTATATCTATATCTATATCTATATCTATATCTATATCTATATCTATATCTATCTATCTATATATATATAAATATGAGAGAGAGAGATGATATGCACGCACACATATGCTACCATTAAATACAGCTTGAAGATGTCATATCTATTCAGCTATTAAAAGATAAGAATGAGGGATTGTAAAAACTCCCAAGATACTAAAAGAACTTTGGAACAGATAAAATAGTATCCATTATCTGAAAAATAAGGATTGAAAATGTTTGTTCTGTTGCATTTGCTTTAAAAAGTCCTTACCATTGAACTCTGAAATGAGTACAATGATATTATCAATCCCAAGGTCCAAAAAAAGACCCTGTAGAGAGGATGCTGGGAATCAGGTAAGCACTGGACAGACACCTGCTTGTGATTAACCCAAACCACAAACAAAATCTGCATGGCACTGTTATGGTACCATGAATGCAGTGTGAGTGTGCAGTCTATGCACAACCCTGGCACATAGACCTACACTCAACCAGTGATCGTCCCACCATAAGTGCTTTTTGCAGCAGGGATAAGGTCTCTACCAGTGTTTTTCCAGTGTTAATGCCAGTGTGCTGCTCATGTGGACCTATCTGGTCTGCTTTCTACAAAGCAGTGTGGCCTTGGTAACTCAAACATGGAAAATTATCCACCAGGGCCAGATCCTGTGTTCAAAGAAAAATTCCTGGTCAGGAACACTCCAGCTAGGACCATGTTCACATAGCTGAACACACCAGCAGGCATGTAACCAGCATTCTGCAACTCAGCGCTCTTGGATTAAAACACTGCTGCCAGCTTTCTGCGCTCTTACCACAGTTGTCAAGACGGCTCTCTTCCGGCAGGCCTTTCCAGATTAATTTTCCCCAGATCAACCATCCCGGCTCGGGCTTCCTGACCCCCTCATTCCCCTCGTGGACCCATAATAAATGTTGGTTGAGGAGCTCCGGAGGGATATTAGGGCTGTTAGCCCATTTAATTATGTTTTATATTTTGTTTTATATTTTTGATACTGTATTTTAATTTATCATATTTTTTAATACTTTTTAAGGGGGGGAGGGACCATAATGTTTTATTCTTATATGATGTTTTTATATTTATTGTTGTCAACCGCCCGGATTGGTTCGCCACAAGGCGGTATACAAATAAAAACAAATAAATATTATTATTGTCAATCAGGTGGGATGGTGGGTTGGCAGAACTGGGGCAGCAGCCTTTGCCCAGCTGAAAGTGAAACTAGATTTTCATTTTGAATATTACTCCATCTCTAAAGCCTTATGATTTCAGAAACTGCCTTTAGTCTCAGTGTAAACTAAAGGGAATTAGTTCTTCATTTCCAGAGCTGCTGCCAACCCCCAACCTCCTAAAGATTATGATAGATCCTAGAAAGTTGAATTTATATAAGATCATTCTGTTTTCTTGATCATCCTTCTATTTTTCCGCTTGTTACTTACAGATTTGTGGTGAAATTTCTGAATAAGCATTTATCTGATTGGATTGAGAAACAGCACAAAAAGTGAGGATGGTTACTCCAATCCACTACAGTGTTTATGTTAACCAGTGTCTACCATCAAACAAGCAATATTACTGAAGCTATTGCTATGACCCTTGGCAACTCATACGGTGGAAAGGGCACTTATTGTATCTCCCTCTACTTTTTTCCACCTCCTTCCCTTTTGTGCATTGACTTGATTCTTACTACATACTTGCAGGCAGAATCTGTATTCAGAACAAGACATTTTATTGTCTGAAGATGAACTATAAAACTAACCTCCTCTGGCCACACTTTATAAAGCCTTGAACCAGTCAGATACTGGTCCATGCCTTTGTTTAAGTTTCATCCAGACAACACATAAGTTGTGTCCCCATGCACTATAAGATCTGAACTGAAACTGAATTTGGCAAAGAGTGTCCCCATGAAAAGCCCCCAAACTGGGCTACATGCAGACCAAATCGCCCAAATCCGTGGTAAATTTAGTCCTCTAGAAAACTGTTCTCGCTACCATTTGGGAAGCAAGTCCGCATTACTTTGGAGGCTGAGTCCGTGCATGGGGACGCTCTTGGGTTATTAGGGGAGGAGATTGACGCTCATGTCATTAGCAGTGGGTTTCACATCCTATGCTCCCCGTTCTTGTCCTGTGCATTGGAGATTGCACCTGTTTGGGCATTTTTGGCAATAAATGGGGACTGAACACAAACCAGTCTCTTTCCGCAACCATTATTCCATCCCTCTTCCCTGATTGCCAAGCCGGGTGAATGTTCAAGACAAATTGCAGCTTCTGAAACATGCATACAATAACGGAGCAACCCAGTTTTACAGAGAAAGATGCAATCACCGACCCACGAGTCTCTTTCCGTAACCATTTTGTGACATACACACACCCCGATCATCAAGCCAGGCATGGCAATTTAATCTAAATTGCACACGAGTGCTAAACTGCTGTACTGGATAGAGCGGAGGTGTGCACCACTGGTAAACTGCCACCAAACAATCTGGCTTTTTTCATTTTTTTTAAAAAAATATTTTTATTGCCTTTAGGCCCTATGTCCCGCGATCAGGGAAGGAGGTGTTGGGTGGCTTTTTCCTGCCATCCCTACAGCAGGTGGCACAGGGGCTGGTGACGTCAGCCAGGCTTCCTAGCGGGAGAACAGGGGCAGAGAGAAAAAGATGCTGCTCCTCTGTGCAGGGATTTAGTGCAGTTTGCATGGGGACAGCCATATTCGAATTGAGTCCACATTTATCAGAAAACGCATGGGGACCACTCAATTCAAATTTGTCCCTGCCTCCAGATTAAAAACATTCCAATCTGCACTAAATGGAGTGCATGGGGATGCGGCGTTACTTAATTCACATCTATTTGGATAATTCAGAATAAAATGTGTCTGGATGTGCTTGATTCTGGATTATTCAAATATTGCCGATTATCTGAATGAAGCTACATTAAATAAAGTACTGTGCTTCCTGAAGTAGGTCCTTCTTTTCTCTTAAAGTGATTGCCACTCATGCAAGGGATTGGACAGGGCAAAGAGATAAGATGACAGAATCTGTGTATGGCACATTGTCCAACCCAGTGTGAAGCCAATAGGGGGCCAGACTGAGCAATCTGGCCCAAGACTGAGGGTGGGAGAGCCCAGTGGTGTTCAACTACGTTTGTAAGCACTACAGCAGACCAGCCTAGCACACCTTCACAAAAGTCTGCCCAGAAGCAGTTCACATCTACACACATGGTAGACAGCTGGTAGACTGGCCCAGCCACTTGATGTTGTTCGTATATGAGTGACTGAGTTGGTCTACTGCTGGAGGACACCTGGTATGCCATTGGAACATGGTCTGGCACCATTTTATGACCTTGATCCACACCAATGGTTTCCCCAGGAGACTTGGCCTCCTGGGGGACAGGTCTGCCATGTGGATGCAGAATTCTCCAGGCTAGCAGCCCTGTTGAAAAAGGTGATGAGACACCCTGTTGGAGTCTTATCTTTGATTTCTTGAACACTGCTGGTCACCAGCTGAAATTCGGTTGTTTTGATCCACTTCTGAGGACAACCTTTGCCTAAAATGTGAGAAAGAACAAATATGTAAGTGTATAATGTTGATATAGATAAATATAATGTAGACAAAAGGATTAGATCAACTGAAGATATTGCGTGTTGATGTTCACCAAGTCAATTTCTGTCATTTCCTCAAAGAAAGATTTACAATTTCTGTCAAAAAATCTGCATGAATATGCCCATGTAACAAGGCCATTTCTGCACTTACATGGTGGGGTGAGCAGTCCAGCTGGAACCACTCCCACCTGAGTGGTTCTATCCTGGAGCAGTCCCACTGGCCTAGAAAAAGGCTGCCTGCACTAGGATAGTCTGTACCAGGACAGTCTCTACACTACTTCAAAGCTCATGAGTCATGGGAGCTTTCGAGCCTCATGTATGGCATCACGGGGATCAATGCCAGTGGTGCAATTTGTGCACCACCAAAATGGATCTCCCTGCCAAACTATGCCATAGAATCATGCACTGCTCCACATGCTTTCCTGGGCCAATCTACCCACCTCCAGATGCCAATAGACCCGTACAAACAGGTCTACCAGTAAGGGTCTGCATGGAGCCATTTTCCACATTGTATTCAAGTTGAATAGGATGTGTAAAAATTTGTCTCTGGCCAAATTACTACCACCACCACCACCCAAGGATGTGGGGGTATTCATATCCAGACACAGATATTCTATTGAATACACATGCCTGGAATGAATAATTCATGCACTTCCCTATCTACCAGTATCTCAGCCTAGGTAACAATTTTAACCACCTAGATTGTGCCATCCTGTGTGCAATGTGGACGTAACATGCTAGTGGAAGTGGCTCATCCTTAGTCTGCACAAGGGTGCAAAGGAGAAAGAGTCCTTTGAGGACTAGCCCAGCACTAGCACTTTGAGGACTAGCCCAGCTAGTCCAGAAGAGGACTAGCCCAGCACTGGACCATTACTAACGTTAAGTGAGGAGGCAGCCTAAGCTTCATTTAAGGTTCCTCACCTTCACAAGCAAATGCATCAATGTGTACAGAGATAAATAAAATATGCACAGTCCCTCTCTTTGTCCTTCCAAAACTGTAGTTTTGTTTCACTAGTCATTGCATTTAAGCAGAAAAGTGCACAATCCTGTTTTCCTCCCAATGTAATTGTTCCTGTAGTTTACTTTTACATAACTCTGTGAGTCTACTTTTAAAAATATCTAAATGGTGTCTCCATTTATGTTGAAGCTCTTCTTTCAAAATAAATCCTTCCCCTCAAGGGTATCTATATCCCAATGAGCTGTGCCGAATGTAGACTATAATAGACCTTCTGTACTAAGCAGAACAGGAATAGAAATAGATCCTGTATGACTAAATGCTGATTGACACTTCCATAACAAGCTCGGCTCTTCTTTACCTAAACTGCAATAAAAAGACTTCATATCATACTGCTCAACAGATAATAAAACAGTGTAAACAGATGTAACCTTGTGGAAAACTTATTCTCTCTTTTCTTTTTGATGTAAATGATTGCACACATTAAAACATTCTGTCTCCCCCCGCCCAATGGATTTGCCAAAGATCAACATCTACCTATATGTCTTTGCCAAGAAAACCATCTTCTCAATTAAGATGGACCATTATACCAAACTGCACAGAAGACTGTGACTATGTAAATAAATATTTTCATAGTGTGTAGGAAATAGAAGCCTCTCTGACACACACACACACACACACACACACACACTGGGAGAGAGAGAGACGAAGGGCTGGAGACACTGACTGAAATGTCTGCAAGTTTCACTTCCAAGACAGCTTAAAAGCCTTCGTGAAATGAGACCTAGCTTTTCAAACTGTCAGTTTGCCACCTTGGTACATTATTGTAAAAATCTGAAGAATTCTCTCTTTCTATGAAAGAGCTGAGAAGCTACAGAAAGCAGAGGCTTTTGCTCAGGAAAGTAATGGTTTATAATCACACCCATGATGAGAAGTGCATCAAGTCAGTGATTGACAGGGACAATTAAGGACCTAGGTTAGGTAACAGCAGCCACCAAAACAACTAGCACTCAGACTGGGCAAGAAACCTATCAACATTTCTGTCAAATACTTAATACTTTGGTTTCCCAAGTCTCCTTGTGAGTCCATTTACTTCTATTTTCGCTCATGCAATTATTTGTAAGAAGTAGCTGCGACTGTAGAAAGATCAGGTCTTACGGATGTTTGCTTTCTTAGTTATAGCTGTTTATGGAATTTGTTTTATGATGCTTTGCTGATTTTTGCACTGTATTAGGGGTGTGCACAAATGGTTTTTTTGCATTCGAATTTGAGTTGAATCAAATGTCAAAACATTAAATTTGATTTGAATGTTTAAAATCCAAATGCTAAAAAAAGATTCAGATCCATTACATTTAAATCTATTTTTTGAATGTTAGCTTCGTATTTAAAGATACGAATGTCAACAACATTTGTACGTGTTATACGTATCTGTATGCATTTGGTATACATCCCATTTTCATCCCTTATTATTTGCTCAAATGCGTACATATAAGTATAATATTTGTACATAATACATATCTGTACATTCGAATGATTTGAATGATTCAAATGAAAGTTTTGGAACATTCAAAATCCATTTGAATGTCTAAATTTGAATGTGAACATTTGATTCAAGTTTGAATGCCCACATTCAAACAAAGTTGATTGGATTTTGAATGTTTAGAATATTTGTGCACGTCCCTACATGGTAGTACTGCCAACAAAACTGACTTACAAATTCAGTATCCAAAGTAATAGTAATATTGCATGGATACATAGGAAAAGGTCTCTAGCAAATCAGCTATTAGATTAATAAGGCAGTTAACTCTTGGGCTTCATTTGGAATCCGGACAGTAATTCCAGTGATAGTCTCTCAGACCATTTCTGCACAGTGTGGCCCATGCTACTTATTCAAGCCCATAATGTGCTGGACTACAAGAACATAAGAGAAGCCCTGCTATATCGGACCACAGACCACTTAGTCCAGCATCCCGTGGAACAGGAAAAGGTGAAAAAAATGGAACCAAAATGATTAAAAGGCTGAAATACCTCCCTTATGAAATCAGTCTACAACATCTCTTCAGCCTTGAAAGATAGTGATTATGAGGGGTGTAGAAAAGGTGGATAGAGAAAAAAAATTTCCTCTGTCACACAACCCTAGAACCAGTGGGCACTCTATGAAACTGATGGACAGGAGTGTCAGATCAAACAAGGAACGCATTTCTTCACCCAGAGGGTCATCAGTCTATGGAATTTTCTGCTAGAAGAGGTGGTAAGGGCAACCAGCCTAAATAGCTTTAAGAAAGGGTTAGACAAATTCATGCATGACAGATGTATCAATGGCTACTAGAATGGATGCCTAGGTACTTCCTGAAGGCTAGGAAGATAGGCAAGAGGTCTCTAAAGGTTCTTTGCAGGCATTTAAGAGGTGAAGGTTTTTACCTTTGTCCTTTGCTTGAGATATAGATAAGCAATTGGTGGTCCACTGTGTGAAACAGGATGCTGGACTAGATGGGCTATGGCCTAATCCAGCAAGATTCCTTTTATGTTCCTATGATGTTACATAAAAAAATGACTGAATTCCACAGCCATTTTTGGTGCAATGAGAGAAAATATGGGTGACATCTTCAAGTCTAGGGGGCTGTTGTTCAACAGCTTCAAAGGAAGAGAGTCCATAGTACACAAACATGGTGCACCTTGCTTCTAGGGTAGGAGCAAGAACTCCTGCCTTTAAATTTCTACAGATTTCAAACAATCATTTCACCATTCTGGCTAACCCAGATATCAATTCCCAGTTCTTATAAAATAGTCAGGATCTTTATGGTGCAATGAATGAGCCATACGGGGATGAGGAACAAGCCTTCTGTTTAAGAGAAGGAGTGCGCTATTAGTGAAATTCTGTGCATGGTCACTTTTTATGGAATCCTGCTTCTTGGACTTCTCTCTATATATATATAACTGGGACCTTTTAGTGGGATATAAATGGTTAAATAAATAAAATAAAAATAATCAAACTAAACTAAACAACTGAGGCAACATCTCCATTGCCATGATTAGGTGACCCAGTAAAGCATCTTCTGCTACTGTGCCTCCATTTGCAGCAGCTTTATTCATTCATTTGTTCATTCTTTCATTCATTATTAGGGAAAATAATCATTGTTCGTTCGTTCATTCATTCATTCATTTTATTTGTGTTTTTATTCTGCCCTATACCCAAAGGTCTCAGGGTGGGTTACAACAGGTGCTTCTCAGTGACCAAATCACCCCACTACCAGACAAAGTAGATGCCTAAGGTAGGGGTGTGCACACTTTTTCTTTTTTTTTTGCATTTGAATTTGAGTTGTATTGATTCAAATGTTTAAAATCTGAATGTCAAAAAATCCATTTCAAAGCCATAACATCAAATCTATTCAATCAAATGTTAGATTTGTATTTAAAGATATGAATGTCAACAACATTTGTATCTGTTCTACGTATCTGTGCATATTTTGTATGCATCCCATTTTATCCCATATTCATCCCGTTTTCATCCCATATTATAAGCGCAAATAACATATAATATTTGTACAGATATGTATTTGAATCATTTGAACAAATGTTTTGGAAAATCTGAAATCCATTTTAATGTCTAAATTTGAATGTTATTAAATCTGATTCATATTCGAGTGTTAACGTTCATTGGATTCGAATCGGATTTTCAAATTTTCAAATATTCGTGCACATCCCTAGCCTGAGGTAACATTTCTTAGGGTGCAGTTTTGCTGCCTACCCTCAATGGAAAGTTTCAATTGCCATCAAAAATTACACCTTAGTATCATTTTTGCCTCCATTTTGAAGTACCCTGAATTTTATTAAACACACCTAGTACAGGTCACCTCATTTCTAATGCACTGTGTATCCTTGGCTCCTTTTGCCAAATGATCACCTGTGTATTTCTACAAATTCATAAGTATAACAGAATGTTACTATTGCAAGAACATTTACCTGCATGCAGCCTCATTTAACAGGATAAAAAGTATTTTTAATATTCATAGACAAAATGAAAGCTCTAGGTCTTTAGACATTACTGGTTCACACTAAATGAAAGGAAGTAATAGCAACATTGGAACAAACAAATCAGGTGAATAATATATGGTCCTATTTTAAGCTATTAAGGTTTAAAAATAATAGCTCATTGTATTTTGGAAGAACTTTAAAAATGTGGGACATTTAGCCATAATGATTATTAGGGAAAATATACTTGAAATATACATTTTTAAAATACTTATGCAAAGCTACACTACTAATACTGAGTAAATAATATGTGTTTTAGGGATGTCATGAATGCCTATTCACAGATTTAGGTTGGAACAGTCCCAGAGCAAAAACAGCCAAACACAATGCTTCCTCTCAAAATTAACTATAAGGTCAATCAAAGAAACTATTTAACCATTTTCTTTTTTTAAAAAATAGCACCTTCTCTGTAAACTATTGACAACCATTATAGGTTCTCAAAAAAATAATAATCAGGGTTCTGAAGTCCGTAACTACACATTTAGTTGATCCATAGTTGTTACATGCTGTGGAATATATAATAAGTACAGCAACAATAGCACAGTCATAAGATTTTTGCCATATATTTAATCAGACAGATTTTGCAAACTTTTAGGCATGTTTAATAACTGGAATCCCTTCCTTCCTTCCTTCCTTCCTTCCTTCCTTCCTTCCTTCCTTCCTTCCTTCCTTCCTTCCTTCCTTCCTTCCTTCCTTCCTTCTGGAGGTGAGAGTGCAAAATAGTGCTCTGGGGGAAGGTACCTTTGCCATCCGCACAGCATCTACCTGTGCCAAAATGAAGACACAGAAGTGCTCTTGGATCTGGCCATAGTCTGTTGATGTCTCTCGCAGATTGGGTTGCTGTTTGCCAGTCTAGTTTATACTAGATACCTCTTACTACTAGAGTGGGGGTTGATTTGCTAAGAAGAAGGTGCAACCAGAGTGCTTCTTTTGGTGAGGTATTCTTATCTCCTTCATTTCATTGGGTAGGTGTCTAAATAGCTAACTAAGTAGGGACTAACATATTTATCTGATGAGGAACTGGAGAGTTGATTTTGTATAGCTAGAGATCGATTTTATTTGATTATATATTTTTGGTTGTCTCTCTGTTGACTGTGTTTCTTGTTCTGTCCTCTGGTGGAAGGGGTGTTAGAATATTAATAATAGTATTAACTATTATTATCATCATCATCATTAACATGATCAAAAATATTGATTGATTGAACTATTTAGTTATTTTTTTTACATTATTTCCCACTTGAATATTAAAATAAAGATTGAAAACCAATAGCATTCCCAGAAAAAAGAGAAGTATTTTTTCAACTAAATGCATGGATGATGTGTATCTTCACCAACTTCCTGAATGTATAGAGTGATGGTGCTTGACACATTACAGAAGAGAGGTTATTCCACAATCAAATGGTGAGTATCCACTGAAGTGCAAAACCACAGTTCAATGGCAGGAAAGAGGCAAGGACTGTATATCCACATGATAGGGGAAGATGGCCAGATGGCTGGTGCCTTGGTTAAAGTACCTCAACATTTTGAAGGATACCTCCATGGCTCCATTGTGTAGGGCAGAAAATTAGGCCTTTTCTATGAGGGCGTCTTGGGCGGCATTTGTGTCCTTTGCTGGGATGGTGTTCTTGTTTGAGTTTATCCCCTTTAAGAAGGCGCCCATTAAAAGAAATGGAATCATAGTAGGACTACAGATTTTTTTGGCCTAAATTTTTTATTCCATTAATTAAACTTATAATCAATGTAGTACAAAGAAACAAAACAAGAGATTGCTTAAAATAATCTTAAAACAGAGTACAACGTACATATAAATGTAAATAATTTACCACCATTTGGGTATCTGTTTATTATTGTGCTGAATGGTTAAACCCAAAATTGTTTTTCTTCTTGATGTTCTGATAGCACCAATAATATTGAGGTATTTTCAGGATTAGATCAGACATTGTTAAAGGGTGCCCCCTAGAAGAATTGGAATCTAAGATACCAAACGTTTTATCTCTACATGCAGCTTACTGGATGTCGAAGCTATTACTGCCCCCCGCCCCGCAAGCAAATATAAGGAATGATGGTATTTCAGGACCCATTGTGGAACTCCCCCAAGCCTGTAACTTTAATATGAGAGGACTTTCATTCCTCCATACTGGAAGTAACGTGGGGATGTTGTAATGCGGACAATCATTAGTGTTTGTGCCCCACCCCATTCCAGTTCCAAATTCTTGGCAAGGAGAGAACTCTGCATCGTGCATGGTAGGGAGCAGGAGTTACCATATGAATGAGCTGGAGATTCATTATGGAAGCATGAGCAAAATCTATACACACGTGTCTAGCATCTCTGTTTTCTGCATAATATACGGACTGATCCGTGCATTGCATATCATTCAGCAGCAGTTACTACCATGTTGTTCCTATGGAAAGATGCGTATTTCATGCAACAATGCCTACAGGTATCTGAAGAAAATTATTAGATGAAAAAGAACTGCTTTGAAATTAGATGTGTTGATGTCTTTATCACGAAGAAAACCTTTACACAAGGCTGATGGATCCAATTGGATTCCAGAAAGCCTTAGAGGGTTTAATGGTTGGGAATGCCAGTGATCCTGTCGATGCTCTGGTTAGTACCTGGAACACCGATCTCACCAGGGCTATCGACATGATCGCTCCCAAGCGCCCTTGCCATCCCGCTCCTAATCGGAGGCCTTGGTTTACACCAGGGTTGAGGAGGATGAAGCGGTTTGGACAACGGCTAGAGCGCAGGTGGCGGAAGACTCGTCTCTTATCTGACAGAACTCGCCATAGGAACTTTCTTTGTTGCTATCGGGAGGCAATACGTGCAGCTAAGAGAGCTTTCTCTTCTACACGGATTGCGTCTGCAGAGTCTCGTCCAGCAGAGCTGTTTAAGGTGGTGAGGGAGATGACGCAGGTGCCCCCTGCGCCAAATCCCTTACTTAACCCGACTACGGCCTGCTGTGACGCATTCAATAATTTCTTTGCAGACAAAATCTCTCAGATAAGAGCCGACTTAGATGCCACCATTGAAACAGAGTCGATAGATGAGGCGTCCAGTGATCCCGCCGATGTAATTATACTAGATCAGTGGCAATCTGTGAGTACCGAGGACGTGGACAAGCTGCTTGGCAAGATGAGGAAGACGACTTGCCCTCTCGACCCTTGCCCATCATGGCTGGCCGTCCAGGGGGGGGATGCATTGATGAGATTCCTTACGGATATCATTGGTGCATCCTTCAGGGAAGGACACGTTCCATCTTGTTTAAAGGAAGCGGCTGTTAGGCCGCTTCTGAAAAAACCTTCCCTGGACCCCCTGGATATGAGAAATTATAGGCCTGTGTCACTCCTGCCATTTCTGAGCAAGGTGGTTGAGAGGGCGGTCGCTCTTCAGCTCCAAGCTGTCTTGGATGAAGCCGATTATCTAGACCCATTTCAAACCGGCTTTAGGACAGGCTTTGGGGTTGAGACTGCCATGGTTGCCTTGACCGACGATTTGCGTCTGAGCATCGACAGGGGTAGTGTGACCCTGTTGGTGCTTTTAGACCTCTCAGCGGCTTTCGATACTATAGATCACGGCATCCTCTTGGACCGCCTGAGGGGGTTAGGTATCGGGGGCACTGCTTTGCAGTGGTTCCGGTCCTTCCTCTCGGGTCGGTCCCAGAGGGTGCTGCTCGGGGACTGTAGCTCCAGTAAGAGGAACCTCACTTGTGGGGTTCCTCAGGGGGCTATTCTGTCCCCGATGTTATTTAACATCTATATGAAGCCGCTGGGTGAGATAATACGGAGTTATGGTGCTGGGTGCTATCAGTACGCTGATGACACCCAAATCTATTTCTCCATGTCTCGCTCGTCGGCCTCGAATTCCAATGGCATCTCTTCGCTCAATGAATGTCTTCAAGCGGTAATGAGCTGGATGAGGAAAAACAGATTGAAACTGAATCCAGACAAGACGGAGGTGCTCACAGTAGCGGCCCCGAAACCAAGAATTGGGTTGCAACTTCCAGTCCTGGATGGGGTCATGCTCTCCTCCAGTGACTGTGTTCGCAGTCTGGGGGTACTCCTTGACTCGTCGCTCCTGATGATAAATCAGGTAAATGCGACGGTCAGGAGCGCCTGCTATCAGCTTCGGCTGATACGCCAACTGCGCCCTTTCCTGGAAGTAAAGGACCTCGAAACTGTTGTGCACGCACTGGTAACCTCACGCCTGGACTTCTGTAATGCGCTCTACCTGGGGCTACCCCTGTACTTGGTTCGGAAGCTTCAGCTGGTACAAAATATGGCAGCCAGGCTTGTTTCTGGTACATCTAGGAGGGACCACATTACTCCGGTTCTTAGGTCCTTACACTGGCTGCCTATTAGCTTCCGGTCCCGGTACAAGGTGTTGGTTATTACCTTTAAAGCCCTAAATGGCTTGGGTCCAAGCTATCTCAGGGACCGCCTTCTCCCATACAATCCTCCCCGCGCTCTCCGCTCCTCTGGGAGGAATTTACTGCAGCCTGTAAAATCCAGGCTTGCGGCGACCTCCCAGAGGGCATTCTCTGCTGTCGCCCCCAAACTCTGGAACGACCTGCCGGATGAGATCCGTCAGTTGACATCACTTGACAGCTTTAAAAAAGCTGTCAAGACGGCTCTCTTCCGGCAGGCCTTTCCAGATTAATTTTCCCTAGATAAACCATCCCAGCTCGGGCTTCCTGACCCCCTCATTCCCCTCGTGGACCCATAATAAATGTTGGTTGAGGAGCTCCGGAGGGATATTAGGGCTGTTGGCCCATTTAATTATGTTTTATATTTTGTCTTATATTTTTGATACTGTATTTTAATTTGTCATATTGTTTAATACTTTTTAAGGGGGGGGAGGGACCATAATGTTTTATTCTTATATGATGTTTTTATATTTATTGTTGTCAACCGCCCGGATTGGTTCGCCACAGGGCGGTATACAAATAAATATTATTATTATTATTATTATTAACCCATGAGTCCCAGCATTCTAGCTTTAATGCCCAAATTAATTCTTCTAGTTTGTACACTGTTTTAAAATTATACACAGTTGCTCCCTGCATCTAAGAGATTTCACAAAGCCACTGATGTGGATTAGTGTTTCATTAACAGCATACACTCTAATAACCCTTTCTCATACAGTCATGGTGGTAAATGGAGAACAAAGGAGTGGATTTATTTTCCAAAGGACCCTGAAAGAATGGAGCAGTATTCTAATCTACAATCACTTATTTAGTTTTCTTTCCCACCTTATCGCAAAGCGTTAGTCAGATCAGACATGGATGAGCTTGGTAATAGGTAATTCACCAAGGGGAGGACAAGTTTCAAGATCACAAGCAGCCATTTTCTATGCATGAAAAGTGCCTGCCCAAAGTTCGAAGGAGCATGGACTTCAAAGAAATAGTTGAGAAAGTATGGGAACTTGGCAAAATCAAGCCCCAACGTGTTACTAACTGCAACCAAGAACACTGACAAAATGTAACAGGAAATAAATGCCAACTCAGCATCCAAACTGGATGCACATGAGACAATCAACTGCAGGGCTTTCCAGGTTCCCTTTAGTTACTGGGTGTGGTGTTAGCACCAGGGGCTTGACACCCAAGCAGCAAGTTGGTGCACTTTCCAAGCTCTTTGATGGACAGCAGAGGTGGAGCACCATTGGAAGCCACCCCACCCCACCGAAATTGGACCAATAGGAGCTACAGGATCATGGACTATAAAAGCAGGAGACGCAGAAGCTTGTGGTCTCTCTCTTGCACACGTTTGTCAGGGTTAGAGGGGGATCAGGGAGCATTGCTCCAGGGAATTGCGTAGGTCTCTTCTCTCAGTGCCAGAGGAAAGAAGAGCTTAGGTGGAGGCTGGGAACTGCTGTAGACTCTGGGTGTGATTTTTTAAAGGGCATTTCTCTTGGAGCTGAGAGGGAAAGCCTGGTGCAGAAGGCCTTTTGGACTATTAGGCTCACACGTGGCGCCTAAAAGAGACTATTGGTTATTGGGGAAACAATTGACTAACCAGAGAAAGTTCAATACAGCAACATTTTTCTTTTCAAGCAACCTAAAGACTTTTAAGCCAAACCATAAGCTTGCTTCTTTATTTTACTTTCTTGTAACAATAAACTTTAAGTGTTTTACTTTACAAGGAAGTCAGTGTGCTGCTTTAAGGGAACCTTTACTGTAGGCATATAAAGCAGGGCACCAGACAGGGGAACTTTAAGATGAAGCCCTTAGGGATCTGGCGGCACTGTGGCATTTGGCAACCTGCAATGCTCAGCGGAGGACAGGAAGGGGAGGGGTTAACTGAGTTGCCACACTGGGCAGCAGCAGCAGCAGCAGCAGCAGCAGCAGCAGCAGCAGCAGAAGAAGAAGAAGAAGAAGAAGAAGAAGAAGAAGAAGAAGAGCCCTATGACATCTGCCACCCATCTTTTCATCCATTCCATTCACCTGTGCATGCAGACAGGGTAAATAATGCTGAAGCCCACTCACAGTTCCTGTCCTGTGAAATATATTACTAAGAACATAAAACATCTGATCCAGAAATGAATGGCTTTTGACTTTCAGATTTCACCCAGAGAATATGTGTTAGAACTTGAGGAGCTCCCAGAAATGTGATCTAAGGCTGTGTCCCCATGCAAGCCGTTTGGCACACTTTGGGTGCTGTTTGGGCATGAATGGGCTGGGCACGGGACCGAAAACACATCTCGGGCATCCCCATAGTATTCTTGGCAATGCAGGACAGGTACGTGTTTGGCACGGATGCAGGAGTCCCCATGAGAAAAGTGCCGAACCCTGGTACAGGGGAGCAGCATCCTCTCCTCTCCGCCCCCTCTCCCCTCACTGGAAGCCCGATTGCCTTATCTCCCAATTTACAAGTAAAATAAGGGGGGGGGGGACAGCCATGGCTTCAGCCACTTTCAGAGGTTTCAGAGGCTTCAGTGTTCTCACTTTTTGAAGGTGGCAACCTTATTGCCCCCCTGGGAAAGGGAGAACACAGTACCCTCTGCCTCCCCTTCATGATCTGGGCAGGAAAAGGCTTTATTCCATTTCTGGTTTTACTTCCAGTGAAAACCAGCCTTTTCCTGCCCAGATCCTAAAGGGTGTGTGTGCAGAGAGTGCAGTGTTCTCCCTTTTCCAGGGGGACAATAAGGTTGCCACCCTGGAAAAGGGAGAATATTGCATCCTCTGAAGCCTCTGAAGCCCCTGAAAGCGGCTGAAGCCATGGCTGTTTTTTCCCCTTATTTTACTGGTGATGTGCTCCTTTGCTTGACAGGTTGCTTGACAGATCTTGCTCAGCTGAGTGCACTCAGATAAATCAAGCCCTTCCTTACCCACCTGTGCCTTGCAAATCGGGAGATAAGGCAAGGGGTGTGTGTCATGCTTGTAGCCTTGGCATTCTTGAAATGGGATTGGAATTACCTCCGTGGAAATGGCAGAAAATTTAAAAACCAATCTGTTCTCCAGCCTACCTTTGCCACTGGCATTTTAAAAAGTCACTGGCTGTGATCTTCAATGGACAGGGCTGACAGCAAGCACACCTCACCTCCCAATGACGTGAGCACAAATCTCCTCCCGTTAGCCTGCAAGTGTCCCCATGTGTGTTCCCAGCTTGCTTAGCAATGCATGCCAGTCCCCTAAACCATGCCAAGATTTGTTTAAACAGGTACCAAATTTGGCACCCTTCTGGCATGGTTTGGGAGTGTTTGGTACGCTTTGCACGGACCAAATCCAAAACCCATGGGGACCGACTACGCCAATCTTGCACTCGGAATCATGCCAAAGTTGCATGGTGACGGGGCCTATGATCCATTCAAATACCTTAGAGTTTCCACTATGGATTTTCTGTCAGAGTGTACTCCCTGTTCCTTACAAGGCTGGAGCCTCCATGGCAGGGACCCTTTCTGCAATGGGACTTATTTTGGATTCAAGAGTTTCTCATTTCTGCACCTATATAGACTTAACATAATCTGCACCAGCATGTGAATGGCAGGTCCTTATTCCAGGATATTATCTGGAACAAGGCCCAGTGCAGAAAGGAGAGACTCCTGTTTCCAGACTAGTGCTCTTAACTGCTGCACCACCACCTACACTACCAGAAAAAAAAAAACAACCAGTCAACTTTATAAGTTAGTCTTTTCCTCAATGAACTGGTGGCTTAACAGTTGTTCAGCATTGCCATTGATATTGACTTAATATTTCAGATGAATACTTTAACATCTTTTAATGGACAGCTTTTGTTTTCTGCCTGGCACTAGACAGAAATGGAACAATGGCAGCAGAGGGCCAAGGATTGAGACACATGGATCAGCAAGGACAAGAAGGGACATACTTGGACAAGAAGGATTCCTTGATCTCTTCAAATAGTGTGTCAGTGCACGATTGGTTGAAACAAAAATCAAAGGGCCATAAATGAACCTGGATTTTTTCAGGAAGCTTAGGAAGTCCTAGGGGAACCTTTTGTTCTATTGTTTGTACAATATATACTACTAGCATTTGGCTGGTTGCTAGATTAAATGTTTATTTACTCTTTTTTTAAAAAAAAAGATTTTTATTTGATCAAACAAATAATAACAACAAATATAGCAGTTATTTTCATTTACAAATATAACCAATAACATTAAATATTTAAATTCTCAAAATGGAAAACTTAACCATTTAAACTTAGGTTGTATTCACATTATACTACACTGTACTTATTTGTAAGTCCATATTTATGGCTACTGTCTTTAATTTTAAATAATGTTAGACCATAATTTCGTCTTGCACTCATCTGCATATTTTTTATCTCAGTTGGTATGATGTGAAAGACCAATCTTGCTTTGTTTGTCAGAAACTGTTCTCATCTTATAGGCAGAGCAAGGCAAAGATTCCCACCATGGTTCACCCACTTCCATAGAATCCAACCTCAGGCTGCTGGCAGAAAAAGAAATGCTTATATGAATTACTACTGAATGATGGGTTTTGGTAAACAAGATATTTGGAGTAGATTGCTTCTCCAAATATTTTGTCTACCAAAACCTATTATTCTTTCTGTACTTGTTACAACTTCATCCTTGCCCTACCCTACAAAATTTCCTTCTGATGAACAAGACTTATCATGACTGAAAACAAGTCAGAAACCATCTCTAGGTAACAAATTTCTGCTATTCACCACTCCACAACTGTACAAAACTAGAGTAGTAAAATGTGCACCTATTTTAGAAATCTATGAAATTCCTATTAATTTTAGTATGAAATTCTGCGCAAATAACAGAGAGTCAAGTTTCACATTGCTAATACTACAAATTAATTTAAATCTTTCCATGGTTTCAACGTAAACATTAGAATTCTAAGTCTGTTCCTACCAACATCACTGTGTTAAGACAGTATTTACAAAAGGAAATGGAAATTCACTATGGCCATGAATGCGACGCTTGGGTAAAACTTCGGGAATTTAAGAAGCACTTAGTTGCTGCATTAGGCCATTTAGGATGTTTCAGCGTCTCAATTGACTGTAATTCCAATCTACTCAAGTGCCCTGTTAATGACCTTCCATCTCACTGCGAGCTCAGGAATTCAGTGTTTATACTTTTTCTTTTCTTCTTTTTTTCCTTCCTTACCATACCTCAAATAGACTGAAATGATTCTTTTCATTCTGTCTTACTGTTGCAAAAAGGTGTAAACTGTTACTCCGCTATCTTTGGAGAATAGGTGAAGCCTAGGCATCATACTCCTTAATGAGGGCAATCTCTGGCAAAACAAGAATAAAAGCTAGCAGATTCTAACAGGAAAAAGGACACTTCTCAATTTACATACTGTTTTCTCAACTTGTCATGTTGGCGCATGCCTGAGCAAAATCATACAGGCCACCATTCTTAAAGTAAATAGTACAAAAACAGATTGATGGACTTATCACTCAATTCTGCTACTTCTCTTTAATTCAACTGCAAAACCTCTTAGGGCATCTATGCTTTCTAAATTCCTTATCATTAAGGAGAATAAGGCACTATCCAGATGACCATTTTCAGCAACCTTCAAGGAACTGGTGAACCGGGCACACAAATCCATCACCCCCATTCAGTCCCCTAGCTAAGCAATTCCCAAAAAAGGCCATCTACTTGTAAGCTGTTACGGGACAGGGACTGAACACCTGTCTTGGATGGTGAAATTTGCCTAGTCCAACCACAAACCAAAAAGGGAACTTTAGCACTTCCTGGCTTTATTAACAATAAATTGTCATGTGCTCCATTAAAATCAAGCAAGCAGCAAGCAAGATAGACTTCAGAGACAGTTTCTTCAATAAAGGAATAATTTTTATGAAGAGAGTAGCAGCAAAAAAGAAAAATGACAATTTCAGGCAAGCACATGAATGCAAGACCTCTGTCAAATGGATCAAAAATACAAGTGGAAGGGAATCCCAGCAATGAGATCAGCACAAGGCTGACCAAATAAAGAGTAGTAGTTCAGCACACAGAAAAATATTAATAAAAGGCAAATTGAGGCAAACGTTGGTAACTAAAGGATGGGAAGGAAAGGAAAAGGACCTACTCTAGCAATACCCTGTACTAGCCAAGAACAGCAGATTCTCATGCTTGGCAATGTGAAAAGAGCCTGAGAGTTATGGTCTGATAGAGGCCAAGAGTCAGCTTGATGGCAGAAAATGCATATGGAATTGCTCCTAGGGTCTAAAAATGTGCCAAATATCTTTCCACACTTCCCTTATGTGGTAGTGGGCTTTTGCAGGCAGTGTCCCACCATAGCAATGTCCCCTTGAGGCTCCAGGGTAGCACCTAGAGGGTATTGCATAGTGTGTAATGCACAGCAATAGGAGACACAACCCATGTGTGAATACTTTATCTCGTATTCAAAACATTTTCAATCCTCGGAGTCTGCAAGGAAGTTTGGCTTAACACGCTTTCCACGTGTTAAACCACCCCAAAGCATGGTGAATCTCAATCCTGATTTCAACAGGTCTCACTCCGGATCGTGCACTTGAAACGTTTTACATTTTTTACTGTGTGGACAGTACCATTTTAAGGGATGAGAATCCATGTTTAGGGTTTCCCTCTCCCAATAGCTTGCTTCCAAAGACAGTGATTTCAGTGTAAAAATTCACTTCACACCTTGATGATTGGAATAACAATGTTGCAATTT
This sequence comes from Aspidoscelis tigris stejnegeri, assembly GCA_023333525.1. NCBI lineage: Eukaryota > Metazoa > Chordata > Lepidosauria > Squamata > Teiidae > Aspidoscelis > Aspidoscelis tigris. The sequence continues at coordinate 74,009,175 of JALMGA010000003.1, read as the reverse complement.
TGCACAATTCTAAAAGTTCTGACCTTTAGAAAGTGAAAGGGAAGGAGGAAAGCATCTGAGGTTCTGTGTGAATGTTTAAAGCAAAGGGGCTTTAGTTGCCGCTGCTGCTGTGTGCCCTGAGCAATGGGGAGAGGAGGGGAAAGAATTGCTGGCTGCCCGCTGCCATTTTTCCTCCATCCAGCCAAGCGGCAGACACCCAGACACCCAGCTAGGCTCCATGAAGGGGTCCCTTATGGGTGGCGCTTCCATGCCAGGAGGAAGAGGGCAGGGCAGCCCCGAAAAGCAGCTTTTAGAAAGTAGCCACTTGAGTCCCCCCTTGAGTCACATACCCCACGTACGATCCTCAGAATCTGGATCCAATGCGATTAAGTTAAAAGTAATGGGAACAGGCAAATTCGCGTTTGCATCTGGTTCCATTATTTCGGTTTAAAGAAACTGGATTAAGCTTTTAATGGGGATGCGCCCTGAATGTCCCATTATAAAATGGCTGGTTATTCACAGCTAAACTTATTATGGTCTGAAAGCTTTCCAACTTCACAGTGGCTAAGGACTGCAAAAACTCTGAAGTTTTTACTATCTACTGTGGCAGAGGAGAGAAACTTTTTTTTGCATAACAGCTTAAAAATTTTAGGCGAATCTTATTATTGCTCTGTTTTCTTATTAATAAATGCCTTTTGGTTTAAATAAATATTTGCCTTCTGCTGTTTGTTTTAAGTCAGGTCAGGTCTGTCGATGTTTCTGAACATGATTGATTGAAACTAAGGATCCAAGAAAACTGCTCAGATAAAAGCCCATCTATGCACCAGGGTTATATTTGGAGGTTCTATATGCCTGCTTTGCTAGAAATACAGCAGGTGATAAGGAGAGTGGGAATTTTTCACTGGTGATGTCCATCCAGTGTCAACATTGCTTTCAAATTTGTTTATTTATACCACTTCCCATTAAAATATAACTCCAAAGTGGTTTACATAACTTAGAGAATAGAAGCAGATTGTTATCAGAAATGTTTGTTCATGTTCACTAGAACATCTCAAGGACATGCTAGTCATGTGGCTTCTGCTGCTGAACACAGCAGGGCTTGACTACTTTATCATTTATTAATCACTTCTACTGTATTCCTTTTTTGCATACATGTGTGTGGTTTCCAAGTAGTCTTCAGCATAGACAGGGACCAGCCCCAGACTTCCTTAGTGTCAACAAGGTGGTGGCTCTATTTGTTTCCAAGTAGTCTTCAGCATAGACAGGGGCCAGCCCCAGACTTCTTTAGTATCAACAAGGTGGTGGCTCTATTTGTCATTGGATTGTACTCAGGATTCATGCCCCCCAGAGGTCATTCCATAGGTATGTAGCTCTTCATTTCGTGTTACCATTTTCCTGCGTTGTTTCATTCTTGATATTATCTTTTTCGCAACACTCTTCTCTGAGTATTTCTCTATGCAGTTGCACCAGCTTGACCAATATCTTATCTAGAACGCATCCCTAAGTACTGCCTTTAGATTGGAAAGAAAGGTGAAGTTATTACCTTTGTATTTGGTTTGAGATGCCTAGAAGCAATTGGTGGGTCACTGTGTAAACAAGGGTGCTCAACTATATAGGCTGTTGCTTGATCCAGGAGAGCACCTCTTATGTTCTTAATTATTTTCACAGCTCAAAGCACAATGGTGTATATATAATACTGAAATTTAAATATGAAATCTCTGAATACCGTATCTTACATTTTTCATCCTTGTCAAAATGTGTTCAGTGCACAGTGACCATTTCATCACTACAAAAATGCTTTTGTTTCACTATTGTCTTCATAACTTTATGCAACTTGTTAAAGCATGAATAAGAAGAAAAAACTGCGGTTGGTGAGATCTCAAGTAATCCTTAAAACCTGTCCTGCCATTTAGTGCAATGCAGATGACACTGAAATGAATGGAGGTAGTTTGCAGCCACATAGATCAAGATCACTCAGATTCTTTACTGCTCTGACAGTTCTCAAGTGACCATTTCAGTGTCTTCAGCAAAGGAATCCCTGTTCATAAGTTAGAAAGTTTCACTGTTTATTTTGTTTTCTGTGTACAGAGCAATCAATTCAATCCACCTGTACAGCTAGCTACTTGAAGCAAATTTGTTCAAGAGATGATGGTGATAAACATTTGTGTACCTCACTCACACACACAAAAGTGGCATTTAGTGAACCAATACAAATGTCACAGATAAAATGTCTAGGTACAAAAAAGAACAATAATGCCTGCATGAAATATGTTAAGTACAAGTTATATAAATTTCAAATTGGCTTTGGATTCAGCATTTTAACACATCACTGTTATTTTAGAGAAATATCAGTATGGAAAATATAAATAAATATACCTAAGTAATGCCAAATGTAGACATTCACAAGGCATTTGCTCCTTTAAAATAAAAGTGAACATATTGATAGCATGATGCTAAACCTCCTAAAAGTAATTCTTATTGGGGTTCAGGGCGCTTACTCTCAAATAACTTCCTGTGGAATTATTGCATAAGATGCAATACTGGGATGGAAACAAAGTAAGAAGGAGTACTAGCATAGGACATATAATGACCCAGAGAGCCATCAGTCTATGGAATTTGCTGCCAGAAAAGGTGGTAACAGAGTTAGACAAATTTATAGATGAGAGATGTAGCTACCAGAATGGATGCCTAGGTACATCTTCCAGGGTGGGGGGACAGCAGGGTGCCTCTAAGGACATTTGCTGGGATCCGACAGCAGGTGAAGATTGCTCTTGTCTTCTGCTTGAAATGCCCATGAGCAATTGGTGTGTCACTGTGTGGGAGAGGATGCTGGACAAGATGGGCTGTGGCCTGATCTGGCAGGATACCTTTTATGTTCTTATGTGATCTGACTCCTTTCAGGTAGAATAGAAGGTAGGAAGTCAGTAGGAAGCCCACAGCAAATTAGTGTAAATGATTTGCATCAGAATTTGTGCAGTCCAAATTCTCCAGTTCTGATACTACAAAACTGAGAGGTAGGATGAGGTAGGGTGACCATTCCAGATGCCACCACCACCACAGGGTGACTCGCTGTCACTAAAAATCCACTTACATTAGAGGCATCTTATTAGGTGCACCTCATCTACTTCTTGCAAGAATTCCCTCTTCAAGGTAGAAAAGCATTTCCATCCCAAGCTTCAGTGCCTCCGTTTCAGTTCAGTTTTGATACCAAGATGGTGGTATTCCTTAACCTGCCTTATGCCACTTGGACAGCTTCTGCACCTCATGCCTTGGCATATGATGTGGAGCCCACTCTTTGCAATACTAGTGGGTCTAGTGGGTTAGCCAGTTTGGTCTAGTGGTTAGGGAGCTGGACTCTTATCTGGGAATAATGGGTTCGATTCCACTCTCCCCCATGAAGCCAGCTTGGTGACCTTGGGCTAGTCACATCTCTCTTCTGAGCTCTCACAGCCCCACCTACCTCACAGGGTGTTCTGTTGTGGGGAGAAGAATAGAAAAGCTTTGTCAGCCACTTTGAGTCCCCTTAAATGGGTGAGAAAAGCAGGGTAGAAAAGCCAACTCTTCTTCTTCTTCTTCTTCTTCTTCTTCTTCTTCTTCTTCTTCTTCTTCTTCTTCTTCTTCTTCTTCTTCTTCTTCTTCTTCTTCTTCTTCTTCTTCTTTGGTGATCACACCAGCAATGGGATAAGATTTCAGAGCCATGGGCAGCCATCCACAAACAGCTGCTCATCCTAGTCTACCTTCAGAGGCCAGAGAACAACTATACCTAGACCCAGTCAAGACCTAATTTGGATATAGCCGGCGAGCCCATCTGCATGGCGTAAGCTACCCTAAACTGTGCTGGCACACTTCAAGTACCTAGTCTATGATGGCTGGGCTACCAGTGCTGCACCTAAGGAGCATCCACATCATGGACAGTTCATTCTGTCCCATCTTCAAAGTTGCCAGTCATGGTGCTTCCAGGTGCCCAACAAAATGGCACTAGGTATGGTATACCAGGCCATGGACAGTTTACTATTTAGAGCACAGCACTGACCTTGTACAATGGGTCATGCCTTGAGTAAGGCCATGGTCAGATATTCTTTTTGTAGATTTAGTCAATTATATTAAAATTGCAATTTTATTTATTTATTCATTTATTTTTCACATGTGGATACTGCATCAAGTTTAAAGGTCTCAGATACACTGACAATTATTCAAATACAGAAATGAAGTACAAAATATGAGATAGGAAAAGAACAACTCATAAGAAAGTCAGTTCATTCAAAAACTGTATAAAATACCTTACTGATGATCATTATAACAACAACAACAACATTATTGCTACGGAATACATTTAAATGGAAAGCATGATAATCTGCCCTTGTCCATCACATGCAGTCATTTTGAATACTAAAACTTTGAATTTTACTTACACATACATGAAACATCTTCTATCAAAAGATCAAATTCTGGAATGGTCTCAGTTCCAGCCAAGAGTCAGTGAAGATCCATTGCATCTAACATGATATGCTTCTCAGTCACATTAGTATTATACTACAGCCATTTGATATTTGATGCCATAATTTAAAAGTTGTTTTCAAAAAGCAAATTACAAGATAAAACTGGCCTTTAGTAAAGGAAATTCCATTATTATGAGCCTCTATCATTAAAAGGAAATATTTGGAGTCCTTGAAAGAGGCACTACTGCAAATCAATTATAGCCATGAACACGTATTTCTCTTCCTGCCCTGATAGATTTATTACTTATTGCACTTCTCCAGCATCTACCCTTCTTTTCTGCTTTCATCTCCCTGACAACATTATTCATTTCCAAATTCTAGCATGTGAATTATTTGGTCTAGGATCTCCCCGGTGAGTTGGAGATAATATGTGCAAACACTTTACTGCCATGAAAATAGCAATGCAACTTTTTCTTAAAAAACAAATCAGTTTTATTATGTGGTATGTTCTCATGGGAACCATCTGAAAGGTAAACCAGTGAGGGCTGAAATGCATGTGACAAAATACAGTACAGTACCTGCTTTAGAAGAAGGAAGACTTTTTATGGCATCCCAGAGGGGGGAGAGGTGTTCATTGCAAGTATAAACGTGATGCCATTTAGATGTGAGAAGCCAGCAGAGTTCAGCTTAAGCTCTCTGTGTGAAAGAGAATGCTGTTCTCATAACCAATAATTTGATCAAGAAATCCTTGTTTCGCACATTTTTATAAAGACATGTTTAAACACTCACTTGTGGGATGGCAGAATAGCAACTGGCATTCTGTCTTTGGCATCTGCAAGTCACATTTTGGTTTGTTGTGAGAAAAACCCATGGCTTTTGAAGATCAGAGCCAGAGCGCCAATTGATATGCAGGCTTTCCCCCATTCTTTGGGTTGACTGGTTACCAATGACAATGTTGGTGGGGGAAGAAAATTGGATGAGAAAGACGGTCTAGGTACACACAGAACCATTTACATTTCCCTTATCTGCAAGGTATGCAGAATACTGGGATCTCCTTTCCTTGGTCCCCCTCATTTCACAGTGTCACTGAGTCCAGGGAAGATTTCCCCAACAAACTGCTAGATTCCTCTCACACATTCTGGCAATGATTTCCTATTGGGCATTGCTATTCCAACACTTATTTAGTTTTGGAAGAAGACTGAAAATTACTGATGATAGCAGCATCAATAACACAGCAGCATAACATCTATAGACAAGATGCTTTGCAAATTTTAAGAGAACAGAACCCTGCTTCTTGAAGCTTCAAGTATTATGTCACAGACAAGAGCAAAGGCAATACAACATTAAAATAATTTCTTCTTTGGTAAAATGCATTCAAATTTTGCACCTATCCCAGCACAGGGGGTGGGAAATGCTGTCAGAAAACACTGTCTGTTCTGTTTTCAAAGATGCAGAGACATTCATTTCCTGGCCTTGTCATTTGTGCTGCTTAGAGCAAGGAGAAACCTGCAAGTGGGCAGAATGAGCACTCCAGCCTTTCTAGTGGCAGGATTAATGGTTGAACTAACTTTGCCTGAGGTTGCTTTCACCAGAAGACTTACAGCACCCACTCCTCCCTTCCTGAAGTGGAGAAGGATGTGGGTGCAGTCCAAAGACTGAGACTGATAGGGTAGTGACTACAACTGTGTGAAACCTGGCCTACATGAGGGGCCTTTCACAACATACTATTTATTGTATATTGAAGTGACAAGACAGTGGTGTCTCCAAACATAACTCTCCAGTGCAAGCCACTACACTAGCTTAAATAACCCAATGGAGTGTTTTATGAGGAACTTTTAAAGGTATTTTCAAAAGGTAGTATTCCAAAGACTGAGGTGCCCACAAATATGGAGGCAATTCTTACCCACACACCTTCTTCTTTAAACCTCTGTGTTCCTTCAGATCTCCACCTCATGTGCCACACACTCACAGCCAATTAGAACTAATGGTGCATCCCAAAGTTCCTACCATTCATTTGGGTGGCTCCCATGTCATCTTGCCCTTCCTGCATTCTGTGGCATGATTACTCACCTGCAAAGGACATATTTATTGCAAAGTGTACAACAGAACCATCAGTTCTGATCAGACACATGCCAATTATGCATTTGGTTCAGCGATATTTATATTGGTAGTATATTTATGGCACCATGGAAGAGCCAGATGATTGTAGGGTTTGCATGATTCTATACCCGTTAGGCTACTATCCTGCTATAAAGGAGTGGAAGATACCACTGGAGTAATTGTTGATGCAGAGTGTGAAAAAGCTCTCTGTCAGCACTTTCCACTGTCTTCCCCTGTCACCATACAGATGGACTATGTTTTTCCTCCCAGGGTCATTTCTTGTGTTTTGCTAAATGAACCTAGGCTGAAATGGACCACTAAATGGACAGAACAGAACAGCATACTTTTAGCTTTCAGGCTCAATGTGCTTATCTGTTGCTGCAAAAATTTTGTTTAAGTTAAGAGTACAATACCACTTACATTCAAGCCACTCTATCATGTCATCGCCATAGGCTTAGCCTTTTTAGGTATTAATGAACACGATAAACCTATGTCCCCAAACAACATTTTTCTGCAGATATATACAATGTAATGGCTGCCAAAGCTACATCCATGGTGCAATTGTGTGGAGTTGGCATTTCGCCTTTGCTGTTTGCAAGCCATGTTTTCGTTTATTATGAACCACAAATTAATTTGAAGAGATCAAAGGCAGAGCACTAATTGATGCTCCACTTCTACCACTACCGTTCCTTCTGGTTCACCAATTGCTTTTCTATTCAGGTCTGTAGTACTTGGCAGTGACTGAAGGGTGGTAGAATCTCTCTTATATTCATACAAAGATCAGGCAATAATCTATTAGGAATTATCCAAGTTTACACTGCCTGCATGAAATGAACTGCAGGACTAGATCAGACTTTGCAAAACTGATGTCATTTCAGTGGTTTGGATCATATTTTCTATTACCAAAGAGCTTGAGACCTTCCTTCTAAATTGCACTAAACTGGTGAAATCTTGACTAGTCTATAGTGTTGTACAATAGAATTTCCACACCATCATAGTTTTATCCACATCAGTCAGGTTCCCTCTTAAAAGTTGTCTTTCAAGGCTGAAGATGCTTAGAGACATTGTAGTCTGATTTTGTAAGGGAGGCATTCCAGCCCTTGAGCATTCTAGTTGCAATTTTCTGAACTTTCTCCAGTTCCACAACATTGTTTTTCAGGCTTTGTGACTAGAAATGTGCATAAATGTGTAAGATTCGTATTGAATGCAAGAAAATTTGTATTTGTTTGAATAAATCCCCTCCAAATGTGGTAGGATACAAATCTGAGTTGAACCCCTGCTACAAATCACCTACATATCCCCTAAGTATCCATTCTGAACACATCAAATCTGCTCTTAATCCACTTCGAAGCCACTTTGGATCCACTGCAGATGTGACTGGGCAGCCACTTTCCCACCTCCCCAAGTTCATGAATGCAACAAAACTTTGTACAAACATATAAAAACATTTAGTTCATATTTGAATGTCAGTCTTCAAATGTACCAACATTCAATTCAAATTTGAATGTCTGAATTCAGACAAATTTGTACAAATTTCAAATGTTACGAATATTCTTGCACATCCCTATTTGTGACCAGCATCGTACACAATATTCTAAATTTGGCCTCACCACATATTTATAAAGAAGCACAATGACATTTGCCAACTTGTTTTCTATTCCATTCCTAATTGCCACAGCACGGAATTTGAGCTGTCCACTAGTACCCCAAGATCCCATTCCTGGTCTATCACAGAAGGCACAGACCCTATCAGTTTATAGGTGTAATTAGAGCTGCTTGTCCCAATGTGCATTACTTTATACATGCTATGATTATAGTGTATTTGCCACTTCATTGCCCACTCACCCAACGTCAAGAGATCCCTCCGGAGCTCTTTATAATTACTTTCAGTTTTTACTACACTGTACAATTTTGTGTCACCAGGAAACTTTGCATCTCAATACTTACCCCTACTTCTAGATCATTTATGGATAAATTTAAAAGCACAATTTCTCATTTAAAGTTGATACAAATAATTCAATGTAGACAGCTTGTGAATGAAGCTGGGGACAAAGTTTCGAGTTGCGGTTACCAACTCAGAAGGAATCCTGTTTTCTAGGACCACCTATCTTGGGTATGATAGTCACATGAGATTAACTGCAGAATAAAACCATGGGAATAAGGCTAATAATGATCTACTTTTCCTTGAGATGATTATTATGAGATTTTCTCTGATAATATATTTGGAGTACTTTTAACACTATTATAGTTCTATGCATAGTTGTTTAGTAATGCCTGCTATGTTTAACAGTACTTACTCACAGGTAGCTGTGAATGCGTAACAAATCTATTTACCTATGAATAAGTTCTATTAAGCTCAGTTATTTTACTTATCAATAGATTAAGGACAGGTTTCATCAATAGTGAGGATCTTCAGATATAATGAAAAAGAATTACAGATTTTTTAATATAGAAAAAATATAAATGTAAGTAGTGTAGGAAGTGTTTCAGTCAAAGTATTATCATTAGGTTGCATCAAGGAACTTTCACAGGGGAGAACCATGCCCAGGAAGAGTTTTGGGGATACCAGACCCCTCAAAGTTCATCAATGAATTAAGCAGTTGCAGAAGCCTGAAGGTACATCAGAGAATATACAACCCAGAAAATATCAACCAAAGTTCTAAAAGTGTACCTGAGAATCTGCATTGAGAAGGGGTGGTTTCACATTGGTCACCAAAAAATGGATTAAAGAAAATCCATTTCCCAGGGATCCATCCTCCGGAGGATCCGTCCAAAATAAGGACAGATCCAAACAGGCCTTGCATGTCTGCACATGTATGGGGAGGATGGATCCTGCAGGACGGATCTTCTCAGTGCTAAGCAGAGGCCACAGCACTCATTCCCAAAGGCAGCCGGCCTCCCACACCAGCAACGCCACCCCCAAAGCTGCAGGTCTGAAGCATTCAGCTGCCAATCACCATGTGTTTCCACCGGTGAGCGGCGCATGGAGGAGGGGCTCTGGAGGCAGACTGGCCTACTTCCACCCCTCCCAAGATGGCGGCCACTGGCACATCCATCCCCCCACCTCTCCATGTGCGGAAGCGTCCTGCTTCCACATGGATCTAGGCAAGGGGATGGATTGAAGACCTAATTTTTCAGGTCTTCACGGATGATGGATTTTTTGGCGGCTAGACCCCCTTAAGGACAGATCTCACACGCCACTGTGCAGAAGCGGCTGCCTGGAAGGGTCCCTCATCTGTCCTCCAGTGTGGAAGGTAAGTTTATAAGTGTCTTGTATGTATGTGTGTCTAATGTGTGTTTAATGGGGTTTCCGCATCCAGTGCGGAAACACCCAGGAAGCCCTACAAAATGTATGGATTACCTGACTTTAAATGACATCGAATAATTCATACAGAAGAGAGTATCTATAAGGGCTCAGTCTGAAGCTGGGAAGAGCTTCAGCCAAGACACACAACTCAACACCCATAGAATTCATGTAAGAAATCACAAATATTTATATTGTGGTGTGAGATATTGTTTGTGCAAATCTCAGCCATCACACCTAAAATATGTCTGCAAATCCCTGTAGAAGTAGATTTATTTATTTATTTATTTATTTATTTATTTATTTATTTATTTATTTATTTATTTATTTATTTATTTATTTATTTATTTATTTATTTATTTATTTATTGGAATGTATATTCCACTCTATACCAAGGGTGTCAGGACAGATTACAAGCTGAAAACAAGACTAGGCTGTTTAACATCACTCATAAATAGCACTACGTATGTGATAGAAAAATTAGCATGTATGGCTCCATTTTCAAAGATCCAGAAGAGAAAGAGAAAAAATTATTTGACCAACTAAACTCTTAAGAACCAACAATGACTGCTATTTGAAGTGTGTAAAAACATGTGGATTTATTTGTTTTTATTTTTTCTAATGATGTTTGATGTTTATTTTTTTTAATTTTGGGCCACTTGGAGAATCCAAATGGAAAGTGACATAAAAATACCTTAAGTAAATACATAGATAAATCTAATACCAGAAACTATTTCTTAAAAATCTGAGGCCTTTTTGCACAAGGAGTTTTAGAACATGCAGAGAACACACGGGATGCAGCATATGCGCTGCCGGGACGGCAGAGCCATCCCAGCCCATCCCCGAGTTCTTTCCATGCTCTCCATCTGTCTCCATGCGTTCCAAGCATCCCCGACCATCCAGGGAGGGAAGCATTCGCACACACCTCCCTCCCTGACAGCTGCGGGCATGCCTCCCTGCCACCATTGACCGAAAATCAGCTGAACAGGTGATGGGGGACGTGCTAATCACTCACCTTGCCCAGCCGGTGTTCTCATCGCACAGGTGTGCTGAGCCTGCTAGACGGGACCCACAGGGACCTGTAAAGTTGGCAGGGACCAGGGGAAGCTGCCTGACCGGTCTGCCCGCCCTGGGTGCTCCCACCCAATGGCGGGCAGGCCTGGGCGTGGCGTCACCACCCCTGACCAGTCTTTCCTGGCTAAGTCACTCTGGGACAGTTTGAGCATTTGCACATAGGCAGGCAGCAACGCGTGTAAACACATTCTTTCCTGCCTATGTGTGAATGGGGAAACCGTCCCAAACTGATTTAGCCGAAGTGCATTACAGCCGTTCCGGCTATAATGCGAAAAGGCCTCTGTTTTAAATTATTTTATCTGTTTTATCACCTTTTGTGATGCAATACATTTTAGCTGGAAGATTTTTAGAAACTGCATTGTGGCATTTGCACGTTGTGTTCTATATTATGTAGATAACAGTTTTTTGTACAAAGTTTGTTAATACTAAACCTGCATAAATAAAGGATTATGCTAGCAGCATTTTCATCCTGTAAATCTATCACCTTATTTGGTGAGCTTAAATGCCTGTTTTCCATAATCTCTTCCATCACAACAGAGAGAAACAGGAGAGATTCACCAGTAGATCAGTATGGACTTATCCACAACCATCTAACATCTGAAGTAAGTCCCCTAAACTGCTGCATTTTCCTCTCTTAGATGTGCTACTGAAAGTGCCAGAAAACAGAAAACAAATTAATATTGTGAAAAATAATCATTGAAAATTAAGACCTTCCAGTTTCACACCTAAGGATTCAAACCTAAGCAGCAATCGTAGGGATAATTAAAGAAGTGATTATATGTATATTTATAACTTCAGTCTATAATTCTCTATTTGAAAGAGAAAACAGAATATCAGGGACCACTCTATTTGTTAAAGCTTAATAAATACACATGAAATTAGTTCCAATTTTGTTTCTGAAATTGGGAGAAGAAAGAAAGGAGAGTTTAAAATGATAGTGGGGAAAAGGAAGAACATTAAAATTATTTCCTCTGTCACACAGACAGCACTAGAAACCAAGGGACACTCTATGAAGCTAATAGGCAGAAGTATTAGGACAGACAAAGGCAAGTATTTAGTAACCCAGATGGTCACTGGTCTATGGAATTTACTAGCAGAAGAGGTGGTGTCACATTTGGGCTAAGTATGCTCCAGTGGAAGTAATCTGTGATTCCAGTTGGTTCTGTTGATTTTCCAGTTTAGTTTGTGGAGTTGTGACTAGACAATGCCCCTTTTGTTTGCAGCCAGTCTTATTAAGAATCATATTAGCGTACCTGATTTAAGTATATAAAATCATGCATGGTATACTCTATCACACAACACTAGAACCAGGAAGCTGATTGGGTAGGAGAGTCAGAACAGACAAGGGGAAGCATATCTTCATCCAAAGGGTCATTAGTCTATGGAATTTACTGACAGAAGAGGTGTTGATAGCAACTAGCCTAGATAGCTTTAAGAAAGAGTTAGACAAATTCATGGATGACAGGTGTATCAATGGCTACTAGAATGGATGCCTAAGCACAGTATAGTATATTCTGGCGTATAAGACTACTTTTTAACCCTGGAAAATCTTCTCAAAAGTCGGGGGTCATCTTATATGCTGGGTATCATCTTCTTATATGGAGAGTATAATCCAAACTCTATATTTTAACTGGAAAAGTTGGGATCATCTTATACGCCCAGTTGTCTTATATGCCAGAATATACGCTTTATCCTCCAGGCTGGAGAGGCAGAATGCCTCCAAAGGCCGTTTGCAAGGATTTGAGAGCAGGTGAAGGTTTTGCTGCTGTTTTCTGCTTCAGATGCTCTTAAGCACTGTGTGGAACAGGATCCTGGACTAAATGGGCTGTGGCTGGATCCAGCAGGACTCCTCTTACATTCTCATGTTCTTATGTTCCGGAAACTTCTATAGAACTCTTGATATTTATGGAGTAGGTAGGGAGAACTTAAGTCTTAGAACTTTATAAAATGCTGTAAAGATTGTTAAAGAATAGTTGGCAACTATTCTTGTTTGTATAAGTTCATAAGCAGCTGGCTGCAAAAGTGCTTATATTCCTACAGGTTCCTCCCTCTGGTACAACTTGTTAAATGAATTACTATAGCTAAATCATAGACGATATGGATTATGTTGTCTCCTCAAGTTTAGTAATTATTTAGTTGACTGGATTTCCCAACAGTTCTGCATTCAAAATAGAGTCTAAAAGTTCTATTTTTGTAAAGAGTGGAAGAGAACCTACAAACCAACCTTCTCCTAGGATGCCATCTTTACTCCCCCTCCTTGTAGTGCACTCTGGGGTTACCCTAGATGATGACCCAGAAACCAGCTGGCTGAGAACGCCCAAACACACACCACCTTGCTAGTCTGGGCTGGTGCTGCATTGAACAACCTATGGGAAATTGCTGAGGGACGCTGGACTCAGTGATCCAAATCTCAATGATGAACACCAGGTCAGCAGCACTCACAGAGTAGATGACAGATTGGCATTTTACCCCAGATTCTTTTCCTCAACCTGTGCCTCCAACTCCCACCATTTCTTCTTCTACCTATCAATACTCAATTGGCATTACCCAATTGTTGAGTTGTTGACAGTTGTTTTCAGACTCCCTAAGCATATTTGCTGCAGTTGCCCTTTTATTAGGTATCCCAAAAATTTCTAAGAATATGAGAGACTTAATGCTTTGTGAAGTATCCACACTGTTTTTAATTCACTACCATGCTGGGGGGTGGGGGGAGATGTTGACTGTGGTCTTGACAGCTGGCGTGCATCAGTAAATACAGGAAATGTTGTGCTGTGCATATCCTGCTGCAGCTGGTCATTTTGAACATATTATGTTAGTGCTTTAACTACTAGGGCTTCCAAACCTTTTCTGGTTCTAGTTGAAAGTATGGTTTAAAAAATCCCAAAGATGACTGAATTGCCCCCAAAGGGCTTCAACCAAGCATCAGGGCTGGTATCTGCTTCTTTGTGCGAGGAGGAACAGGAGGACCACTGCCAGAGCCCTCCAGCAGGCTAAGGGTGTGCGTGTTTCTGACCAGACTGTGAGAAACAGACACCATGAGGCTGGCCTGAAGGTGTGAAGTCCTGTAGTATAACTTGGGGTATTTTCACAATTCCCTTCCCATCCGCTGGATGGGAAAGGAGCATGATTAACCAACATTGACTAGCACTCTCATTTGGAGCACTAGGCAACTTTAGTCATCATCCTCCCCATGATAGAATACTTATCTTGTCTATTAAGGGTGCTTCCGCACAGGCCCTTTAACACCCATTAAGCACACATTCCAATGTGCGCCTCTGCACACGGGTCACTAATTAGGACACTTCCGGTGAGGCGTGTCCACACAGCGAGCCCGTTGTTAATGCGGATTTCGGCGGCAAAACTGGTTTGCTGCCGGAGCGTCTGCATTAGCGGGGGCAAAAAAGCACACTTCCGGTGGGTGCGTCCACACCTATCCGGACTTAATGTGTGCTTAATGTGTGTTTCTTGCACACCACCTTTCAAGTGGTTTTGCTCTGTGAATCCACATCCGTTTTGGATGTGGCCACACAGTGCAAGTGTGCTCACCCATGGCCCTCCCCCGGCTTGCCACGATTGGCTCCCCAGAGCCAAGCATGGCGAGCTGGGGGGCTCCTACCTTTCGGCTCACCCTCACCCCAGAAGCGGCAGATCGCCGCTTCTGGAGCCAGGGAGAGCTTCCCAAAAGCCCACCCTAACCCATCCCGGGGGGAGTGTGGCGGATCCCCTCCTTACCTCATCGGCATTGCCCCGAAACTGAAAGCACGCACCCAGGATGCAACGTGCCTGCCTCCTGTGCGCTGCCTGATTGGCCGGCGTGCAAGTCAGGGCAGGGCGCCTGCACAGAATGGCTCCTGAGGGCAGGGGCTGCCAGGCGCAACCCCGGCCACTCAGGAGGCATGCCTGCTTTCAGTTTCGGGGCGACGCCGATGAGGTAAGGAGGGGAACCGCTGCGCTCCCCCCAGGGTGAGCTAGGGTGGGCTTTTGGGAAGCTCACCCTGGCTCCAGAAGCGGTGATCCGCCGCTTCTGGGGCAAGGGCGAGCTGCAGTGGCAAGGTCCCCTGGCTCCTCAGGCTTGGCTCCGGAGAGCCAATCATGGTGGGCCAGGGGAGGGCCCTCCATCCCGGATCGGAGACGGGTGCCGTGCATGCGCACAGTGCCCGCCTCCAATCCGGATCTTCGCTGCGTGTTTGGAGGCATGGGCGTGGATCTACCGGGCACCCGGAGTTATTAAAACTGGTTCCCCTGGGAGCCAGTTTTAATAAATCCGGGTGCCGGAGATCAGGTTTAATTTGCCCCTGTGCAGAAGCACCCTAAGTGTCTGGTAAATGTTGGTTAATGTGTGGAGCACAATTTTGTGCTCTGCACCTAATCAATGAGTAGTGAACTTCTGGTGAGGGCAGACATGCTTGGAGTTTGTAACAGCCTGGATGGATGACAGCTTCCAACATGTGTAGATGCTGTTCACCAGAGGTTCACTGCTTCTTCACAAGATGCCATAGTGCAAAAGGCCTCTGTATTCACACCCCAGCACCATGCAGCTCAACTGAATGATGAAGGAATTGATGCCATTGGCTGGCCTTCATGTTCCTCAGACCTGAATTCAGCTGAGAACCACTGGGGCATTTTATATTGGCACTGCCAAGTAAAATAACAAAGGCTGTATCCCCAAGCAAGCCATTTGGCTCTGATTGGGCATGCATGTGACCAGGTGTGGGACCGAGATCAAATTGTGCTCATCCCCATGCCATTCCTGGCAATGTGGGTTGGATGTGGGCTGGGTGTAGATACAGCCATCCCCATGCAAACCATGCTGAACCCTGGCATGGGGGAGCAGTGCCATTGGCCCCTCTCTCCTCATTCAAAGCTGGATTAATGTCCACCCACCCCTGTGCTGCCTGCTGCAGATGAGGCATCCCCCCCCCTTAGCAGTACAGAAGCTAGGACCAAACTCAAAAAATAATAATTAAAAAAACCAAAGCCACTACAAGGTTTGGCAGCATTTGAGCAGTTAAGCACTTTTGCGCACCTCGACTCTTCCCGAGAACTGCGAGAACACCTGGCAAGCAGAAAATCAAGCCATTATCCTGCCTGCCATGGCAATCAGGGAAGGGGGGGTGGAATACTTGTATAAAAGGGTCTTGTGGTTGCAGTGGAGGCCATTTGATCTCCTCATTATTTTGGCTTTAACACCATTTACTCCCCCAAAATCTCAGTGGTTGCGATCTCCAATGCACAGGGCAGGAACAGCAAGCACAGGACATGAAAGCCCACCTCCCAATGATGCGAGTGCCAATCTCCTCCCCAAATAGCCCAGGACTGTCCCCATTCACAGGCTCAGCTCGCAAAGCAATGCATGCCAGGACACCATTGTTTTTTTTCCTGTACCAATGCATGCTGTGACAAGACTTGCTTTTTCCAGTACCAAAATTGGTACGAGTTTGGGCAATTTGGTTCACCGAAATCGGACCAAATCAAAAGTGCATGGGAACGACCCTTGCTGAACCTGATTTCGATTTGGACCAAAATATGCATGGGGATGTGACCAAACTGTCCAGGAGCTCACTGATCCAAGTCAAGGAGGAGATCCTTTAGGACGCTATCCACCACCTCATCAGGCACATCCCCGGATGTTGTTGTGTGTTCATAGAGGCATGTGGGGCCACGCATGCTACTGAGTCACATTATGAGTTTCTGTGATGAAATTCACACAGATTGGACCTGCCTGTGATTTTAATTTTTTACTTTGATTGTCAGGGTGATCTGGAATCTGGTCCTCAATTGGTTGATGATTTTGATAAAGTTGATACGTCACTGTATTCTCCACGTATTACACATTTTTCATCAGAATTTTTTTTTTCAACTTGAACCTTTCATTCAAGATCTGATGTGTGATTTAAATGTTACTCTAATTTTTTTGAACAGTGTATAATACAGAGCCACTTTGGCCTCGTGGTTAGGGAGCCAGACTCTTATCTCAGAATACCAGGTTTGATTCTGCAGTTCCCCACAAAGCCAGCTGGGTGACCTTGGGCTAGTCACAGCTCTCTTTCTGAGGGAGAAGAATAGAAAGTTTGTCAGATGCTTTTAGTCCTCTTAAATGGGTAAGAAAAGCAAGGTAGAAAAGCCAACTCTTCTTCTAATACATGATTGTTGAGTTTCCTGAATATATCCAGTGAGGACAAGGTCATCAGTTAAGGACTTTTCTAGTGGTGGCACCCATGGTACAGCCTTCACAGAGTGTTTTGCTTTCCATAGTCATAACTCTGTAGCAGTGGAAGCTGGTGAGACTGGGGTAGTCAGGAAGGGGCGGAATTGTAATTGGCCTCTTGGCTTTATGGTGACTTACTTTTTGCTCCTCAGTTTGCCAGATACCATTATCCTTCAGGTGGCTTTTTAAAGTGATATTGTTGGTGTTTTTATTTTATGTTTTATTCTATTCTATTTAAATCTGACTAATTTAAATATTTTTGTGACCTCAAAGAATAGTGGTTATAGGGAAGCCTTATAGGTACAGTAAATAAAATAAAAATAAATACTGGAATACCAGAACATGGGAACACGGGAAAGGAAAAAAGGGGAGAATCATATCAGACAATCCTGCTCATATTTTCAACAATATAAATATATAGATATATAAAAATATATATGGAAGATCACAACGGTAAGAAAAAAACAAATATTGAAAATATACCCTAAAGCAAGAAGATGGTGTGGGGGATGGTAACCAACCATGTAAAAAAAAAAATAGTAAAAAGTTGCACACTGTATCACTTAATTACTTCAAGGGGTTTCCATTAGATATATGCTGAGTAGTTTCCTTGTAAATTACGTGACTACCATTTCACTGTGAGAAACCTTTTAAAGACCATTATAGTTCCGTTAACAGCATTTCTTCCCCACCGAAAAGCCACTGTGGCCTTGGTCAGGCTGCAAAAGCGACCCAGCCTTACATTCATTTCTGAAACCTAACTAGCAATACATTGGGGGAGTAGAAGCTCTCAGCTACATCAGAACTGGGGAAACATGATTATACATTTGAAATTAAAATTATCCTTTAAAATGAGCAAATATAAAAACTTTATCAGTACCCTGCTTGCTGCATTGTACTCACAGAATGAAAGATATGGATTCTTGCCTGGGATATTACTATTTTTCTTACATGGTATATGCTTAAAATGCTATTATATTTTAGCACTGGCAAAGAACAGTCTACAGGGGTTAAATGAGACTTATGGATATTCTAAACACTAATACAGAGGTGTGTTCCACCATGATTACAGATCTTGGCTTGCAGAATTTAAGATGACACAGAGTACTGAAAGTATTCTAGCATACTATTTGTTATAGCAATGTCTCTAGGGCATGCTTAGGAGCTTTCATTAATTCACATTACAAACCTACTTGCAAGCCTACATAGACTTCTTTGACAATTAAGTCATTTTAAGCTCAGTAAGGCTTACTTCTGAGCAGACATCTACAGAATTTTTCTGTCGATCTGTCAGTTTTAATTGATTAGCGGATAAGACAAATTTTACTTGAGGGTTGAAATAGAAATCATACTTGCTAAGCCTTGACAGTAGGAAAGAGTAACAATATGCAATGTTGTTGCTTTTTACAAAAGTAGAGTATCTTTAATTGTTTTAAATGATGTGAGATTTCATGGGTTAAGCAGATGAGCTGCTGGTTGTAAGTGTTGTTTGCAATATTTGTGCACTTCTCTTTCTGGTGTCATCAAGTTTGGGAGAGTGAATGGACAATTTGATTACTTGAACTGAGTTTCACTGATATTTCAGTAACTTCCTTCAACCCATTCATCTACTTTTATCTTCTTCTACTTTTCTCAAGCTTGATGCACATAATATCTTCTAATCCACCGCTACCCCAGACAATAAGCCCAAAGTATGCTTATGTCCATCTTTCAGAGAAACACATTGTTTTAACTCTTCTGAGTGCTGTTGTCAGGGAAATGTCATTCTGTTTTATTTTCTTGCCAAACTTTGTCATTGTCTTCCTTCTTAGCATTGTCTATCCCCTTAATTCTCTACCCCTGTCCATCTTTGTCTATTCTGGAGTGCAAGAAAACAAAACTGTCTATCACCTCCACTTCCTCAACTGTATGTGTGTTCATTAGCCAGATAAATATAATAAATTAGACTACCCTGATCTGTACCACAGAGGGAAGCATTCATCTTTTACCTACATCTGCTGACACTTCTACTTCCTTTCAACAACTGCCATGTCCAATAAACTGGTCCATTGCAGAGTCTGTCACACATTGTCTTGTGAAATGTCTTGTCTAATGTATCTTAAGAAGATAGCAAACAAGAGGATCTTGTCACTACTATTAAAGATCTGCCAAGAGTCTCTGTGTCAATTATGAAATGTGCACATCGGCAACAAATGAAATTTCCATCTTTAGTCACTTGGTGAATCGCAGTGTGAAGATGAAAAGAAAATCCATCTGAAGCATTACATTAAATTATCCAAACATTGGTTTGAAAAACACCAGTTGATTTAATGTGTTTGAAGATGAGGCTTCTCAAAACTAGATAGCAGCCACGCTCTCCTCTTCATTGAGCCTATTATAGGAAATCCATTCTGATTGCTCTAAGAAGCAACACCTGCATATGTTGTTAGCCACTGCTAAAAATGTACTGTAGAAGAATTGATATCTCTCTTGTTTCTCTTCTTATTATTCCATGACAGCATCCATGGAATGATTTTGAAGAAACAGAATGTGTTCAAACCATTTTAAGGTAAAGAAGCAAATATTAATTGACATATATTGCAACACTCGATGGAGCATAGTGTGAAGACTTACACTATGCCTGTGTGAATTCATTCGTCAGTCCTGTCACTTCGGTTTTCAGAAGTGTTATCTGCTATGATTTACAGGTACAAGGGACTAAAAAAGAAGACATCACCATTTCACACTCAGAAGAGTTGCAATTATACCCTGCTACCTGTATTAGCAATTTACAATTGCAAATATTCAAGGGGATGGGCTCACTCTTCTTAGGTTGTTAATTGATATATGTGAGACAGTGCTAATGCATTTTGTAATTTTTAATGACACTGAATGAGAAATGTAACTATAATATTTATTACTTATATATCTTTTCCTGTTGTTTCCAAAAGCCTCACATCCTTACAGTAAACATACATAGGGCCTTTCTGCACTTGCCTGGTATTCCTAAGGGCCCCTAACTCAACTTAGCAGTGGACTTATATGAACAGGTCTGCAAGCATACTAACTCTGTCTGTTCTGGTCCAGGCATTGGTGTTTCCTTGCATGATCTGGAACAAGGAGATGCTCCAAAAGTTGCATAAGCTCAAAGATGGGTCTGCAATACTTCCCATTGTTCCTTATGCAAGCTTTGAAGATCATCTTCAAAACCTGACACAGACGTAGTTCATTCCCATCCCTTGTGCATCAGACACGATGTTGAAGCAATAGGGATATGGGCCAATCACAGGGAAGAGTGGATGGCACTTGCAGCAGAAGTACACTCTGCATGGTGCAGACCAGGGCGCATTGCTGCCATTGTTGATCTGGAACTGATGATTCCCACCAAGATGCAGATAAAATTTGCCGTGCATGGTCTGCAACACGCTGGAGTGGATTTGTTTGCCCATTATTGCACAATCTTTATTCTTTGGGAGTAATTGGATGTCTACAATATTTTTCAAAAATAAGCAAGAATTTGTACACTTAATTTTAACTTGTATACATTTTAATTTGCCATCTCCAGGGCCAAAGCCAAAATGCTTTCCCATGTACCTTTTTTCCTTCACAACTGTCTTATAAGTTAGAGTAGTCTGAGAAATCACCTAGCGAATTTCATGAATTAGCATGAGTTTCCTAAGTGCTTCCAGTCTAGCATTACAGTGCTGCAAATTCTTTGTGCAGAATATAGTATTCTTCAAAAGTAGAAGCAACAATTTTAATCTGAATAAATATCCTTGGGCAAAAGCCAAAACATTCAGAGGCCATTGATCACAAAGCAACTATTTTTACTTACTTATTTATCTGATTTTTTTTAAAAAAACCTAAAAGTTCCTCTTACCTTTAACCTATTTTTCATACAGTAGATTCTATGATCTGATTGCTTAATTTTCTGATAATACAACAATCATTCGGAAGAAACTGCTTCCTTCCCCCCCTTTTTTAATTATACAACATTGTAAAAACTCACTATAAATTATTATTTCCCTGGATCAACCGAGGTTTAATACATGGTACAGATGGTAATTGCAAACATTATTATCTATCTACATAAAATTACAACTAGTACAGACAGAAATAAGGTAACACACATAAAACATCAAACTTTAATGCTAACAAGCCTCTACGGCGTTTTTCATACTATCAATATGGATCTAAATGAATGCCAGTCAACTGGAAGATATAATACTTTTTCTAATACTACGTTCCAACATACAGCAAAGTAACTGCATTGGCACTTAGCAGTTATTCTTTTAAAAATATAAATACTGCATCTCTACCATATTCCAAAGTTTAGAATACCAAAGATTTTTAGTCCACCCTTCTGTTTCCTTCCACTTCTCCAAAATCATTTTTACTAGTGGTAAAATAAAGATCAAGAGTGGGTTTTTAATTTAAGGGACGAGAGGAGGAGGGGGAATTGGTGCTCAACGATGTCCACCTGCTGCAAGGCTACAAAACCCCAGCAGCACCCACCCCAACGCCATTATGGGCAAGGGGAGGAGGGAGACTCAGTGTGCGACTAATTCCACCCGTTGTAAGGACTACAAAAATTTATTAGCCAGTCATCCCACCTGTTTATATTATTACTGCATAATGTATTAATAGTTATAACATGTAATGTAATTTTGATGTATGTAAACTGCCTTGGCAAAGACTGTTTTCAATTTGAGTTGTTAATTATTCTTATTTGCTGTATTTCTTTGATTTAATTGATTGAATTTGTATTGTACCTTGTTTTTCCATTTGTTGTAAACCGCCTTGAGCAAATTTTACGTTTGGAAAGGTGGTATATAAATAAAAATGGAATGGAATGGAATCTTTACAATGGAAAACAATGACAGGATAGTAGGGGAAAAGAGGAAGTCCTGCCTGAGGTGGAGGAGGACCTTGACATCCCTCCAGCAGGTGGTGGTGGCCTAGTGATAGCACTCTGCCCTCCAGTTGACTCTCCAGTCTGGATGGGCCTTGAGAATTTGGAGCTGCTTCCTTGCAGGACTAGGCCCTTCTTGTCAGATGGTCTGGACTCCACCTGAGACGTTTTCGCACGGGGGTGTTTGGAACGCGCGGGAGACAGCCCGGAACGCGGCAAATGCATTGCTGTCTCCGGAGCTGTCTCTCGCGCGTTCCAAATGTAGAGCACTTTGAAGTGCTCTACATGCGTTCGGGCGCGGACGAACTGCCCGCAGGCGTTCGGGAGGAGAAGGATTTGCGCTTGCTTCTCGCTCCCAAACAGCCGCGGGCCCGCCTCCCCCGCCGGTGCAGGTTTGGCAATCAGCTGTTTGACAATCAGCTGATTGCCGATCTGCCTCCGCAGCTGTCTCCGCGCCCCTGGCTGGCCTTTGCCGGCCAAGACAGTTCCGGGCGCTTTTACCGTTCACACACAGGCGCGCCGGAACGCGTTCCGGCGCACCTGTGTGTGAACGGTGAAAGCGCCCGGAGCTGTCTTAAGCTTCCTGCCTGAACGCGTTTCGTTTGGAACGCGTTGCAGTGCGGAAAAGCCTCTGGTCTCAGCTACACCAGAGACCACAAAGGACAGCTGCTTATGCCATCCCTCCTGGGGCTGGTCTAGTAGTGGCAGCCTTGACCCCTCTGCCTTCTGGATGACTCTCCAGCCTGGCTGGGCACTGACATCTTGAAGGACGTGATTCTTTGTGGGACTGGAGCCTTTCATCAGCTATTCTGGACTCCACATGGCCTTAGCTGCCTCAGTCAGTGTGTGTGCATGTTTCTTTGTGTGTGTGTGTTTGGCTTACTTTACAGTGTTTATGTGTGATTTTTTTATAATGTATTTTTATTATAATGTTTTGATTATTATTTTGCATTGTATGTTTTCTGTTTCTTGTAAACTGCCTTGTGAAATTTTTCGTTTGGAAAAGTGGTATACAAGTAAAATGGAAGTAATGGGGAAATGAAATGATGGGGAAATATAGTCCAGTTTTTTTTAAAAAAAGAAAAGGAATGTCATTAAAAGTTTCATGATTCAATATAATTTTTTGTGAGATTCCTGTCATTATAAAAAAGAGGACCTGGTTCAGACTAGTCTGATTTTTCCTACTTTCAGTTTCAGAGTAACATTTTAAGAAATGGTGAATGGGTAGGTAGAGTGAATCTCATATATTACTTAAACAGTGAGGTGAGGCTGAGATGGATAAATAATGTCATGGAAGCAACGAACATGAGCTTGGTGAGACTTCAAGAAGCAATGGAGGACAAAGAAGCCTAGCATGCTGCGGTCCATGGATAAAAAGTTGGACACAACCAAACCTTCAGTTGCCTCTCAATGTTCCTACTGCTTACTCACCTGGATGCTTGACTCCACAATGGTGTGGTGCATATGGATACCTGTGGCAGTCCTATCATAGTGCCAGAATAATCCCAGGTTACAGACCTTGCCTAGATACTGCCAAAGCTGTGAAGTTGATCTAATCTAATTATATATTTATATCACAAGTGAAGGCATCACAGAAAAGGGGGCACATTTATTTAGCACATGAAAAACCATTCATGCCAGAAATATTCTACTCTCTTATTTTCACACTTTCTTCCCAATTTTCAGCCAATTAACCAAAAACTACCTTAGCTGAAAAAAGGAATCAAATTGAGGCAGTACAGTTTTTACCATATTTTCACCTCTTGACAAGGTAAGCAGGGAACTTACATAGAAAGCTATGGATTGTACTACTTTGTCCTGATCAGTATAATTCTCTGGCTGGGCAAATGAGTAAACAACTCTCCAAATTTGCCTCCATGCAAGGACGTACATAAAAAGACCTTTATCCTGCTTCCTATTTGTGGGTTGCCTCTTTTGAGCCAATACCTGTTATGTCCAATGAAACAGAACTAGTGGGGTGATTCAAAGCAGGCACAATTGTAATTGGCCCATTGCTTTTGATTAAACTAATCCTTGTTTTATCTGTTGTAGATCCAAGTGCAGCTAAGGGTAATCAAAGAAAGGTGTCAGTCATCAATCAGCATTGGTGCTGGTCAATATTATTTCAGAACCAGGATAGAGACTATAATCACTATCATGTTCTATCAAATACAATAGTAAATTTTACCAGATAATATACTCATTATTATCACTGTGTTGGATTGATTTGAAGGATTTCAAAAAACAAATACTTCCTAGGTAGTTTGCTGTTCTTTGGTTTGGACTGCTGAATGATGTCACCATCTCAAATGTGTTTTGAAACTTTTGAGACAATATTGTCTCTCTACATGTTGGGTGGGATGGAATTGGCTCCACCTCCTAGGCTTCAGGAAGGCTAAATTGGTAGGAGAAAATATGGAGTCTGTGGGTTTTCCATAGCATAACCAAGTTAGGGGCTTTCCAGCAAGCAATCAAATAACAAAGCATCCAATCAAAGCAGAACATTTAATGACAGCTTCAGAGAAATCTGCAGGACTAGAATGATGCAAATGAGATTGCTAGCAAGTAGAAAACAAAAGGAGAAGTAATACTTGGCTATGATTTCAGTAATTCTGCAACGATTAAGATATCTGTTCAGTGCTTTGTTAAAATGCTGTAATAGGTTTGGGCGAAAGGAACTACTGGGAGAGGGTCTGCTATTTCCTTCAGAGTTCTGGTAAATGGCTTGGGTATGAGTTCTGGTAAACAAGTGGAGTACAAAGGTATAAATATTGTGGAAAGAAAAATGTTTGACATTGCTTCCACCACATACACTGTCTTTTCCTATCAAAAAATGCTAACACTGGATTTGGGAGGCATCTCTGACTGCGTCCCCATGCCGGACGTCTGGCACACTTTGGGTGCTGTTTGGGCACACATGGGCTGGGCATGGGACCAGGAACACATTTTGGGCTTCCCCATGACATTCCCGGAAATGCGGGACAAATATGGGTTGGGCGCGGATGGTGGGGTCCCCATGAGAACCATGCCAAACCCTGGTACAAGGAAGCAGTGCCCCCTCCTCTCTGCCCCCTCTCTCCTCATTGGATGCTGGATTGACATCAGCCCACCCCTGTGCCACATTCCCCCCACTCCCTTAGCAGCACTGACAACCAGGACTGGGGTGGGAGGCATGGAAACAAGTAAAAATAAAGCTTCATTCATAAAAATAACTTTCAAAAAACAATTTAAAATGCCGGAAGCCACTACGAGGTTTAGTGGCAGTAGGTGCTTGAGTAGTTTTGCACACCTCTGCTCCACCGGGAGCCGTGAGAACAGCCGTAAACTGAAAACCAAGCTTTTATTCATGATCACCTTGCAGATCAAGGAAATGGGGATTGCAAATGGAACAAAAATCAAGCTATTATGCAGCCTGCCTTGGCATTCTTGAAATGGGGTTGAAATTACCTCCGTGAAAATGGCAGAAAATTTTAAAACCAAGCCGTTCTCCAGCCTGTCTTTGTGATCAGCATTTTAAAAAGTCAGTGGCTGTGATCTTCAATGGACAGGGCAGGGACAGCAAGCACACCCCACCTCCCAATGATGTGAACTCAAATCTCCTCCCCGTTAGCCCGCTAGCGTCCCCATGTGCATCCCCAGCTCACTGAGCAATGCATACCGATCCCCCAAAGCATGCCAAGACTTGGTTTTTCAGGTATCAAACTTGGCACCCTTCTGGCACAGTTTGGGGTTGGTTGGTTGGTATGCCTTTTGCGGACTAAACCCAAAACCCATGGGGACGAAGCTTACCGATCCTGCACTTGGAACCGTATCAAAGTTGCATGGGGACACGGTCTCTGAGTTGGATGGAAGTCTTTCACAAATATTACTAGCAAACTCAGACTCTAAATGCTCAAGACCATGGCTGTGTTCAGACATTATAAAGGGGGCACCTCAGAGATGCCTCAGAGAGACAATAGCTGCATCCAGGCATCAGTTACTTTATTCCAGAATATCCAGAAATAGAATAAATAACCAATGTCTGAATGCAGCAAGTATATGGCACTCATGTTCCCAACCCTTCTCTAATCCATGTCTTCTAGCACAAACTATTAGAAGAGAGGAGAAGGGCAGACTGGTTTGTAAACAATCCCACCTCAAAACCTTAACTAAGTTGTCTCAGAGATGCTTTTTTTTTTTTTGTCTGTGTCACAACCCAAGTTTCAGTATATCCCTAATCAAGATATTATAAAGAATAGTAGCAGGTTCAGTTCAGAAACAAACAGTAAAAACAATAAAATATTAGAATTTTTTTTAAAAAATTAAAAATTTAACATTTTAAAATAACTTCCCCACTGTGTAGAACTGCTGGTATAGAAGATCTCCCTGTCACAACCAATGGGCCCTATTTGGTGAAAGCATTCTGTTGTCAGAGATTCACCACAAAAAGTTTCTCTCCTTGACAGTTCTTCTCCTCACCTCCTTAAGCTGGTGAAGCTATTGATAGATGGCTCCCAGTGTACATTTAGCAGTTGCCTAGAAAAATTATAGCATTTTACCTACAAAACAATTTTCCTTTATTCATATTTGCTCCTAGAATGCATATTTCGCATTTATGCAACTAACTGGCAGTAAATATTCCCTTCATACAAGATGTCCAATTTGGGACTTGAGAATAGCTGTCAAGCACAATGTACTTTTTAGCTGTCTGCTGGATGCGGAGTTACATTAGGAAGCTTTTGGACAAATATATCATCCTAAGAGATTCATGGATTCTTTAGAAGTGAAAATGCTAAAAAGAATAAGGGGTAATTAACTTTTTCCCATTTACCAATATTTATCTGTATTAAAAAAAAAGGATTTTTTCAATACTTTCTAATTTTGTCTTGTTATTTTTGCTTTCACATGTTGATTTGATCTCATTCAAATGTGAGGTGAATGCAACATTAGCCTCTTTTCACAGAACTCATATAAAAATATGAATAAGCATGACCAAGATTCCCAAAAACATTTGCAACCATTCTGCTGAGGGAGTTTTCAAGGTATCTGCATTACGAATATTAGCTACCACATCGCTGGCTAAAAGGTGGGTTAAAATGGAAGCGGGATCTTCTGCTGCTCTCATTTCCTGTGGAAGGGTCTGTACATGTGTGTTTTCTGAGCCAGATCAATCAGACAAGCTCAGCCTTCATCCATCCATCCATCCATCCATCCATCCATCCATCCATCCATCCATCCATCCATCCATCCATCCATTCAACCAGTCATTTATTGCTACCCTATTTAGAAATGTGCACCAATTTTTTTGTGGTGGTCATTTCTCATTGAATATGCTAGGATTCTACTCCACTGCAAATGCTCTTTGAATGCTCCTTGAATCCACTTCAAATCCCTGCTGCCAGTTGCACCTCCAAATCTGTCCTGAATCTGCTCTGACTCCACTGCAGATGTGACTGGGCAGACGCTTTGCCACTTTGCAAATATAACAAAGCATTAAATAAATGCACAAAAATGTTGGCTTCGCATTCAAATGTCAGTCTTTGAATACAGCCAATATTCGATTTGAATGCAGATGTTTGAATTCAAATGAATTTATACATATTGCAAACCTGATCAATAATTTGTGCATATCCCCCAACCCTATTAGGTTGTTTCTACATGGCATACACTATCCCTCCGTAACTTGGACTTCCCCACACTGGCTCAAGATACGTAGCTCACCCAATGATGATTGCACTCCAAGGGTTATGTGCATTATGGACAGCCCAGTTCAGCCTAGCTTGTGCTTTTTGGGCCAGTTGTCCAGGAGCAGTGTTCCTTTGGTGTTGCTTCTAGATAAATGATTTTAAAAGGGTCAGTTGGAGATGCCAGACAATGTAGGCATGTCCTCTGTACACTCTTTGTGGCCTAGTCCCATAATGGAATTGCCCCTGCACTGGAACAAGGCAGTGATCCATGAAGGTGCATTTAGTTACTCACAAGTAAATAGATGTGGTATTGTAGTCTATCATCACCAAAACTACTGCTAGCACCAGCACCACATCAGGATGCTTTGTCTTTCAGAAGAAAATATGAGGGGCAACCTGGAGACAGTCCCAAGGCATCCATTCTAGTAGCCATTGATGCATCTATTCTTTCTTAAAGCCATTCAGTAAATTCTATAGACCTATGACCCTCTGGATGAAAAAAAAAATTGCCCACATCAGAAGTGAGATATCCCAGCTTGAGACAGGTTGCTAATTCCAGGACAGGGCAATTGACTCTGTTCTGGGATAAAGGCAGCAAGTGTGAAGAAGACCAAAATCAGGCACTTGCAGCATCAGTATGTATTGTTAACAGCCTGCTATTACCACATAGAAAGCAGAATCTATGTTAAAGTTATCTGGGGGCATCTGACTGGGTAATTAATAAGGGAAAGTAAATGTATTGAAGGAAACAGATTTAAATAGGAAATTAATTAGCTTCCTATCTGTGAAATTTAAATTCTAGTAATTAATTATAAGTTTGCATCTGTACATCTAGATTGGCATATGCACATTTTATGCAAATTTTTCAGTGATCATCTTTCCTCTTTGGGCAAAGCAGACCTATTTAATGCAATGTTTTTGTTTTGCTTGGTTTTTCCTCAGGCAAAGTATCTGAAGCAAGTGTCTGAAATGGGAATTGTAAATAGAGGTCTCCTCTAGTGGTGCAATGGTTAACAGTACTAGGCTGGAACCTAGAAATGTCCCTTGGTTCAAATCCCCACTCCATCATAGAAGCAGGTATGAATAAAACCCAGGCTTGCCAGTCTAGTACTTTTGGCCCTAGAGTGCTTTTCACATTTTTAGTGCTTAAGTTTTGTATTTGGCACCATGGTACTATTTTAATGCTTTTTGCTTTATTAAGTTCTAAATTTAACATTTTTTACATTGAGAGAACATGAACATTTGAAACATAAGAAATGCTGAGTGTCCTTCCACTTCAAAATTCCCTCTCATGAACTGAAGAGTGCAATCAGACATGGTTTTCCTGTTTAGAAAACACATCCCTTCTGTGAACAGGCAAAAAGAATAATCCCACCTCGTATTTTCAGACATTGCTGTATCTTCACCTCAAAGTCTGGCAACATCTTCCTACCAACAAGTGCCCACCACTCACTGGCTGCCACCAGCCTGGGATTCCATGGTCATGATGGGTGCTCACCAGAACATTTGTTCCCATGCTGAGATTGGGTTGGAGGGAAATCCAGCCAATGCAGCTGAAAAAAGGAGTCACCTTCAATCTTATTATTCCTGGTATGAGGAAAGGCAAACCATTCCCAGACTTCAGGACTTCAGGGCAAAATGTTCTCACAGGGGGTGCACCTTTTAAGCTTGTCTGATCTCATCCTAAATTGAGTGTTCATTCACTTAATTCACTATAGTCTGCAGTCATGCTAGCAGGTCAAAATTTCAAATACATATTTTATCTGTTTTATTGTAACAGCCTGAGACCTCTGGGTGTAGGGCAAGGTGAATATATTTTTTAAATATATAATTTAATAAACACACTTTGCAGGACTTCCCCTGCCTAGGAGCCACATCAAGAAAAGGCCACAGTTTTGGCAGGGCTTTTGATCAACATCCATCAATCACAAGAGAAAATAGAACGACTGTATTGGTAAGGGATAGTAAATGAATCATATTATGCAATTTCCTAAAATTTACTAACGACATTCTTTATATCTTTTAAAGCTTTTGTCACAATTACGTCTAGTGCTTTTTAGACACAAGTCTGATGTTTTCAGAAAAATTCAATTGGCAACCATGAAAATGGCTTCACTGCCTAGTGAGTGCTTTGGCTATAGAAATAGACCTTGGGCCTTTCCACACTGGCTCTAAAAACGGATTTAGAGACAGATTGGGGAAAGATTAAAATGCACCTTCTGCATTTGGGACCCAATTAGGGTCCCTCTTCAGTGGTGCTTCCACATTTCGGTGTGCGAGACCAGTTTCTTAAACCCGTTTTGCTGCCGAAATCCGGCCCTATTGTAAGACCTAAAAAAATTAGGTCTTGATCTGGCCTTTCCCCTCAAACCGTTTCAGAAGCAGGACGCATCTGCAAATGGCCGGGAGGAGTCAGATTCCCGGCGCGTGCCCAGCTGGCACAGAGGGAAAGCATGTGCGTGCTCTCCCACTCTGACAGCTGGGCCCCTCCCCCTGGCCTCACCCATTGGCTCTCTTGGAGCCAGGATGCGGAGGCTGTCAGCTGGCTTCCCTGGGGTCCCCCTCACCCAAGAAGCTGTAATTGCCCTCAGGAGGCTCAGGAGGGTGGCTGGCCAATGAAAAGCCATGGCGCACGCATGCACATGCACATGGTACGCCAGGCTTCTGCCAGCAGAATTGGCCCAGCTACCACAAGGTAAGCATGCGGTCGCATGTGCGTGACCCGGGGTGGGGTAGGGGCGTGTATGCTGCGGGGTCCCCTGGCCCGAGAAGCTGTGATTGCAGCTTCTCAGGTGAGGGGGACCCCAGGGAAGCTGGCTGGGAAGGGAAGCCCCAGGGAAGGGAGCCAGTGGGTGAGGCCAGGGGGAGGGCCTTCGGAGGCTGGATTGGGATGGATGATGGTGCGTCCGCACAACACCCATCCAATCTGTTTCCAAAATCCAGCCTTGCCACCAGTGCCCCGCGTGTGTGCGGATGTGCGGGGCTTCGAGGATCTGTCCCTATTTGGGACAGATCCTTGGTAAGACTGGATCACCAGAAAACGGATCTGAAAAGATCCATTTTTCCGCAGCCAGGGAGAAAAGGCCCTTGACTAAAAAAAAAGAAAAAAATCCAATGTGTGGAACTAGTTTGGTCTAATGGTTAGGGAGTCAGACTCTTATCTGGGAATACTGAGTTTTATTCCACACTCCTCCACAAAGCTAGCTGGGTAAACCTGGGCTAGTCACAGCTCGCTTCTGAGCTCTTACAGTCCTACCCACCTCACAGAGTGTTCTGTTGTGGGGAGAAGAATAGAAAGCTTTGTCAGCTGCTTTGAGTCCCCTTAAATGGGTGAGAAAAGTGGGGTAGAAAAGCCTACTCTTCTTCTTTGGAAGTTGAATGGACAACAGGTGCTGCAACCAAACCAGTACCAAATGTCATATTCATGTGCCTTTCAGTCACATTTCTGAGCCCAAGAGGGAATCTCTGATCTTGGGACCTCAAATGTTCCCTTAAGCCTCAGACTCAGGGCTCGTCCCCATGCTCCAAATACTCCACATTTGCCTCGGGATGTCCGCATGAGCAGCCCTTAATCCGGACTACATGTGCCACAAAAGGCAATAACCTGGAGCAAAAAAATACCCCTTTCTAACTGTTCTCACCCTGAATTTGGGGGCAAGAATGGATAATCAAGGGGGGCATGGGGATGCGCTCCTGGGTTATTGTCGATCAATCGCAGCATTAGCAGGCAGGGTTTCACTGTCCCCGCGGCTAATGCTGTGATTGCAACTGTCCCCCCTTGCCTGATCGAGCAGGCATGCCTAGGTAAGCCTTCATTTAACCCAAACAAGTGCCTGACAGCTTCTCTGCACTTGGCTGAGCAACTGTCAGACAGGTATAGGGGCTGTCAAGCACACGAGCAGAGCTCCAGTAAATAAAAGTAAAGAAAACTGTGGCATCCCATTTTCATGGGGATGGGCGGGTTCAGGTTGAACCCGCGCTGTCCTCGATTGCCATGGGGGCTCAATGTGAACTACAGTTTGCATTAAGGCTGCCCTGAATCTACTCGGAGGTATTTCCAGTCCATGGGGATGCACCTTCTGACTCTTCCCATTGTCTTTTTGAGATAGAAGGATGGCAACAGTAACAACAGTGATGCCAAGGGTCTTATTTTTTTTTAAGAAAATGAAGCAATTTATAAACTGTTAAAATAAACCAATAAAACAAACCAAGAAGGTTATATGGAAAGCCTACCTGCAAAGATTAGGTGGGGAAAAGTGTTCTATACTTTGACAGTCAGCATCTGCTTAACCTCTCTCTTTTTAGATAAAAGAAGCAATAATGGTAGCACATCTTAAGCTATGAATAACATGGTGGGGGGATAATCATCTCTCCTACCAAGTAAGACTGTTGCAGTGACTGTGAAAATATCTTGTAGCAGCCAAGACGCAATAGCAGCAAACAAACAGCAAGCAATCAGCACTTTTATGATAGCCAGGCTATTAATACATGGAGCTTTCTTGACAATCAAGCTGTATTTCACGAAAGACAGTTTAGTAAAGAGTTGTGAGTAGAGCATAAAACTGCAAGGCATAACATTGATTCACCAAAGGCCTTGCTTACTCTGTGTAGAAGACAATTCTTTGTAAGACTGAGCTTTGAAAGTGATGTTCAGCTGTACACCAGAAGCTGTATAAGAAAGTCTTTTTGTACTCTTGAAGGATCCCAATGGACACAATTAAAGAAAGGCAATTTACACTGTGTTAGCCATAGAATGAATGTACAGCTATATCCCTTCCATAATTCATAGAGTTATTCATCTTTAAGACCTATTCTGTAAAATGTATTAAAAATACCCCATTGGTTTGAGAAAGCAGAGTTGCTCCACTGCATGTATTCTTCATCCTTGTTCATTCATTCGTTGTTGTAATAGTAGTAGTATGTCTAACAAAAGTTTTGTTCCCTTTTAAGTTGTGTCCAGACATGTTCTATACTATGACATGAATGCAGAGTCCCGATTGTGCTGTCAGACAGGATGATCAATCTTTCTTCATTGTGCCACAGTATACGATAGTTACTGCACATTTACCTTAGTGTGGGAGAAAGAACTCTCACGTTGCAGTATCTAGTTAGATCACAGTATCATGTAAATGCAGGTGGAAGAAAGAGGACAAATGATATGACCCTAAGCCTGGAAGCACAGCTCGAAAACTGATTGGCTTTCTGAAGCAAAATAACAGCACGCATCACCTGAACTCTCATCACTCCGATGCCTCCTTAAATAAGGAACTACAGAGCTGATTTTTAGTGGGGACCACAGATTTTCCCTTTATCAGTGAGCATACAGTGATTTATCATTAAGCTGTGAATTTAAACAGCTCTGTCTGGAGGCCACCTCTTAGTACTTAGAACCTTCTAAGCTCTTTACTAGTAGTTCATTAATAACAAAAATCTAAAACAGGCTGTGAAATGTATCCCATATCCACACAGTCCTGTCATCTTCTGCTGAACAGCATAGCTGCAGAATGCAGATTATGGCAGAACTGTCACGAGCCAGAACTTATATTATTTATTTAAAATGTTTATATACTGATTCCCATGTCAATATACTTTCAAAGCTGTAACTGGCCAATCAGAGCCGACAGTGCATGCAGACACACAATGACGCTGGCTGGGCTCACCAATTCGAACCCAGTGGTGACAAGGTAAGTCACATGCGTGTACGTTCGTCCCTGGATAGGTCCGTGAGCTGGAAGTAGGCAGTCCTCCAGGTTAAGACATGCTTCTATTTAAGATTTGTCTCCAGCTGTCATCTGTCCATCCAGAAACAGTGATGAACCCAGGATTGTCTCCCAGACTGTGCACCTGTTTCCTTGGTATTCAACTTCCTCTAGAACAGCATGGCTGTGGTCAGACCTTCACTTTAAATCTTCTTCAGTACATCTTCTGATCACAACATTTACATCTTTTCATTTCTATCTGTTTTATTGGCAGACTTTCTACCTTCTATCTGGACTTTCTAGAGTGTGACCATGAACTATACGTCTCCAGTTAAAAGACTCAAAAAACTCTAACTCACACTACCTTCATCTTATCTGGATTCAGCACCAATTTATTGGTCCATATTCAGTCCATTATAGTCTTCAGACAATGGATGAGCACCTGAACTGCCTCTCCTGATTGAGATGGAATGGTGAGATAGAGCTGATGATGTTTCTCAGGGCCTTTTCGCACTACAGCCAGACAGACTAAGGCTGGTACATGCAGGGGACACATTGACCATTTGTGTTGGCCAATGAGGGAAGTGTTTTAAAAGCGTCCCTTACCAGCCATGGTGAAAATGGTCAACCGGTCCCACATATATCCCAGCCCATGCCACCAATGCCACAGGAGCCGGAAGTCCCACCCCCGGGCTGCCGCCATTGGCTGCTGCCAGTCGAATCAGCTAGCAGTCCGATGCCAGGGGTAGGATCATACTGGACTGGTGGAGTGATGGGTTGGCATGGTCCCCCAATGCCTGGATCTGGCCTGCAGCAGCCAGCATACACTTGCCCACTGCCCGCCATTGCCCTAGGGTTAAGGTTGGGAAGGTGTGGAACATGATTTCATGCTCACACCTCAGACGCAATTAGGAGAGCTCCGGCACAGGCCGGGACACTTCTGGGTGGAAACAGCCTTTTCAAAATGTGAATGGCCTTTACCAAAGCTATCCTAATTGTATACCAGAGGCCTAAGTGCGGATAGGCCTCCAGTGGCTTTATGTAGATATTAAAAAGCAGAGAGAATAAGATTGACTCTTGAGGAACTCCAATGGTAAACTGCTAGGAAGCTGAACATAAATCTCTCTAGTATTATCCTCAGAAAAAAAATAAAATAAAATGTGGTCCTGCCATGTTTGCAACTTCCAGTCTTCAAAGCCTTTCCAGAGGGATACCAATGGCCCAAAGATTAAGAACTTTTCCCAATAAAAGTAATTAGGATGCCCAGTGTAGTTTCAAGGACGTGTGCTTTGTTCTCTATGTGAAAAACATGCAGTACCTTTATAGCAACCTTAAACATGTCTGCTCTGGAGTAAATCCATTAGGTCAAATTAAACTTATTTAGTGTATAGGATCACAACCAAGGTTTACAAGATTTCCACTTTGCTTTTAAAAGTAAACCTTTTGCAAGTTAAAAGGGGAAAAATACTGTTGAGCCACCCACACAGAGAGATCCAATTATAAAGTAGTTTGCAACATTTCCCAGTACTAAAGTAAACCTCAAGAGAGGCTTTTATAACTCAAAAATATCTGTAAAACTTCTAATATTAACAAAATATAAATGTTCCTGCAGCCCCCTTACATGAGGTAGGGATCTCTAACATGAGATGTTAACAAGAAAAATCAGACAGATGGCAGCTAGTTTTGTGATGTATTGCTGAGTTTAGCCACAGAAGCAGTAAACACAGTCCAAGATCTCTAAGTTTTGTCACCCTAAGTCAGGAATCACAGGCATGGTGCCTAAAACACAAAGGTACCCCCTGAAGACTTTTGCTGGCATCCATAAAGCTCCTGAATCCACCAGGGGGAATAAACATACTAGGCTTATAAGTGCGAGACCACCCTGTGATTTTTACAGGGCGCTTTCTATTGCTTGCTTTCCTTCATCTGCTTCACTTTCAATTTCTGATAGCAAATGTGGATTTGTAGTCCTGTGTGGGCATTCCTAAGGCAGGTGAGGAGGTGTTTTTAACCAACCAGGCAATACTTCGCTTCTTATTTGCTATATTTGTTTGGGAGATTGTTGTATATTTTGTGCAAGAACATTATTATAGACCTAAAAGAGGAAGAAGAAGCTTTCCTATGCAAGTGTGGTAAGAAAGCACTCACTCACTCACTCACTCACTCACTCACTCACTCACCTTTAGAATTTTTGGCTAGCTGTGCATTGCTTTCTGTCTACTTATGCCAATCCAAAAGCTAGTACAGCTGTTGGGTCACGCTCACGTCTTCTCTGAGCAGTGTCAAAGTCACCATTTTCCATCTGGGTGTTTCCGTACATTATGTGGAATAAGCTTATGTGAAGAAGCTACACAAGAACCTAGCCCCTTAGCTCTCACCTTTGGCTACCAAGTGGTGCCACCATCCAGCATGCAAGAAGCAGAGCCAAGGAAAAGTATGTTTCTATCTGGACTTAATATGCTCAAAGCCAAGTTCCTGGCTTGTTAGTGATTTCCAGAAACTTCTATAACACTCTTGCTGTTAATAGGATAGGGAGAGGTTGTCAACCAAACTGATCTCCAGTCCAATACTTCTGAAACATGGCTGACTTTACAGATACTAGCATTCTGATTTAAAAATGACAATAGTTATTTCAAAGCATTCAATAAGTTCATAAAAATATACCTTCAACTTGATACCACCTAAAATAGAAACCAATAGTATAGCTGCAGACATTGGCCAAATATTCCACTAGCAAGGAGTACTGACTCTCTGGTGTTGTCACTTGCTAGCTAGCGAGTGCTGTGGCCGGTATGTCTTGGCACATTTTAGTGATGTGTGCACATCTAGATATTCAGCTGATGAAACATATCTGGAAGCGTGTGTTGCCACAACAGCACATGTGCACTTGTCTGTTTCTGCTTCCACACAGGTGATGGACAGAAATTATGGCTGCTCCTGCCCCACCATAGCACAGCCATAATTATGCCATATTTCCCCCCATCTGGGTAGGGCCTTATTCATAGCAATGTTTCTTAAGCATTTCTAATATTTTTATCAAAACCAGTGTGTAACTGGAGTCCTTCAACAAACTATTATCAGTTCAGTTTCTGATAGAAAAATACTAGATCCCACCAAGTGTGTGTGTGTGTTGTGTGTCTGTGTTTTTGCTGTCCTTGGGACTTTTATTGTGTTAAAAAAGATCTCCTGGCCACTAATGCCTATACAATTTTGTATTGGATAAAATACTTCTTTCATTTCTATGTTGTAGTTTGAGCCAGCATGCTATAATTTGGTAAAGCATGTACTTTTTCATAAATCCCCGTTATTTCTCTCAAATCCTAAACTTAAATGCCCTACTTATTTCCCCTTTCAGTGACACTGGGAGCCTGTATTTGGGTAGTGTAAACTTCCTTTTTCCTCCTTCCCTTGTTTTCTCCTGTGTCAGTAGTAACAATCTAGGGCTACATTACTGTACTTGTGGTTATTGTTATAACATCTATGTTGGCTTGCCCAGGGATGTCTTTTTTCCTGTCAGTGTGGGACCTTTATGCTCTTGTTCAGCTGATTTCATTATCAGGTTCATTGCAGCTGAAAACACAATAACCTACAATATACAACCTGTTGTAATGCCCTTTTCCATCCTTTGCCCTTTTTCTAGTTTGGAGGCCTATAATAAACCTCCTGAAAATTGCTTTATAATAGACTTTCACCTGCTGCTGCACTATGTCTGCTACTTTGCACCTAGCTAGGATTTACTGCACCAACTTATGTGGCCGAGCCTGAGATGCATTATCCATCCGAAACAGTCGTTCAAATCCCTTTTTTCTTTCATGATGCTTAACGGAATAATACCTGTAACTTTCAAGGAAATGGTAGAAGTCTTAAATTAAAGCTTTACAGTGTTATTCATGCAGTAAATATTGATTCTTCGAGAGCCCTACTTACTGTAGTTAGCTCTCTTGGACTGACAATTATATGTTTCTTTTAAAAATTTAGAAGAAAAGCAACTGAATGGGGAAGGAGCAGGGAGGGGAACTAGGGGGAAATGACATCAAGAAATAGAAAGGAACAAATTGAAGAAGGAGCTGAGTAGACAGAAATATAGGTATTATTATTATTATTTTATTTCTATAGCGCTGACAGTGTACTCAGCGCTGTACAAATACAAGACAAAAATACAATATAAGTATAAAAACC
Source organism: Aspidoscelis tigris stejnegeri (assembly GCA_023333525.1). Taxonomy (NCBI): domain Eukaryota; kingdom Metazoa; phylum Chordata; class Lepidosauria; order Squamata; family Teiidae; genus Aspidoscelis; species Aspidoscelis tigris. The sequence goes on along the minus strand of JALMGA010000003.1, from coordinate 73,971,636 downwards.
TGCCAAAGGCATACAATCTAAACAACTATAGTAATCTCAAGATAGCAATTAAAACACATAAAATAAAATAAAATAAGCTAATAGCATAAAACAGTAAAAACAGAAGAGGGTATCTCATTAAAACAGTCCGTCTAGAGAGAACCTGGGAAAGCTTCCCTAAAAAGAGTGGTCTTGAGTTCGGATTTAAAAGATGATAAAGAAGAAATGGAGTGCAAGGGAGAGGCAGACGGTTCCAGAAATAGGGGGAGGCAAAGGAAAAAGGACGAATCCTAGACGGAGCAGAAACTAGTCGAGGCTGAGATAATAGGCCTTGGCTGCTGGAGTGAAGGGTTTGGGAAGGAGTATAGGGGTGGAGAAGGTCAGAAAGGTAAGAAGGTGCCAGTCCATAGAGAGCTTTGAAGGTTAGCAAGAGCAGCTTATAATGAATACGAAGGGGTAAGGGGAGCCAGTGAAGAGAGTAAAGGAGAGATGTGGTCAAAGCGGCGTGCAAGTATGATAATACGAGCAGCAGAGTGTTGGACAGAAATAAGGGGATGAAGGTGGGAAAGGGGGAGTCCCACTAGCAAAAGATTACAGTAGTCCAGCCGAGAAATTAGCAGGGCATGGACCAGGATTTTGGCAGTGGATGTAGAAAGGAATTGGGAAGCAAAAAGGATGCTTTTCTTCATATCATGACAGGGACTGTAGTTAATGGTAGAATGTGGGATTAGGATCTGGGAGCAGGGATGAACAAGAAAATACAAACAAAAAATTGATATGTTTTTTTGGAAACCTTCTGTATGCCTTTTTATGGAGAATTTAAAGTCATCTAGGGAAAAATACTGGTGTCCCCATTCAGCCCCAAATCTCCCAGAAATAAACAAAGGGTAGCCTAGAAATGAGGTTTTTTAAGGACTTTGAGGCCATTCCTCATTGGCTGTGGCAATACTTAAGGTTTGATTCAGCTTCCGTCCACTTTCAGAGTGACAGAATACATCAACAAAGCGATGTATTTCAGTGTTAAATATCTCAGAAAATGCAACTATGGGATAGATAGTGTGGGGAAAAAAATACTGGTCACTTTGCTGATGTCTTTCTCTTACTCCGAAGGTAGACTGAAGCTGGATTAAACCTTAGGTGTGACCACAGTCATTGTGGCAGTTGAATCATGGCCACTGGGAAAATGACCTTCAGCAATCAGGAGTTGACTTCAAGGCTGAAAATACAAATGGAATCATTGCCACTATCTGTATGGACTGTTCATTTCCAATGCTTCCTGCCCTGTTTGTTTTCTTCTTCTTTCCCACTGAAATCAATTGCAACAGTCCAAGGAAGGATACTCATGTTAAACTTTCCTCCAAGAGTAGATGGAATTCAACTAGACAAATCCACAAAGATCAGAAGCAGTTCAAAGATAGTAGGAGAAGATGAGTGAGTGCAACCAATCGACCAAAGTCATATTGTCTCTTGGGGGCATGTCTGTAAAGCCTTATGTTGTCATTTAGGCATGAAAGCTAACTTATTGCCTCTCACTCTAATCTTCCTCATAAAGTTGTGGTGATGATTTTTGAAAAGGCAAAAGAATTGTGTCCATCTTCATTCAAAGACCAAATAAATAAGCAAGCAAGCTAAGAGCCATTTGCAGGGACCTGATAGCACATGAGAGTTTCACCTTGATCTTTTCCTTGAGAATGCCCAGAAGCAATTGGTGGGCCACTCCATGAGGGTGCATTTCCATAGGTGTTTAAATCTGAATTGAATCTGAATTTGGTATCCAGTGTTCCCATTCAATTTTTTATTCCTGGAGTTTATGAGGACTATCCAGCGAAAATCCAGAAAAGAAAGTCCTGAGAAAAACTGGACTTCCCCCCCCCTTTCGGAACTCAGTCTGCTCTTCCCCCCCCCCCCGGCCCCCCGCAAGTGGAAACACTCCCAGACTATTTGGGACAGAGATCTAGTCTTCTGGCCAATGCCTGCTAGATGGGGGTGGGATTTCCCAGCTGTGGTCCATCCCCTCCATTGCCATGCATGCAGTGCTAGAGCCCCAATCCATGGTGGTTTTGCTTTTAAAACCTTTTTGCTTGATATATATGTATATTTCTGATGGTCGTTAGCAGCTATTAGAAATAGATACATTCTTAGCTGTTAACAATCATCAGAAAGATACATATGTATCAAGCAAAAAGGTTTTAAAAGCAAAACCACAATTCCGATTGCACTCTGCTCTTTCACTGATCTGCTTAAGCGCAAATGCACTTTTCCCAGTAATATGGATGGAAGTAACGTTACCAGGAACATCCAATCTGAAAGGAAGGGTGTGAAAAGGGAAAGTGTGGTTGCCCTTTGTGTGTCTGTTCTTCCACTCAGCTGATTGACCAGGGCAGGCTTACAGGGTTTCCATTGGGGGGGGGCAGAGGTTAAAAGGTCCTGTTTCTCCATGCTGCAGGTTCAGTCTGGTTTACCATCAGGTAAATGGGAACAGCCTGAAATTCACACTCAGCCCTGTATCCAGATTTAAAAAGTCCAATAGGGACTAAAATAGTCCAACAAGGACTAAAATAGTCAAATGGGAACAAAAGGAAGCTACCTAGATGGGCTGTAGACCGATCCAGCAGGGCTCCTCTTGTGCTCTTATATAAGCTTTGGAATGACCTTCCTGCTGAAGAGAGAATACTGGGACTCAGTCACACCTTGCCTCTGAATTATCCTTTCCTCTTTCTGCCTTAAAACCCATACAGATATACTCTCAATCTTCCTTTGCTTGCATGGGATGTTCAGAAGAGATATATTTATTAATAGCCAAGTGGCTGGTTTTGAGATCATTTGCTCTTTCCATGTTCAGACTAGCACATGTTCCAGGCTCTGCTTGCAACTGTGAAGCAAAGGGGACTGGCAGAATTCCCAGCATACGGTAACTGAAAGCCATGCTAGAGTTAAAAAAAAAAAAGAAGAAGAAGAAGAAGAGTAAAGGTGTGTTCCCTCATTGTTGAGGGGAACTTAGACCATTATTTCTGTTGTTGATTGGCTTCCATTCGTCAAGTAGCTGCCCAATGGAACTGCTTTGGGACTGTAAGTTGGACTTCAGTCCCATGCAGGATTGAAGTCCTGAGATTTTTTCCAGGTACAGGGAACTCAACTCCTTCTTTAGCTGCAGTCTCGGTACGTGGACTCAGATGCCTTACAAACAGGTCAGGATACTCCATCCCAGAAGCATCTCTCTGTAGGTGTGTGCACGGAGCCAATTTCCACATTCTATTTGAGGTTAATAGAATATGGAAATATTTGGTTCTGGGCTTGGATATTCTACAGAATATCTGTGCCCAGAAGTAATCCCCCCACCCCTCCTTTCCAACCCCCTATAGGCCCTATCCGATCTGTCCATGAATCTCGGAATCCGGATGTATTTGTACAGATTCCAAATGCATGAATAATTTGTGCACATCCCTATCTCTCTGTGCTTGCATCCCATATCCTTCATTTTTCTCTTCACTGGCTTATCAGTCTTATGCAATAATTGGTATCCAGTTTGACTAGTTGCTTAGCTTACTCCTTCTTTATTTCTTTACTGAATAGCCCATCTTGCTTTCTTTGCTAGAGATCCATTCCATCTTGGTTATAAACCAGACCTGAAGAAAAATGGAGACAAGGCAAAGAACAATTTTGCACTTCCCTTCCTGTCCACTTGATGGAAAGGAATGTAATCACCCAACATTAACTAGCGCTCACACTACAGCCCACATCCTGTGTGATTGGTCACTCACCTGTGACAGATCCTGGGGGCAGTCCTCTTCAGGGTGCCACCATTTTGTTTGTGCATACATCAGCACCACTGCTATAACAATACTGATGCTCTGCACAAGTGCAGTCGTGTCTATGATAATCTGAGGTGCCAGCACGCTTGCACGACACCTCAGAAGACCCCAGAGCACTGGAAGAGGTGTGAATGGCCACTGCCTGGACATTCCAGGTAAGTAATTAGTTAAGGCTGGTAAAGGTGTAGAGCATGATTTCATGCTCGATACCTAGTGCATGATTAGGGAACCTCTGGGAAGACAGGGGCCAATCTGGAGGCTGTAAAAGCCTTCTCAAGGTACAGATGCTCTTCCCCAGAAGTTCCCTAATCATGCACTATGACCTGTAGTGTGAATTGGCCCAAGAAGTGAAACTCAGGCAACAATACAAACCTTATATCTTTAAGGGCAAGTGGTCAAAGCTGCAGGCCAGGCAATTGTTAACCACAAGGGCATACCCTTTTCCTCAGTGCACTGATGTTAAAACCTGCCCAATGGGTGATGCATGTTTTCACAACCAGTGATCTCCCAGCCCAAACTGGCAACCATCAGCTCTTAAAGCTATGAGACTCCACTGAAATGAACCATCCCCATAAATGAACCATAAATGTTGCATTATTCCACCAGCCATATCTACCAACAGCTCACCACAGCAGCATAAACCAATTTTTTGCAATCCACTCTTAAGAAAGCTAAGGCCGTGTCTTCACGGCAACCTTATCTCGGATTCAAAATGTTTTCAGTCCTTGGAGTCCGCACGGCAGTTTGGCTTAACACGCTTTTCCCGTGTTAAACCACCCCAAAGCATGGTGAATCTCAATCCTGATTTCAACAGGTCTCACGCCGGATTGTGCGCTTGAAATGTTTTACATTTTTTACTGTGTGGACAGTACCGTTTTAAGGGATGAGAATCCATGTTTAGGGTTTCCCTCTCCCAATAGCTTGCTTCCAAAGACAGTGATTTCAGTGTAAAAATCCACTTAACAGGGATCGCTACACTGTAGCGATGGAACCACTTCACACCTTGATGGTTGGAATAACAATGTTGCAATTTTGCACAATTCTAGCTCTTTGGAGTTCTGACTTTAGAAAGGGAAAGGGAGGAAAGCAGCTGAATGTGAATGTTTAAAGCAAAGGGGCTTTAGTTGCTGCCGCTGCTGTGTGCCCTGAGCAATGGGGAGAAGAGGGGAAAGAATCGCTGGCTGGCTGCCCGCTGCCATTTTTCCTCCATCCATGGAAGCGGCAGCCACCCAGCCACCCAGTTAGACTCGGTGGCACGTCCATGCCAGGAGGAAGAGGGCAGGGCAGCCCCAAAAAGAGACTTTTAAAAAGTAGCCACTTTAGTCCCACCTTGAGTCACAAACGCCACATACGATCCTCAGAATCTGGATCCAACGCAATTAAGTTAAAAGTAATGGGAACAGGCAAATTCGCGTTTGCATCCAGTTCTATTATTTCGGTTTAGGGAAAGTGAAATAAGCTTGCTGTGGGGATTCGCCCTAAGTGTCCTCTGACTTATTTTGTAAACAGTCATTAAAGTGAGATAAGTTTAATGCTAACAAATAGACTGTGGCCTTCTCTGCTCAGAGCTGTTTCTGACATGATGGTTTTAAAGTAACAAAGGACTGCAAGTGCTGTGGGCAAAGTGCTATGTAACAACAGCAAAAATCACATAGGAAGAGTTATACAAATGTGTATCTCATCTAGGACTTTCTCCTCTCAGCCTTAAGTGTCTCACTGAATGCACATCTTCCACATGTAGCAGGAAATTTCCTTTCCACAAGGGAAATAATTAGTATAATTCTTACATTATAGTGTAATACTTTGCTTCCAAGTCCATTTTTGCCAAGTTATTTCAGATGTTTGAGTGAAACATGATGTAAAATAAAGGAGTACTTTTATCAATAAAATAAGTGGGAGCTGGTTGACATGATATTTTAGCTTTTACTTTCAAAACTTTATTACTAAAGAGGCACTTAAATGGAGTTTTCCCCTCTTCCTACTCTTTCTGCAATTTCTACGTTCAGCATCACTTTTCTCACTGTGTCCATCTTCTCAGTTGATTTAATCATCTACTGAAGTGATGAGTGCTAAAGTACCATTAAGGCAGGCCTTCAAAATGGTCCTTATAAGTTGCAAAATGGCAGTCAAAAGCAACCAGGCACAACTGTTTTGGCTCATGTTCTACAAATATGGTGGGTTGTTTGGGCCCCGATGATCTCAGTGGATAGCTGTCTCAATTAAGCTAAAACCATCCCAAACAAGGTCTTTTTTCAAGCATTTACAAAAATTGCAAATAAATTGTTTATTTGAAGGCAGAAAGTAGAATTTCTTCAGAAGATGCTATACCTTTCTGAATTGTTGCCAAGAAAACTGCATGGGTATGTGTTTTTACCACTATTCCCAATTAACCTAGCAGCCCTCAAAGTGTGGATGATCCTGGACCACCCACATCACCACAGCAACAGTCATGGAAACTTCTGGTGAACCCTGGGCCATTGCTATCATGACATAGCAAGTATTTCTGCCGCCAGAGTCACCCCACTCCAGCCCCATGCAGCATTCAAGGAGGTGCAAATGCTCCATCTAGGAGTTTACCAGGATCATCTTTACTGCTCCACAGGCTTGAAACATCAGAATGGCCTCCCCCAGGCTGCTCTGGGGTGGAGGTGGTGCCATGGTGTATGAAAAGACACTTATATAATATAACAGAATACAATATCACTTGCCTTTGTTCTAAAGTGTCCTTTTTTCTGTTTGCGATGTTTTCATGAAATCTGACTCTGAAATTAGCTGTGATCAAACATAATAAAGGGGGAGGCTCAGCGGCAGCTTAGAAAGACTGCATGTGGCCCTCATGTAACCTTCTCTAGAACAGAATGTCTAGGAGAGGAAGACGGGCAAAATAGTATGTGAACAATTCCACCGTGAAGTCTTCCCTGTGGCTGCATCCAGACATTGGCTATATTCTGCTATATTGGAATATTCTGGAATAACCAAATATAGAGGAATATGTAGCCTATATCTGGATGGAACTAAGCTGCCTCAGACATAGTTTCTTTCTTTCTTTCTTCTCTGTGTCTAACACAGCCGTTTAGTGTTATCAGCTGCTCAGATGCTGTGTCGCTGTATTTGAACTAAGCAATCGTCATTGGTCAAACTACCAATATAACTAAAATCACATCAAAAAAAATAAAAATAGTTAAATACAATGTAGAAAAGATTGGAGGAAAGGAGCATATTTAAAAAGATTTATAACATAATTTTCTGCCTCTGTGTATTTGCTAAGAGTTAAATTCTGTCTTGCAAAAATAAGATGACCAAGTCCAAGGTGTAACCAAGTGCAGAAAAGTCACTTTGAGAAGAAGAAAAAGAACTTTTATTTTACATCAAAATCTTCCTGCATTGTGTATAAAGCAATATCACATCAAAAAGACACCTGGGAAAGATCCACATGGCCTGAAGAGAATAAAGCAGAAGGGACGCCAAGGCATGTTGACCCCTCATGTTACTGCTCACCAGGAATGTAATGATAGGTAGAAGAATGCTTCTTCTGGAGAACAATAAAACTGTTCATTAAAACATACCACTGAACGAACATACCTGGCTATGCCTATGGCCCAAAATACCAAAAAGTGACCAATTTTGGTGTTTTGCATCATGGGCCCAGATGGAACCTTTGATGCCTCAGAACTTTTATAGTTGACCCTCCATCCCAGTCCTGGGCTAAAGCAAGTACTCTGGTCCCATAATGGTCTGATCCGAGCACATCATGCCATGTCTGTCAATCTTGTCAAGACTAGAGACTTTCTCCTATTGCAATCTCCTTCTTGTGCCTACATTTAGTATGTAAGATAATCTTCTGGAAAATACAGCACTTAATCTTCTCTTGATAAGATGGCACACTTAGTTACGTCACCCCAAATTATTATCTGCTACCTTGTCAAACCAATATGACCAAATATTAGGTTTGAAGAGAATGAAAGGATCCATGCCAAGTCAGCATGAGCAGATGAATTCTGTCAGCTAACCTACTTCCTAAACCAAATCTATTTTACTCTGAATTTGAATCAATATATCAAGTTTAGTGGGTTTGGGACTAATAGCTTCCTTAAAATCAATAAGCATTAAATCACAACAAAAGCACTAAAAAAATAAAAATCAATATTTTCATTTCTTGAAGTTAGGAGAACTTTCCTTGTTCAGCTTCACTTTTTAATCCTGAAGGCATTACTTCAGTGTGTATACATTTATGCTAATCATATACTACAGCCACGGGTTCCTCTATCAATATGAAATGTTTTGTACTTGCTGTTTTTGTGCATCTTGTATTGTTATGTGCAATATACAAAATAATGTGTCTAACTATGCCATTTATGCTTTTGAAAGAAAAAGCAAATTACTTACTGAAGAGAATGGCATTTGCATGCATGTGTGTCAGCTTTCAAGCCATTTCCTTCTACAAAATATTGCTTTCTACACTTAGAAAATGCATCCATCCATCAGTTACAAACCATTTCAAAAGCACTTTATGAATCTACAGAGCAAAATGTACTTATCTTACATTGGCAGTGTCCCAGCTGCTTCAAAATTGCTATTGTCCTAATACTTACAAGGCAATTTTAGCATCAGTTAATAATTTTACAGGATAGATAACTTCTAAAGCATTATAAAATGACAGACATTAAACAATAGCAACTTAGCATTTTTTGAAACAGTTCATGACAGCTTAAAACTAAAGTGATTTTAATGTATAGTCTATGCAGTTTTAGTTTCTCATTGACAATTCCTTAGAAGATAAAAATGCGAAAATCCTTTTAAATAGTGGAATGAAAGAATAAAACAAATTTATCTTTAAAAGATATTCAGGGGGAAAAATCTCAATTATGAATAATATTTCAAATCCTTAGTACAGTTAGAAGGTGACACGAATTTGAATTTATCTGAGTAAAAAAAAATGGTGGTATCATGTAATGGTTGGGTACATATAATAATAATAATAATAATAATAATAATAATAATAATAATAATAATAATAATAATAATAATAATAATAATAATAATAATAATAATAATAATAATAATAATAATAATGTTCATTAAATCTAATATAAAAAAGAAATATACTAAGCTAATTCTTTCTATAATGCATTGTTTTTTTCATACATTTTATTCATATTTTAAAAGTTTAGCTCTCGAGAAAAGTAGTTAAGCCAACTGATACCTCAAGTAAGCACAAAGGTGACATTACTCAGATATTTTGTGAAGCGTGTATAATGCTTCTATGCACACACAATATTATTGATTTGATTTCACCATACAATATTTATCTAGGGAAGGTTACAAGAAGAAAAGTATCTTCATGGTCTAAATGCACTTAAGTTAGCCTTAACTCCAGGTGACTTCTTTAATTCACAATTGCTATAAAGCCTATGAGCAGGCCAAAACATTATGGGATCTGTGACTGCAAACAAATAATAATCTTATGCAGAAGACCCCTGCCATAATTGTAGTAAAGGAAAGCCATATGTGGATAATCAACATGGCAGTACCTGCCAATAGCAAAGGAAAAATTATTGAAAAGGGTTACCGGTTAACAAAGACATGCAAACCAAAAGTGAGTGTGCATGCTGAAGACAAGTGATAATCGTACCAGTAGTTATTGCTGCCTTTACTGAAGTTGCAAAAGAACTTGATTAACATCTTTACTCTTTGTGTATTGGTAGAGTCACAGTCCATTAGTTACATGTGGAACTGCTAGGAACACAACCCTGTGCCAATTCCTCTAATTATCTTAGGTCCTCGGATAGCTTAGAATTCTCAGAGTATGAATATCTACAAAACTGTATGGAAACAACAACAACAACAACAAACAGAATAACAATAATCAGCTCAATAGATTACAGTTACTGATAACAATATATGACAAAAAACTGAAAAATTTCCAACTATTAAACCTTTTAATGGAAAGCAAAGTCCTGAACAAAGACATTTATTATTTTATTTATTTATTTATTTATTTGTATTTCTATCCCACCCTATACCTGAAGGTCTCAGGGCAGGTTACAATATTATATTAATCTTAGACTGGTCCCTGCCCTCAGGCTTACAGTCTAAATAGACAAGAAACAAAAGCAAAAAAGTGTGGGAGGGAACAGGGAACAGCAAAAAGCAAGCACTTGAGGTCTTCAGTTCCAATTCTTCTGTTTGTTTCTTATTGCTGGAATTTTCCTATTCCCTTTACTTTGAATTTTCTCTTCATTGATGACAAACCGATGATGATAGAGATGGCCAGTATAGTATTTTGAGACTATACCAACCTTAATACTATAAAAGTTGAGCTTGCTCATATACTTTTAAAATAGAGCTCCATACTTATGGGAATATTGGGGGGGGGGAAGGTTTCTACTTTTTTCATGTGTCAATGTGATCTCCCTTCCACAACTGGTATCGTATCCCGGACAGATTCATATAAGTGCACACATCCCAAGCTGTGAAGAGCTTTAAAAGTCATTGCAAGTTCTTTGAATCTACGGTGTGATAGTGAGTAAAATAATCTGATGCTTTGTAAAGCATAAAGTATTCCAAACAAATTAAATTAATTGATATTTTAGGCTTTACTTTTGTAATAACGAAAAAGAACCTTTCCAGTGCAACTAATGTACACCACAGTGCCCTCTTTCATGAATGTACTTATTAAGTTAAACCATTCGTACCGCTTGCTGTCATATAGCACAGGTAATTGACCACCTCATCAAACTGTTCCAAAAAGAATCCCTCAGTGCCTAATTACTGCATTCTTCTGTACCACTGAACACATTAATGTAATGTTAATGTATTGTGCTATATACATCATTACCAACAAGCAATGGAAGGGCTTTGCACTTCAGAAAAGAGTCCTGATTACTGTACAGCCATTTCAAACACTCTGTCAATTTATTTCTGCAAACATGTAGACATCAGGAAAAAAAAAGACAATCAAAATGCTTTTAAAAGTATAAAAATAAAAATCTGATTTTCACTTAACCCTCTGATATGATTAAGATTACTATCCAATAATCTGGCAACATTGTTAGTTCTCATATGTGAAACATTTCAAGATGAACTATGAGCTGCATCTGCAGTTTTTTAAAAGTGGCTCACATTAGGGACTTAATGCATATCTGGGATTCAAGAGCAGGTGAAGGTTTTGTCTTTGTCTTCTGCTTGAAAATACCCAGAAGCAATTTGTGGGCTGCTATGTCAGACAGGATGCTGAACTAGATGGGCTGTGGCCATCTTATATTAAAAGGTCAATGCATGCCCAACATGCATTCTCTGGCTTTTAAGGTGAATGGAACAGTAGTACCTTCATGCTGGCACCTCTAAGCCACTTCTGAGCTGCTTTTTTCTCTGTGTGGATGCAGCTATAGTTTCTAATTATTGATTCAAATGATCTGAATTTACACCAAACCATTGTGGGAAATTTAATCCACTCACTATTTTACTTGTAATGCTTAACCTGGGAGACTTGACTTAGCGTCTCAAGAGCTAGTTATGCTTACATCTGCATTCCATAATTTCTTATTTGGAAACAAATACAGACTGTGTCATGGGTCATTTCTCTCCATTTATCCAAACAGCCAATGGAGGTTATGGCACATTGCAAACCTGTTGCATAAACTTTGGTGCAATTCATATACGATGCTGAATTTGATCTGCTAAGTGTTCAAGTTACATAGTTTTTCCTCTCTCTAATTTAATGATAGGTAGCAGAGAATTGTGTGGTATGTGTGTAAACTCAAAACCTGTGTAAAATAGACATAAGACATGCACAGGCAGGTATCTCTGTCTTACCTTCTACCTAATCTTTTTCCAAGGACATGCCAGAGATGAAATCTGCATTTATCTACGTTCGGTGACCACACATGTTACAAGAACTGCTCTGGGTACATGTCTCAGATGCTTTTACGTTCAGGATCATTCAATGGTTTGTCAGACACACAACTAACAGTAATTCCTCAGGGGTGAGGAAAATAACCAGGTTGACTGTGATACAACGTTTGTTTACTGAACTCCAGGAAGCAAAGGAGACTATCTATTTAGTGACAATCAGGCCACATCCCCACGGGATCGTTATCGCGAATTCAAAATGTTCTGAGTTCTCCTCGGCCAGACAGCAGTTCGGCTTAACACGGTATTTCCGTGTTAAACGACGTTAAACCGTTTTGAAATAAATCCTGATTTCAACAGCTCTCACTCCGGAACGTGCCCTTGATACGTGTTTCCTTTTTAACTGTGTGGACAGTATCGTTTTCCGGGATGAGATTCCGTATTAAGGCTGTCCCGCCCCCAATCGCACTGTAACCAATGGCTGGAGGTATTCGAAGCACGTCATGTTTAGGATTCCCTATCCCAATAGCTTGCTTCATTCAAAGAATCCAGCCTCGAAACAGCTACTACAAGCTACACTGTAGCGAGGTAGCTTAGTAACAATGTTGCAGTTTTCCGCAAGTTCTGAACTTTAAAACTTTGGAAAGGAAAGCCCTGGAGTCCCCGGGGAACTTTCCCAGCCAGAGACACGTTGCCCCCACTCCGCCGCTGGCTGCCGCCGCTGGCTGCTCCACACGCTCAAGCCCCCTGAACCACCACCACCACCCGGGGGCTTGAGCGTGTGGAGCGGCGATCGCCCACTCTCTCCGCTCTCCGATTTCCCTCCCGGCCCCGGGGGGAAGAGCGAGCGAGGAGCCCCCTTCGCCCTCCCCGCGGTGGGCACGCTGAGCCCGCCGCCCCTCGGCTCTCCTCCTCTTCCAGCCTCGTGCCGAGGGAAGAGCAGCCAGCGGTGGCAGCAGCGGAGCGGAGCAAATGCTGCAGCACCAGGATGGATGGATGGATGGATGCTGCCGCTGCCGCCGCCGCCACTGGCTGCTCTTCCCTCGGCGCGAGGCTGGAAGAGGAGGAGAGCCGAGGGGCAGGCGGGCTCAGTGTGTCCACCGTGGGGAGGGCGAAGGGGGCTCCTCGATGGATGGATGGATGGATGGATGGATGGATGGATGGATGGATGGATGGATGGATGGATGGATGCTGCTGCTGCTGCTGCTGCTGCTGCTGGTGGTGGTGGTGGGAAGGGGCAGGGGAGAGAATGGGAATCCCCGGCGGAGCATGGATGACGCAAAGGGAAGGGAGGGTGGGATCCTGGGATGGAACACCAATGAGAGAGAGGGGGTGGGCAATGGGTGGGAGGACAGGGCTGCCGTCTGGACTCCCAGGATTGATTCCTATTTAAGGCTGAAATCAGAATGCCACTGAACCGGGTTAACTTGCAAGTCGTGTAAACAGGATTAACCCGGTTCTCTTATTTCGATTTCCTTAAACCGAATTAAGGCATCCCATGTGGATGCAGCCTCAGTGGTAGGAATTAGAAACAAATAAATGGCAAGAGCAACTCAAGCTTTGAGATCCAAATTTACAGGCAAAGATTCAGCAAGTCCAAGGCTGTGTCCAGACATAACAAAAGGGAAGCCTCAGAAAGACACTAAAATTCACCTTTTCTAGCACAAAATGTTCATGAGGGAGGGGAGAGACAAACTGGTATGTGAACAACCCCACTTCAAAGCCTTCTGTGAAGTGCCTCAGAGGTGCCTCCGAGAGGCTTTTCTTTCTTTTCTTCTTTTTGCTCAGTGAGGAACGGGGGGAAGGGTTTTCCATGACGGGATAAACCAAAGGCCGCATCCCCATTAGAAGCTTAATCCAGTTTCCCTAAACCGAAATAACAGAACCGGATGCAATTTGCCTGATCCCATTACTTTCAGCCAGAATCGCGTTCAATCCGGATTCTGAGGACTTATGTGACTCAAGGGGGGACTCCAGTGACTACTTTTTAAAAACCACTTTTCGGGGCTGCCCTGTCCTCTTCCTCCTGGCATGAACACACCACCCATAACAGACCCCTTCACGGAGCCTAGCTGGGTGGCTGAGTGGCTGCTGCTTGCCTGGATGGAGGACAAACGGCAGCGGGCAGCCAGCAATTCTTTCCCCTCCTCTCCTCATTGCTCAGGGCACGCAGCAGCAGCAGCAACTCAAGCCCCCTTCACCCATCATTGTCACAGCCAAACATTCACACATCTCCCCCCATCGGCAGCTGCTTTCCTTTTTTTTTTTTTTTTTTTTTGCCTTTTTTAAAGATCAGAAAGGGAAGGAATCAAGATGAGATGAAGCAGGTATCTTTTAGCAGCTTCAGTTCTTGGAATGGGCTCCAACCAAGGGGATTGTTTGAGATTCTACCCCACCCCACACACACATAGCTCTCATAAAGATGGACTACTTGGCTCAGATTTGGTAAAGAATGAGGCTCTGGTGAGTGCTCTGGAAACTTCTTATGAAGGAATGTTAGGTGAGCCACTTAGGTGAGCCACATCAGCCAAGCAGGTCATTATAATTAGCAAGTTAAAGAATCCAAAATCCAACTAACCCTAACCTTTGCAGATGCCAACACAGTTACAATATTAGAACATCCCAAATCTTTGTATTAAAGGGAAAGCTCAAAAGCCTCAGAAGCTGAGAAATGGCATAACTCTCTCCTCGGCCCAATTAGTGATTTTAGCAGAAAAAGTTCAGATCTTAGCAAAGTGGGTTTCTTTACCATACAGTGAAACAGAGACAGCAACAGCATTCAATGATCCAGTGTAGCACAAAAGAGGTATAGGAGCAGAAGTGGTCCTATAGCTCCTACCCTTATACCCCAAAATGTTTCCTATCCTGAGACTGATGAGATTATGCTGATTTGGGCTACAACCAGCAAAAACACATAGTCTTGGGGATGGGTGACTGTCAACTCAAATTGTTTCCTTCTTTACTTCATGAAGCTAGATAGGACCTGGTACCTGAGATTAAGTTCTACTGCTCACTTATTCCTCCGGTCTTCATCTCCTATGCTTTAGCTCTGCACATGTACAGTCAGCATACTTACTGGGACAGAGTTCATAATCCATTCTATGACTGACTTACAACCCAAACTGTGAAGGATGTTTTTATATATAACAACACAGAATAATTAGTAGGGATCAGTCAGCTGTCAATGCTGTGATCACATCTATCTGTCTTCTAATAGCAGCAATTATGTTTATCTGGATTTCTGCAAAAGCAACTAAAGCTCTACTGAAATGTATAACAATACACTGAATATCGTATTAGGAGCAGTGAGCTGGGTATATTAACTTAAAGGAAAAAGCTCTCCCAAACATTAAACTCGGTGAGTGCAGAAAAGCTGAAGTACAAAGAGTCCCCCATTAGGTATCTCACTACAAAAGATTGAGTATGTGCTAAACTTTGACAGTACCCAGAACTCTTTGCAGGACTATTCTTATGAATTACAAGTCAAATAAGAACAATTTTCATAGGTACTCTTAAAACTATTGGGGTGGTGGTAAAAAAGGATAGAAAGTAATCCTAATGACTAAAGGAAAACCCTAAATTCAATGGAACCACATGGATATTTCCTCACCCTCCAGGTGTACTGCAGGAAATGTCTCTGCCCTGGGACAACTCTAAGTTCTGGCTAAGTTTAAAGTGTATAAAAGCTAAGATCAATGATGACAGGTCTTTGCAGGAGCAGATTCAGCTACTACAACAAAGTTTTGTTCAAGTTTCAAGGTTTCTTAAGCTTGTAGTTGGCATAAACAGAAATTCAAAACATGGCTGTGCCAGGCTTTATCTTGGTGGCTGAGATCATGCTCTAGAGTGAAGGGTGGATGGAAAATCATGCCAGGCTCTATCTAGGTGACTGGGGATGAATTCCATACAAAGAAACAAAAAGGACACAACCTTATTGGTTATTACTTCAATTACAACTGAAGCAAAGCAGACATAGATTAAGAAGAAAAAGAGGAAGAAGAGGAGGAGGAAGAAGAGTCATCTTGACTATCGGGAAGAATCTAAAGAAATTATATTCTGGCTACAGTACTTCTTGATTATGTTTATGAACATCTCAGAGTGGTTTACAACAATAAGATGAAGCAGCTCATTAAAAAATACTTAGGCAGATATTCAAAATATTATGTACATTGCCCAGGCAACACAGGGCAGGAGAAAGCTAGGGGGAAAAAAATGTCCTTCCCTTTGTCTTGTGTGGTATGAAAACTTGGAGTTCTAATAATTGCCCCTCTACTCGGTATAGTGAAAATATTCTTTCTCTTTTCCCTGTGTGATTATTAATATATTTGGTAATGGCTAGGTATCATCACTTCCATTAAGTATCAGATTAGATCTGATAATGAACAATAATGCACTGATATTTGTATTGGACTGATAATATTAAACACACTTGAAAGTGATACCCAAGAGGAGTGGGTGTCAGGAAGTGCAGACGTCAGTGGTTTGGATGGTATCAATAGAATCCATGGTGAATAGCATACTAACACTGGCAGAAAGATAATGCTTTTATGATGTGGATATGAAAGATTTCTTAACCCAGCACTGACCATCTTTGAGTCAAAGGGACTGTTCACATTTATCTTGTAGTGAGCTTCTGTCTGCTTATTGGTCAGGCTCATTCACGCTAGGAAGCCATGCCAACTTACCAGTCTACAGCTAAGTCATTCCTTGGAGGGGTTAGCAAACTCTAGGATGGCAACAGAAACATGCAGAGGCACATGCTTAGTGAATGGACAGCCACTCATTAAGAGGAAAGTGTGAACAAGACCATAAATACTTCATCACTGAACTATCTTAACCAACTGAAGCAAAAGCTGGAAGCTCAACTAAAGATATTCAGAACATACACAGGAATCTCTTGACTGTGGTCTGCCTCGATTGTTATGAAGTTGCACACAGGTTTTTTCCATTTGTAGAATGCTTTTAGCAGCATTATTTTCTGTACCCAATGCATCTCTAAAATGTCACTTTTGTGTCTCTTTGTGTGACAGAACAAACATGGTCTGATTAATTTATAAAGGGATTTTTCTATGCCTAAATGTTAGGATATACAGTACTATACAAGTCCAGAGGTTAAATGTTCTAATCAGGAAATTGGCAAATTACCTGGTCTCTGATTAATTCAATATTCAATGGCATTCATTCTATAGGAATAAATTAAACCAGAAGTTAATCAAGGAGGTTGGAAAGACATGAGTTGTGTATGCCTTCCATCGCTTATTTGATGATAGCACAAAAAAGGGAACATTGTTGTTGTTGTTGGATACCACTGAGTCATGGCCAGCTTCCAGTTGAATGCATGGGCATTTCCAAGGGGACCTCTATGCAGTTTTCTTAGCAGAGATACAGGAGTGGGTTTGCCATTGCTTTCCAGAATGCTTACATTACTACTGAGCTACAGACCCTCCCAACACTGTGAACATTTATGCCAATAAGTGGAATTTAAGTGTAGCATCCTATGACTGTTTTGCATTTACTTTACTGTGATAGAACCAGCAGGCATGGGCCAGCCTAGAGTCATTCTGGTGGTAGAAACAGCTCCACAGTCCCAGGATAAACCTTCTACATTTAAAAGGCAGCTCCAGGACAACCCCACATTCTGGCTCTGGAGATTGCATAATCTCCAAAATCACTTCT
This sequence comes from Aspidoscelis tigris stejnegeri, assembly GCA_023333525.1. Classification (NCBI taxonomy): domain Eukaryota; kingdom Metazoa; phylum Chordata; class Lepidosauria; order Squamata; family Teiidae; genus Aspidoscelis; species Aspidoscelis tigris. Next base: position 73,954,318 of record JALMGA010000003.1, on the reverse strand, counting down.
AGGTTGACCAAGTGGTAGGAACTGATGTTCCTAGCCTCAGGCCCCTTGGTGGTGCAATGTGTCTCCCTGTTAATCTGGGACAGGGAGGCACGTGTCCTTCTGCATGCCACCAGTCTAACCATTTTGACCACCTAGACTGGGCCTCACTCCATCCCAATGCTGATGAAGAAAGAGCTCCGAAGATGGCTACTCCACACACACTGGAATGCGCTCCAGGTACATAAAAAGCTATAGACTCTGGGTGTATCCTTGACGTATTACTTTGGATGACCACATTCTACTGCACTCTTCCAATAGGCCCTGAGCTGAAGAAAATTCACAAACCTTGCACTTGGCCCTTCAGTCTCCTTCTTGAGGCAACTTTAAACCATTTTATAATAGTATTAAGCATGCCTATAGCTCAGCAGTAGACCAACTGCCTGTAAAGCAGAGAATCAAACCCAAGCACTTCTCCAAAAAAAGGCAAAATCAAATCTTTTCTTTATCTGTCAAGAAAAAAATCATAGATATATCTGTAGAATAATCACCCAGAATCAATCCCAACTCAATGGTCCCAAATAACTGTGTCATTTTAACTTCAAAAACTGGAGTGCACAATTCACAGTGTATTCCTATCCTTATTTTCTTGAAAGGAAACTCCTGTCTCCATTGGGTCTTATTTTAGAGTATATCCCAGAATAGGTAGGTGCTTGTACCAGGATATAATCCAAGGTAGGGTCCAATGCAGAAAAGGGCCTTAACCCTGAATAGAAGTCCACTGCTAGGCTATGACTGCCTCCAGACATCACTTATTTATTCCACAATTTATTGATTTATCAGTATAAAGCACATCCAGAATTATCACACATTGTCTAGACATTGATTGATGCTCCACGTTTTAGCATTTACCAAAGCAATGGAGTAACATTGCAGCTACAAGATGTTTTTCCACATGACCTAACTTCCAGTAGTGCCACACAAGTGATCAATACCATTACATGAAGCATTCCTGAGTACCAACACCTCATGTTGCACTTCTCACTATTAAGGATGTGCACGATTTTTCCCCCTGTTCGCTTCCCATCAAAGTGAATGGGACAGAAATTTGCATTTGTGTGAATGGAGCCACTTTGAATGTGCTTGGCTTAGAATTCAAATCCCTGCATCCACCAGTCACACCTCTGAATCTGCTCCAAATCCAAACTTTCTCCAAACCTTTAAATGAAGATGCAAAAGCTTTAGCTTCATGTGTGAAGGTCAGTCTTCAAACAGAGTGAATATTCAAATCAAATATAAAGTTGCAATTCATACGAACTGCAAAGGTGACAAATATTTTGCACCCATCCCTGCTCACTGTTCTTCCCAGACAGACCTGCAATTATGCAATAACAGTCTATTGTGCCATGAATAATGATAACCCAGTAAACTGGGCTTATATTCTGGGAGTGTCAGGAGCACAGTGATCACTTCTGGCAAGGTAAGTACAATTACAAAGTAATTACAGGGTTTTGACCCTGTCTGGATGCATCCTATAAGATAATTGAATTTTAAATGCTGAGCAGCTGTAGTTTGCATAGGGGCAAGGGGAAATAATGAGCAGAGACTGGTGCAGCAAAGTGCAACGAAAGAAAAAGGGCCAAGCACAGCTCATTTCTCTGCCTCACCATGCCCCATTATGCAAGCTGATGCTGATTCTAATGCCCTTTGTGCACTGGGCCTTATTCTGGATTATATTTCAGACTTGAGACTCTCATGTTAATGCAGACTATGGCAAGCCTTGGGCAAAGCCTACCTAAGATAAAATTCCATATTCAGAATGCAAATAAGTAAACTCACTGGGAAATACAATACATTTCCAATATTTTCAAGCATTTTGTTCAGCTCAAAAATAATGTTACGGAAAGCATACTGTCATTATTCCTGATTGCTAACCAGTAAGTCAAAACATAACTTGTTGGCATCAAATAAGAAATAAGCTGTTAATATTTACCAAATATCTGATGCCCTCTGCATTGCATCCCAACATTTTTGGTCAAATAGATCACAGATACAACTTTAAAATCCAACTGTGAAGAAAGGCTGCATAGTTCTTGGATTGCTATTTTAAAGAGTGACATCTTCAATAACCATTGCTGATACGTCATAAATTCTATATATTGTTGTGTCAGATGCTAATAACATGCTTAACAGAATTGTCTCGAACTGGTACAGCTTTTCAAGGGCAAAATACTGCTATCAAACATCAGATGGGTATTTAGCAAATATTTGAACAAAAAAAAATACAACATACATTTGCAAATAAAAATTGTGAATAAAATCTTGGAACAAGAATGGTGCGCTCTTGAATGAGAAAGTTGCTCATGTTTGTAAACTTCAGGCACTCAAAGGCTTGGTAGGCTTGTTGCTGGCACGTTTGAAAGTGTCACCAGAGGGCAGCATTAATAGACCAAATCCAGCAATTTGTGAGGCCAGCTTTTGGGTGCCAGTCTTCTGCTCCCACCCAACTCAGCGACAGCACCTCAATGATACCTTTTCTAATCTTTAAGCCTTGTTTCAATGCTACTCAATATTTTCATCCTGAAAGGAGAGAGAGAAGACTAATTGCACCCTTGTGACTGCAATTTGTGCATATCTTCTAGGGATCCTTATTTCCAATTTGTTTAAAATATTTTTTAAAAAAAACACTCCCCATTGCAGAACTAAATTCTCCAATATTATATAAAAACAATAATTGCTATAAATAAAGAAGCATGGAAAATAATCCTTTCCAGTAAATTCCATTTTACATCTTTGAAATCAAATCTTCTATCAAAGTCTACTGCGCTGAAACTACGATTCAATCTATTTAAATCAAGGGTAAGAAAGTGAAACGACTCTCACTGATGGATATTGGCTGAAGCATTGTTACTGTTGTGTCATTTACGGGGGTGGGGGGGGGGAATGCTCACCATGATGTACCAACTCAGAATTGCCAGAACCTCTCATTTTTACAGAAAACAGACTGTGAAAATGCACTCGTGTCCTCTACAGACAGTGTGGAAAATAGCGCTGGTCAGTGCTGTACAATATACAACAGGCAATTATGATTCAAGTGTCCAAATTATAATCAGTTTGACAAATGTCCACAAGCGTCTTCGTTCTATTTGATATTTTCAGTAAGACAAGGCAATCATACAAGCAGACAATTCCATCAGGGAAGCTTGTTAGCTGCTTAGTCTGTTAAACCCTGGTTGCCATAGCATCTAGAGTTGAAAAAGCTGCAGATTGGCATGAAAAAGCATGTCGACAATTGCCCTGTCACAGCATGCAAGCCAGGTTTGCTCAAAGGCAGTACACTACAAGTTTTCTTTCCCAGTTTGCACTACCCCATGCTGTTTAATAATATCCATTTACTGGTATTGGGATTGATCTAGTGCAGAGTAAAATCTGCGTCTAGTGAGATTGCTTTTCACTTGGTGTGACTTTTTTATTATCATTATTTTAACAAATGAGTACCTAGCAATTAATTCATAAATGAAATTTTGTATTTATGAGAAGAAGCCCCTCTAAATATAGTCTGACCATTGAAAAATTCAACTGAGCTGCACATTACTGAGATAATCAGGTTTACTAAATAGGCAGAAATCTTTTCAATAGCCTTTCAAACAAGTTCAGCCTAGTTAGCAGTTCCTCTTAAACATAACAAAGGACTGCTTTGCATTGCGAATGCTGCATTATCTAAAACACATAGGTAGAGTATACCATCTCTTTTTTTCATTGCATAATTTAATGAAACCAATTACTGAGCTATACCAATTACCAGTTTTCTTAGTGATAATTCAGTCCTAACATTTGGCAAGTGCATGTGAGAAACAGAATGGATAGCAAAATATTTTTCATGAAAACCCTATTGCATACTTTGGACCTGTGCATTGCTAATAATGGCCAGTCCTTCCATTGAAAATTAATGTCTTTGCCTTGGCTTATGGCCTTTCATAATCTCCTGCATGAACCTAGAATAATATTTACAATTCACTATCAATCTGTTGTTGGGACAGACAAAGAGAAGCTAAAACTCCACATAAGGAGGAGTAAGATCAATTGAGGGGTGGCTGAAGCCTTATCAAAAATTTACACTTGGTTTATTCAGACTTTCTCTTTCATTAACGCCTTCTAATCTGTTCTGTCACTTCATTTTCCTTTGATGACACAATTCAGGAACATCCTGAAAACTATATACTTAGGACCAGATTAAACAGGCAAATCCAAAATGAATCAACAGGCATGCTTTTCCATTGCCCCTCACTAACTAGCACTGTCACCATCATTTCCTAACTTTTTCTCCTGTGTATTGAACATACGGTTGTTGTTTTTTAATAAAAGCTGCCATATTTGCTAATATTTGTTTACCAAATATATTAAGACCCCAATACGCACTGTAATTAAGAATAAAATGCCAGAGGGGTAGCAAGGCTCACTTTTCATTATGTTAGAAGTTCATTCAGTGTCTTAATAGGAATCATTCAATTATCATTTTGACTCACTTTTGATTGTTTCAACAGCCAGAAAAAATTATCTAGACCAACTTTTATTTTTTACTTTTCATGCCTCTGATTTGTTTTTTGGAATACAAAAAAGTTCATTCTTCTCAACGTTAGCACTGTATATTTACTTTAAAAGGGTTTTTATTATGTTCCATGTTTCAAGCATCTATAATTAAGGGTCTGTTAACATTTCCATTAGATTTCCCTCACCCTTGTTCTCCAGGAGTTTATAACTTACAGCAGTGATAAATATTAACCTGAAGCTGAAACTTGTCATGTGTAAACATTCAATCTGATAAAAGAAAAGCTATTTTATTCCTGAAACCTCTATGTCCATTTATTTCAATTTATAAAATGTACACTGTGTACCTTAAATCTTGAGAGCTATGTGTTTGTATACACACAGAAACATCACCCACACATCACTAAAATTGACAGATTTAGCAGCTTTATAATCCATAAAGGGGAAAGGCAAATATAGAAACCTTTATGAAATTGATAATTCCATATCTTCTGTATTATAAAGTCACAAATTCCTTTAACAAAATCTGTTTCCATTTAACTTCATCAACTGACTACAAAGTGAATACTAGTCTGTTGGGTGGGGCATCATTGTTTGAATTGATATGTAAGAGTTAAAAACATTTGCATGGGTAAATTTGTAAATATTTTCACTAGCTACTAGTATGATCAAATATTCAATTCAGACCAGTGCTGGACTACAGATATCTTCTGGAAACCATTATGCTCAGTATCACTGTGTACAAGCAAAATTCATTTTACAAAAAAAAAAAGGGGGGGTATTCACTGGGTATTCTAAATTCATGTTGAATTCAATGGCTCCTAGAATGAATGCCTAGGTACATCTTTCAGGCTGGGGGGGGGGAGCAGGACATTTCTAAGCCCATTTGCTGGAATTCAAGAGCAGGAATAGGTTTGTCCTTGTCTCTGCTTGAGATGCCCTGAGCATTTCGTGGGCCACTGTGTGTGATGGGGTGCTGGACTAGATGGGCTGTGGCCTGATCCAGCAGGGCTTCTCTAATGTTCTTATGTTCTCCTGACATGATCCCTAGGTGAATGGATGTCCAAATGGATATCCAATTGTTCTTTGACTCATCCATTTTTTAAAAAAACATTTTAACATCTGTTTTTATCTTTTTTTAGATGATGAAGTGTTATATAAATCTTTTATACATAGATGAACTTAAGAATTTCCACAAGGCTGCAGTGGTGACTCATCCAGCAAAAATAGTGAGGCAGTGGAGGAAAAGTGAGGCTCCCCTATGTGAGTTGTTACTTATTATTGGCTATTTTACTATATTAGAACATTAGAGGACCCTTGCAGTCATGTTCTTGAGCAGTTATGCCCTGGTATTTCACACCAGAGCTAGACTATGTAACTTGGTCCCCTGAAGCATGTGGCTGATCCATGCATGAATCTGAGATCAAAGTGACAGTGTCCAACCTTCTTGATTTCTGTTCAGTCAGCACGTTTTGGCTACTCTTCTCCTTGAAATGTTTCTATTTCAGATCATTGCACCAGTTCTGTAAAGAATATAGTGCCTGTGTTACCTGCTTCCTCTTCCTTCCATGTCACTTTTCCTGTGCTGTAGTTTCTTCTAGCTTGTGAGATTTGAGGATAAAGTTGTATTACTGGCAGCATCCTGTAAGGAACTCTGAAATTCTTTAATGCCAAGATTCAAAAGTTTTAACCAGATAAAAATTAGCCCATACTGATTGGTTCCTGAAAGAAGTCTTAGTGAAAATTCTGATAGCAGAATAATCATTCCATTAAACAGGTAAAATTCTAATTTGTTATAAAACCATCTCAAGCTCTCTCACACACACACACAAAATCACCAATAGTGTAAGGAAATGGAGTTATGTAATATGATTATATGAACTGAATAACAGTTAATAAAAATGTCATTAAAATAAAAAAGGTTTAATTTAAAAGATTTAAGCTCATGCAAATCAATCCAGGTGACTTCCACATTTCAAAGTCCAAATCAACATTTCTTGTTACAATAGTATATACAGTCAACAATGCAGGGAAAGGTGGAGGAAGATTCCCTTTTCCAGATGACAGATCCTACAATTGAAAATTTTGGTTTGTATACCATAATAAAATAGCAAGAGATGAAAATCCAGATAGCAAGTGTGTGGATGGCAAGGGGTTAGGGCATAAAGTATGGATTTTCACACAATATTATGTGATTGTATATATAATGTGAAGCAGACAAATTCCCACTGAATTCAAACAGGGAAAATAACTCAGGCGGTAGCATAGGTACTTCATGCTTTACATTCACAAATGCTCTGTTCCTTAAATAATTATTCTGTGATACTGAACACATACATTCAGAAGAGATTAAAAGGCAGTGTGGAGCTTTTTATAATTTTAAATTTATTCTAGCTCTTTAAAAATTAATAAAGATGGATTATTATCACCTGTTTAAACATTGTGAGATTTATACCAAATATTTTCATTTCCAAGCTACAAAGTCTAAGAAGCATGTGTCAATAGCTGCTTGTCTTCTAATTAATGCTGGCAGTATACAGTAAACTACCATACACCTGAGATTTACAGAGAGAAAACAGTATGTGTTCAAATATTTGTAAATAGGAGGCAGTGGTGGGTGAGGCGGAATTATGTGTCAAGGTGAATTGTATTCAGTAGCTCATAAAAGAATCATCACATAGCAATAATACCTACCTTGCTAAAAATAAAACCTTTCTTTACAGTTGTGAAAGGCGAACATGATGTCAAAGAGTGAAGCGAAGGTTACAAGTTGTACGTGCTCTGTGTGTATGTGTGTGTGTTTAAATTGCTTTAGAGTAGCTTATTCTTTCCTGTATTTTGCCTCCTTCTCTGATGTTCTTCAACTGCCTCAAAGCACATTAGCTGCCAGATAGGTGTCACACTGATGTCTCCATGCTGTAGCTTACAGACGTGAATTTGCTACGATCTATTTAATCATCAGTGTATCGATTTTCCTTGGCTTCCCTCCATTTTAGCCCCATAGCAGGTTCCTGTAATTTCCTTTGGACAAAGTGTAACCAAACTGTGCTAAGTGATGTTGATTTGCAGGCATAAGCAAAGGGGTAAATATAAATTAACAAGCTATAAACATTTTACAAGTAGGGAGTCAATAAAAACAGTGTCTACAGTTGGTTGGGGGTGAATAAATGATTTTGAAGCAAGCTTCTAACAAAGGTGTCCAAAGAAACTGACAAGAGTCTGAGAATAATTTTTTGTGCTTTGTGATTAAGAATTGATCAGGCTAAAAGCCTCGGATGCAACTGAATCACCCACAAGCGGCTGACTGAAAGGACACAGCAGGGGGTGGTATTTGTTTGTTAAACTCCCATGATTCCAAGTAGATAATTGGTCTGTGAAGTTCATGTCAGAATCTGAATTTGCTTTCTTGCTTCCCAGCTGGCTCTGCACTAGTGATTTATAGACTTCTGTGTACATATTTAGCCAGGAGCAAACCTCACATTTTTTAATGTAAAAGGTGTTTTGTGTGTTTTTCAGGTGCTGAATGGAAAGTCCTCTCCTCATTCCAGAAGCTCATTAAAAGGACCACATTACAATACAGGTTTATTTCTGAAAACAGTGACAAGAATTAATGTGTTTTATTGGTGCAAAGGAGAAAGCCTGTCAATGTCCCTTGTGAATTAGATCATCTGTTCTGTTGCCTAGATAAGAGTCGGTCTCTTATTATATCCTTAGGTTTCAGCTGAAAACTAATAAGGATTTGGAAAACACTGAGAATTCTGCCTAATCGAATTGTTTTCTGAAGCTTAACCTACTAAGCTTGTTTTCTCACAGTGTGGGCTAGCCCAGGCCAGGTAGCTGAACCACACAGATCCATCCACATGCTAGATTGTCCATGTTACCTCAGCTGCAGCAGCCGGTGCCAAAGGTTGAGCCTGTCTTAGTCACTGCTGGAAGTTTCAATAGTTCCCCTCCTTCAAAGTTTTTTTGCAGGGGGAGAGATTCATTGGCATATCACTTCTGGCACTATATATATATACATATTCTGCAGTCTGGAATAGTGACCCTGGCCCAGTGATAGACTTTGTTATTGACGTCTGCCAGTAAAGCAGGGAAGAGCACCATTCTGGGCACCTGAGGCTGCTCTATGCTTCTTTTGTATCCCACTCCAATGTGCAAAAGTGGAACATCTAGAACCTTCCCTTACATGGGGCAACATGTTTTAAGGAAAGGGCCTAAGTTTATTTGCCATTTGATATCTATACATTTAGTTCTCTGTGCCTTATTGTTAGTATCACCAGAATAATATTGGTTGTTAGATTTTTAATTATGTTTTAATATATTTTTATTCCTTCTTATTGTAACCTACCCTGGCATCTTTGGGTGAAGGACAAGATAATAATTTTCTAAATAAATAAATAAATTTAAGTTTGCCGCACCTTTCCACATCAACTAGGCTAACTGACTACTTCTACACAGTGATGTAATAAGACCTCTTCTGACCTCTTCACGTGCACAGGGATTTTAAAGCTAAAGAATGCCTGGGATAGGGCCTTCTCAGTGATGGTCCCCAGGCTATGGAATAGTCTACCCCTCTTGAGGTGCATCAGGCAGCCTACCTTACATGTTTAGGAGGGTGTTACACAACGCCATAACCATTTTTGGCTGAGTCACGTAACTCCTGATGAGAACAAATAGTGCAGTTGAAAGGAGCTGCAAATGGGGTGGATGCTGGCACAGCTTGACACAGCTGTGTGCATGTGTGGTTCCTGTCAGGTGATTCCTGGACAGAGGAAGGAAGTTTTTCCTGTCCCAAAGCTCTAATAAAAAGGAGGCTCTTTAGAGAGGCATTGAGTCTCTCTCTGGAAGGGAGGCTCTTCATTTGCATCAGACCTCTTTGACGTGGTGTTTTCCACAGGAGGGCATGAAGATGCACCTCTTTGCCCTGGCCCATGGATAATGGGGATATAGCCTTTTTCTTGCTCCCCTTAAGGGATGCACAGACAATTGTCATGGAAATGGAACTTTAAAAAAAGAAACAAATTAGTTATTCTTGCCACTGCTGTTCCTCTGCAACCGGTGGAAAGAGAACCCCAGAGTAGTAGGCACCACCAGAATGGCTTTCACATTTTTTTTTTTTTAAGGCTGTGGATCTGATGGAAGAAGTGGTATTCAGTCACTGAGTCCTGGGAGCCTTTTTGTACAGACACAGCCTGAAATAAACAAGAAAGTGCCCTAACACTGTATATCTTTCTGTTTGCATTACATGTGTGATATAGGCATACTGTTTGCATCACGTCTGGGTTGATCAGAATGTTTGTGCATGTGTGTGTGTGTGTGCACGCGCGCACACGCCAGCATGCATTCACAGGCACATGAGCACATAAAGGAAAAGAAAATAAGAGGTGAGAAACACAGAAGGAGCATATGGAGGATTACTAACCCAAACTGGATTGTTTAACCAGTAATGTGTCCGAGCTGAAATGCATCAGGCAAGGGAACTAATGGGCTTCCACAATTCATCTAAATCCTGCTCCACCAACTGCAGTTTTCATCCTTCTTAACCTGCGATGATACTTAATTTATTCCTTGTTGAAGGACACACATAGAAGGATCACTTCTCAAATGCTCCATGGCTGCTGAATAACTCTTGCTCCTTCTTCATTTATCCCTGTTTTAAGGGATTATTATGGACATTTATCCTGGCTGTTCATCTCCGGAAGGACTGTATCTAACACTACAGTCCAAGGATGGGAAACCTGTGGTCCTGGAGATGTGGACTGACCTCCCATCACCATTGTGTCTTTTGGTAATACTGGCTGTAGGAGTTAGAGTCCAGTAATATTTAGAGGGTGCAATTTCCCATTCCTCTTGCCTATAAATTAAAAGAGGGATACCCAGCATGATGTAATTCCAATGTCAATTCAATCTAATATAACATGACCAATGACAAAGGACGACGATACTAGAGTCCAACAACATCCAGACTGAACCACATTGGCTGCTTAAGGATTAAGGAGACACGGCCACTGTCACCCACCACTTCCTCTGGTCATAGTGCCTTTAAGAGTTTGAGTCAAGCAATATCTGTAGGGTGATCAGTAGAAGACTATCCAAACCAATGGAATTAACAGTATAGTTTATAGTCTTGAAACTTCAGTGAATAAGGTATTTTAAAAAATCAATAAATGCAAAAACAAATTGTACCAAAATCTATTGTCAGTGACACTCAGTTTTCAAGTTGGACAACCTACAAGAAATTCCAGAAATAACTATGAGTGTCTGAGCAAATGCTACTAGGAGTACTTTTAGTGAGTCATTTCAAAACAAAAGTGAGATACCAGTGCTTGGGGATCTTAATTATTAGATGGTCCATAGATTTAGCTGCCTAAGAAACTTGGTTCCTTAGGAGATCCAAGAAAAATGTGTGCACAGGAATTGCCCAGGGCTGTAAGGCCCAGTCTATAACAGAGAAAGCTAGACAGCTAGCAATGTATAATATGAATATGCAACAGAAGACTTTGAATCTGTCTTGCTGTTACTTTCATCTTGTTGTGGCTCTTGAAAAGCTATTTTGAAATGTTTGCGGAATCCCTTCCAAGGCTTTTCATAATTCTGTCAGTAAACCTGCATCTACAGATTGCCTAAAAAGTCATATCCATGAATATAGAGGCTGACAAAGTAATTGCTTTCTTGGCCTCAGTTCAGGAAAGCAGACTATTTAGGAAAGTGCTGAAACAACTCGAAATGAATGGTCTTCAAAAATGTATTTTTAATTAAAATGTATGGCACTTTCTAGCTGCATTTTAATGGCTTCCCAGGCTCATACTTAATGAAAATATATTTTGTTCTGCTCAGTGCAGTATATCAGTGATAAGACACTGAAATAAAGGTTTGATTTTGCATACGAAGAAAATCTGCTTGTTTGGCAGTGTGTTTGTAAAAAAAAAAAAAAGCAGCTAAATGCCTTCAGAGGTAAGATAAATTTTGAAGTCCCAGCTCAATGGAACAAGATACAAGCCATCAATACTTATGTTCTGCCAGCTGTCAGATACCCAGCTGTGAGAATGCAGAAACCAAAGGACTCTGGGAAACCAGAGGGAAACCATATTCTAATATAAAGCTTGATATAAAGACTTGCTAAAAAGGGACTTAGAAGTTGCCGATGTTAAGACCTAGAAACTCCTCACAATGCATGGAGGGTTCTACCCTAAGTCACATGCCAACAGACTATATATAAGTTGAAAAAGGAAGGATAAAGCAAGTCCACTGTCCTAAATGAAGAGAGAAAAGTCCATAGATATATCAGTACCATGGATCCTACAAAAAAACTGCTAAGAGAATGCCTTAGATAATTTTAGATAAGAATCATGAACAAGCAATGGAGGTACTTTGGCATAACAAACTCTTCCATAGAATGTGCCAATTGCAGATCATAGAAGTGGCTGGCATTGGAAAATTGTATCAATGGCTGGGAAAGCAGGATTGAAAGACAATTCTAATCTTAGCAGTACAAGGAGCCTGTTCGCACTTACCTTACCAGAGCAGCTCTGAATGCTCCAGGGAAAGTCCATTTGCACTCTATGCCACCACTATCTTGGAGCATCCAGGAGCTTCCTCCAGCTGCCCCAATCTTCTGTAGCTGTGGACAAGTAACCCACCCCTCAAATGCAGCATTCATATTGTCTTCCAGGTCTGAATGTTGAGAGTGGGTGAAACAGCACAGCTGCGATGGCACAGTTGCACACCATGGGCAAATCACCATGGCAATATCCCAGCACACACTAAATGTTGCTGCAGCTGTTGCCATGGCAATCATCACTGCAAGTGCTGGTGGTCCAGCTGGGGACTGCACCAGCACTTCTGGTACAAATGCATTCCTCTGCACCTGATCTTAACTGCAGTGGAATGGTACAGTTATACCATTCCACACAGTTAAGTGAAAACAGGTTACCAAATAAGCACTGAGTACAAGATCAATATAAGCAGGGATCTACTATACCAGGTAGGACCCTGGTGCAGAATGTGCAAAAAGGCTTCTGAGTCAGTCGAGCACATAATAGCTGGGTACAAGATTCTGTTAGGAAAGGCAAATTCAGTGATGTAACCAAATCTGAAGAACTGTGGACAGAAACATCTGAAAAGATTATGAGCTTGGACAACCCAAAGTAGCAAAAACAGAAAGCAACAGAATCAAAATCTTGGGCCTGTTCACATTTCACTGTGTGGAATGGTATAACAATAGCATTCCATCATATTTAGGTTTCTTGTGATTCCTGAATAGGGTGACCGCTCCAGCTGTGTGCACACCTCTGGGAGGCCTGGGTAGTGCCTCTGAGGTGGGGTGGGGTGGGGTGGCGGAAACAGTGGTGAAGGAGGAGGAGGCAGTACTGGCAAAAGGTCAATGGGGGAGCATGCTGAGATGTGAGGGTGGGGGATTCCCTTCATGTATACATTTGATGGATGTTCGCATATTGATGGGTGAGGGGCTTCACAGGAAGCTGAATATTTCCCCCCTTTGATTTGACTCAGATTGAAGGGAGAAAATGTGTTTTGTGCACATATCCCCTCATCACCCAAACGGGATGAGCAAATAATTGCATATGTTTCATTCTAGTTAGGTTTCCACAGAACCAACACCTGTGATGATAGAAGCCTGGAACTATGGAATTACATAAGTGCGTTTAGGCCAAGACTATCTGGTTCCATGCAGCTTCCACTCATTTTCTGTACTTTGTTGGTGAATGTGATTATGTGAATTGCCATACAACAGTTTTTGAGCAGCATAACCTTAGTTATCCTTGGTTTTCAGAAAAGCTAACCCCCCCCCCGCCCCGCCCCGCCACCACCGCCACCCAGATCAGAGACTAGATGTACTGTTAACAGGAAGTGTTTAAGTTTTTAATTTTTTTCTGAACACTGCCTCTGGTTAAGCAAGATCTAAATTTGGCTAGGGTTTCTTGTCATTTTTGTTTCATCACTCACTTAGAATGTTGTTAGTGCATAATCCTGAAGATGGAGATAATACACCTCATGTTTTTTACACATAAAACCCAAAGTCCTTTTCTGACATCTCTAGTTAAAAGGATAAGGGAAGAAATGAATTATGAAAGGCTAGCTGGATAAAACCAATATCAGATAGAGCCCTATAACAGGTTTAATCAGTGGAATATGAGTACCACCTCACTAGTACTCAACAAAATATTGTCTTTAATTTTGGACATCAGTATACAGCCAACATGATTGATAGCCACTTTCAACCTAAATTGGTCATCTTCACAATTTGTGAAAGTGAACATTTAAGAATGTGCAATATAAAGAAGTTTATTGGAAGCATTACTGTTTCCCTTTTTAAAAAAATCTAAGTAATTATTCACCACAGATGACAACACACCAAAAAATCCTTCTGTCTAGGTTGCTTTAAAAAGGCCAGCTCTATTAAAAAGGTGTTATATATAAGAGGTGAATATAGAAGCATCCATCTTCCGGCTTTGTAATAATCCTGTGTATAATTAAGAGACCAGAGTGCTTGAAGTTTGATCTGTACTTGGTACAAAGTGAATGCAGAGAATCTTCACTTGTGGGAAAATGAGCCTAATGTACACTAAAACACTTAAAAGTCAATGAGCTTGATTTTTCTTATGCAACTAATGGATATTTTTTTAAAAAAATGTGCTACTATCAGTCATGGAAATTTTATTTTTATTTTGAAAGCAGGACTGGGATATACAAATTGGAAAATTAACTGAAACTTTAGGTCTTCCCATATTTAGATATGTGAAAGCATGCATAAATAAATACATAGCCAGGGGCAAAACAAAGAGAACTTTTCAGCAAGAAATTCTGCAACAAGAATGATAAATCAAAATAGAGCAAGAACGGAATAAGGAGGAGCTACTTAAAGCAGCTGAAAACCAGAGTGAGGAGAATGATGTAACAAACTAGCACACCACTTTCTAGCTGCCTGATGTCAAAATGAGATCCACAGTTGCCTCAGAACCATCTGTGTAGAGATGTAGACAAACTTCAATTAGCTGTTTATTTTTAATCAAACAGAATATCCCTTTGTTCAGTTCAAATATGAACTTTTCTTCAAACAGACAGGGTGTCCAATCCGAAAACAAACCTTCTAAACACCTTCAAACCTTGGACCAAGTGTTCTGTGCTTGCTAATTTGGTTTGAACACCCATTTGTTCCATTTTAATTCAAACTTTGTTCTTCCACAGGCATGGTGTTTGGTTCAAACACAAACCATTTGAACATTCCCTGTTCAATCTGTACAGGTTTGAGCCCAAACCAGTTCAGCACATCTCTACATCTTCGTATAGAAAAGCCCACACTCTTCCATTTGCAGTTGCTAGTCATGAAGTCCACACCATTACCCCTTATCATTTCCAATACATTCCTTAAATATTTTGGAAAACTCTAGGTCTGTTTTTTCGACATAGCAGGCCTGTATATATTCCCTTCCCAAAGGGAGGGATGAAAGTTATCTAATTTATTAATTAAACTCTGTTTTGATAAAGTAACAACTAATTGAATTTATTCCCTGGAGAATGTGTCTAATGAAGAACAAGTAAGCCAAAGCATGCCCGTAGGTTCTACCACAAATATATTCTAAAAT
Organism: Aspidoscelis tigris stejnegeri; assembly: GCA_023333525.1. Classification (NCBI taxonomy): domain Eukaryota; kingdom Metazoa; phylum Chordata; class Lepidosauria; order Squamata; family Teiidae; genus Aspidoscelis; species Aspidoscelis tigris. The sequence goes on along the minus strand of JALMGA010000003.1, from coordinate 73,939,190 downwards.
AGTAATAATGATCTCAAACTAGGGTTTGCTGGTGCCATGTTGTAAAAATGGGTATAACACCAATCCACAGGGTGTAGTAAAATCATAGAATCATAGCATCATTGAGTTGGAAGCTATCAAGACTCCCTTGAACTTTCATACCACTGTTTCTAGTCCTTCCATTTTCTGTGAGAATAGGGATGATCCCTCTACACTGTGACAGCCCTTCAGATACTTGAAGACCATGATTATGTTTCCTCTCACTCTTCTCGTTTGTAGGCTAAACATTCCTACAGGCATACATCCCTAGAATCAGGATTAGAATCAGGATAGTTCTCGTACAAAAGGTCCTTCCTTCATCTTCCTTCTACAGCATTTGCCTATGGAAACTCCTGACTGAATCTTCTTAGAAGTATTATGATTGTTCTGATTCCTATTCCAAGTGAAAATCCAATTGACATCACCACCACAGCCACATTCCCACTCATGGAATGAAATACTATTTAAAATGCTTTTAAAATGCTTTAAAACTAAGCGTTTTAACTGCAAAAATGGGGGGAAACACCTGAAAAACCAGGTGTATTGTTTATTCTGTTTTAGAGCCAAATACTCCTCAAAAAACCCCTGAAACAAATTGGTAATGGGGACAAAGAGGATCCAAACCATTTCTAAACAGTTTTAAATGATTGGTAATGGGGACAAAGAGGATTCAAACCATTTTTAAACTGCTTTATTCCATGAGTGGGAATTAACCTCACCAGTGAATTTTGTGGAATACTAGTTTCTTTCTTTCTTTCTTTCTTTCTTTCTTTCTTTCTTTCTTTCTTTCTTTCTTTCTTTCTTTCTTTCTTTCTTTCTGTTTAAATAAGACTTGAATACAGTTTTTAGAAAGTAAGGGTGCTTCTGAGGGTGACTTCATACTCCATCATTTCCTTCTTCCAGGAATATGCTGTGGACTGAACCAAAGATGTCCTGTACTAAAACCAAATGCCTTACCACCAGGGTCTAGCCATGAATATAGACTAGTTTTCTCCAGGTTCAACCTGACCTCAGCAGCTGACACCCTTACAGCTTGAGAAGCTGGCAATGTGATTGCACAGCAGAAAAAGGACATGTAATTCTAGGTTTCCCCAGCAGAAGTAGAGCATAGATAATGGGAACTATAAGTTCAACTCTGTTGGCTCTTTACTTAAGAGAATCTAGTCAAATTTGGAAAAGGTTCAAAGAAGGGCTATGAGGATACTGAATGAGCTGGAGTCAAAGACCCTTTCTGTGTTGAGGCTTATTTCAGCAAAAAATCCACAGTCCACATTAGGGTGGACTATAAAGTTGTTTCCACAGTGAACAAAATGTAGACTCAGCTAGGGTGCCCAAAATATTGCTCTAGCCCAGTGTAGCTGTGGACCTCAACATCAAGATCTACAACCAGCTCATAGCCAGTATACCAGACCCTTGGAGGCATATGGATGGATGCCACTGTGGTCCAGTATACTGGGGGGATCCAATTCAGTGGTGTTCCAGGAAGACCATGAAGAGTTGGCTTTTCTATCCCACTTTTCTCACACATTTAAGAGGACTCAAAGTGGCTGACACAGCTCTCTTTCTGAGCTCTCACAGCCCCACCTCCCTCACAGAGTGTTCTGTTGTGGGGAGAAGACTAGAAAGCTTTGTCAGCTGTTTTGAGTCCCCTTAAATGGGTGAGAAAAGCAGGATAGAATAGCCAACTCTTCTTCTTCTACTCTCTCCACAACAGAACACCCTGTGAGGGAGGTGGGTCTATGAGAGCTCAGAAGAGAGCTGTGACTAGCTCAAGGTCACCCAGCTGGCTTCATAGGGGAGGGTCGAATCAAACCTGGTATTCCCAGGTAAGAGTCTGGCTCCTTAACCACTAGACCAAACTGGCTAGTGGAAGTGCGTTCAGCTTGAGAATGGTCTGGCTGGGGCCTACAAAGGGCAGGAATGACATTTTCCAGTCTTTGGACCATAAGAACGTAAGAGAAGCCCTGCTGGATCAGGCCACAGCCTATCTAGTCCAGCATCCTGTCGCACACAGTGGCCCACCAAATGCTCATGGGCATCTCAAGCAGAGACATGGACAAAACTATTCCTGCTCTAGAATCCCAGCAAATGGCCTTAGAAGTGCCCCGCTAGCCCTCCCGCCTGCACAGCCTGAAAGAGGCACCTAGGCATTCATTCTAGCAGCCATTGATACATCTGTCATCCATAAATTTATCTAACCCTAATTTAAAGCCATCTAGACTGGCAGCTGTCACCACCTCTTCCGGCAGCACATTCCATAAGCCGATGACCCTCTGGGTGAAGAAATACTTCCCTTTGTCGGATCTGACTCTTCTACCCATCAGCTTCATAGAGTGCCCCTTGGTTCTAGTATTGTGTGATAGAGAAAATAAATTTTCTCTATCCACCTTTTCTATACCATGCATAATTTTATATACTTCAATCAGGTCCCCTCTTAAACGCCATCTCTCCAGACTGAAGAGGCCTAGATGTTGCAGCCTGGTTCTAGCCCCTTAATCATTCTGGTTGCCCTTCTCTGCACCTTCTCTAGTTCCACAATATCCTTTTTGAGGTGTGGTGACCAGAATTGTACACAGTATTCCAAATGTGGCCTCACTATAGATTTATAAAGGGGCAAAATGACACTTGCTGACTTATTTTCTATTCCCTTCCTAATTATTCTCAGCATTGAATTTGCTTTTTTTGCTGCTTCCATGCACTGGATTGACACTTTCATTGAACTGTCCACCAAAACCCTGAGATCCCTTTCCTGGTGTGCTGCAGAAAGCTCAGACCCCATCAGTTTATAGACATAGTTTGGATTCTTGGCCCCAATGTGCATTACTTTGCACTTGTTAAGATTAAAGCACATTTGCCACTTGTTTGCCCAGTCACCCAATGCTAAGAGATCCCTCTGGAGCTCTTGGCAATATCTTTCAGATTTTACTACCCTAAATAATTTAGTATCAGCAAACTTTGCTATTTTACTATGTACCCCTTCTTCTAGATCATTGATGAATAAATTAAAAAGCATTGGTCCCAATACTGAGCCTTGAGGGATCTCACTTTTTACCTCTTTCCACCCTGAGAATTTGCTGGTGGTAAACCTTGCTGTTTCCTCTGAGGACCCTCTGGAGAAATATGGATGGCCCCCTTCCACTCCAAAGGCAACCTGCCCCAGAGTGGGATGGGTTGCTTGTCCTGGGACAGAGCATCTGAACCTGTCGCAGAACAGAGAAGGCAAGTGTAGAGTGGCCCAAAGACTTGTGAGTAAGGTTGCATCCCCTTGCTGGCCATTTGGCACTGTTTGGACACACATGGGCCGGTTGGGGACCAGGAATGCAACTTGGGTGTCCCCATGTCATTACCAGCAATGCGGGACAGGTATGGTTTGGGTACAGATGGAGGTGTCCCCATGAGAACCGTGCCGAACCCTGGTATGGGGGAGCAGTGCCCCTACCTCTCCGCCCCCTCTCTCCTCATTGGAAGCTGCATTGACGTCAGCCCTCCCCTGTGCCACATCCCTCCTCCCTTAGCAGCAGAAAGCCAGGACTGGGGTGGGAGGCACAGAAACAAGTAAAAATAAAGCTTCATAATAATAGCTTTTAAAATAATTTAAAACACCAAAAGACACTACAATGTTTAGCAGCAGTAGGCACTTGAGCAGTTGTACGTACCTTTGCTCCACCAGGGACCACGAGAATGCCTGTCATCTTTAAAAGGCATAAAATCAAGCCTTCATTTATGATCATCTTGATGATCAGGGAAACGGGGTTTGCAAATGGAACAAAAATCAAGCCATTATGCAGCTTGCCTTGGCATTCGTGAAACACGGTTGGAATTACTTCTGTGGAAATGGCAGAAAATTTAAAAAAACCAAGCCGTTCTCCAGCCTTCCTTTGTGATTGGCATTTAAAAAAAAAAATCAGCGGCTGCGATCTTCAATGGACTGGGATTTTGTATGCTTTTCACATGCCTAATCCAAAACGCATGGGGACACCCCTTGCTGATCCTGCACTTGGAACCACACCAAAGAACCATGGGGACACACCCTAAGACTATGTTTGCATGAAGACAAAAAACACCCAAACCCCAGATGAAATGTGACTTAGAGGCAGTAGCATGTGGTCCACATGTTCTCATCCCATCTACAACCTGCCTAGACTGTCCATGAGAGGAAAGAGGGGCAGACTGGCTTATGAAGGATCCCACCTACACATTGCCTCTAAGCAGCCTCAGAGGTGAACCAACCTGAGAACTATGTAAGTTTTAGTGGGAAGTTTGGAGAAGACTGAAAGAGAAAATGATAGCTGTATTCAGATATCTGAAAAGGTGTTCCAGAGACGACAGTAATGACATGCTGTCAACCTGCAATACAGGGCACAGAATAATGGGCTAAAATTGCCAAAAAGGAAAATTCTAGTTTCTCAAGGGAAAAATACCTTACACTAGCACTGTGTTCAGACATAACAAAAGCAGTGCCTCAAAGGTTCCTAAGAGGCACTTCAGAGAGATAGTTTGTGGCATTTGTGTTTCCCAAGTCTTCTTGAATCTACCATTTCTAATGCAGAATATTTAGGGCAGGGGCAGACTGCTGTGTGAACAATCTCGCCTCAAAATCTTATCTAATCTGCCTCAGAGATACCTCAAAATAGTTTCTGTTTTCTTTTTGTTGTGCCTGATCACAGCCTAAGGGCAGTTACACAGAATAGCCAGTTTCCTAGACAGCAGCTACCCCTCCTTCTTTGGATAAGTTCAAGTGAAGTAGGACAGTTATTGAATGGAGGTTTTTATTTGGATTTCTTCATGGAGAAGAAGATAAAATTCAATGACCATTAAATACCTCCTTCTGATTTTTCAGCCTTGAGAGTGAAGCCTATTGTTTTTGTTGGATACCATCAGCTTGAGTGACTGACTTCTGGTTTACTGTACACCTCCATGGTGACCTCGAGGTATTGTTAGCAGAGGTTCAGAAGTGCCCTGTCCCCCCACACTGTCTGCTTCTGGGGAGAGTCTGGAGATTTGATATAGCTCACTCTCTACTTTCTAGGCAGTTTGCTTTACTACTGAGCTTCACCTACTCCAAGTGAGCCCAGTATTAGCCAAATACATTGTGTCACAGGACCCATCACTACTTTTCTTTAGGAAGTTAGTAAGGCAATGGTGATTTCCCCCAACTTTCGTCTGTATTATTTATCTGCCTCTTAAATTTGTTCTATTGGCTGCACCAAGGAGAAGTGAGCTCTGCTATCAGAGTCCCAAGGGCTGTGGCTTCTAGCACTGCTGCAACTTGGATTTATTTACTTATTTCCATTTTTATACCACCCTACAACTAAAAGTCTCAGGGCAAGTTACAGCAATAGAAATAAGATGTAAAATGAACACACTAAAAGCAATGACAGGGTTAATGAGTGTATCTTTCTTCTGGACATATAAAGTGATGCACCTCAGGGGAGAGACTATTTCATAGTCTGGAGGCCACCACTGAGAAGGTCCTATACTGGGTGCCCTCCTCATTTTGTATTGAAGGTGGTGGTTCAACCAGGAGAGTCTCTCTTGCAGATCTTAAGGCATGGGTATAGAATAATAGAATTATAGAGTTGGAATGGCCCTCCAGGGCCATCAGGTCCCACCCCCTGCTCAATGCTAGATTGCCTAAATCATCCCAACAAATGTCTGTTCAGTCACTGCTTGAAGGCCTCCAGTGAATGAGAGATCACTCCCTCCTGTTCCAGTGACTGATCACCCTTACAGTCAGGAAGTTTTTTCTAATACTCAAACTGTACTTACTCCCTTGAAGTTTCATACCATTGTCATTTCTAGTCATCCCATCTTGTGTAAGTGAGAATAGGGACAATTCCTCTGCACTGTGACAGCCATTCAGATACTTGAAGACAGCTATCAAGGCTCCCCACAGTCTTCTCTTCTGCAGGCAAATTGATATGGAATAAGGTGTTCCTTTAGGTATTTGTGGCCTAACCATTCAAGGCCTTGTAGGTTATATAAGGTCAGGTCAAGTAGTCACTCTGGTGACCACCTGTACTTCAAGCACTGGAAAAGTCCTGTATTAGACCAACAGCCCTTGAAGTGTGGATGGCTAGGGCGGATTGCCATGGCAACATCTGCAGCAACATCTGGTACATGCCTGGACATTGCCATGGCAATCTTGAAGCTGTGTACAACTGTGCAACTGCAGTTGACCCACCATGCTCACTCACCACACTGCACCTGGAAGAAGGTGCAGGTATAGTGTTCAGGAGTGAGCTACTTGCTCCTGGTCGCTGTGTGAACTACTTTTTAGCAGTCCATCACTGCACAGTTCCTGGAGAGGCTGCAGCCATACCTGGTTGAGCTGTGGGTAGTGGCTGGGCACAGACTCACTAGCAGCAGACTGCTACACACCAAAAGGTAAGTGTGAATAGACCCTATGTCTACTTCATTACTCAGTTTTTATAACAAACATTTTCAAAGGCTGCACAAAGCAAACAGTCTGTGATGTGATGGTCTCAGTGCCTATATCAAATTAGAAATTCAGTCATTCATCCAATTTATTTGTATTCTGTCTTTTTCAAAATAAGAACAGTTTAAAACAAAACCCAGAAAACAATATAGTATAATACAAAATAATTGTGTTGTTAAATAATAATATCACATTATTAATTGAAACAGAAAATATCAAAATACAATTTAATTCCATAAAGTTTTTTTTTTTTAAGAAAAGGATGCAGGTAGGCCCAAAGCAATCTCTCTCTTATAACCTTGGTCCCAGAAACTGATGCAATCAGCAGATGGTGAAGCTCAGAGCAGGGGCTTCCTAGAGAACGTTGAGTCAGGCCTAGCCCTCTGTGTACTGGGTCCGTGAAGTTGGGAGGCATCCTGTTCTCAATGGGGTCGTATGCTCTGGAAGGGACATGTTCAAGGGGTACTCTTGGACTGATGCTTGAAGCTCAGGTGGAAGCAGTGTCCAAGAGTGCCTACTTCTAGCTCTGGCTGGTGTACCAGCCATGGTCCTTTCTTGACAGAGATGATTTGTTCATAGTAATCCGTGCTCTGGTAACTTCCAGTTTGGACTATTGTAATGAGCGCTACATGGTGCTGCCCTTGAGGATGGCTTGGAAACTACAGCTGAATATAGAATGCGGCAGCTAGACTACTGATTGGAACAGCTGGCCAGACACACATCTTGGCAGACTAAAAAGAGCTACAGTGCCTGCCAATTCACTACCAAGCCCAATTCAAGGCATTATTATACCATACCAGTCAGGTAAGTTCAAAAAGGTCCATTTAAAAAATATAAGTAAAATGATGGCATAATAAGAACATAAAACATGCCCTGGTGACGTGGACTCATCTAATCTAGTACCCTGCTCCCAAAGTGTCCACCCAGTTGCATTATGAAAGCCCATGAGCAGGACAAAAGCACATAATTTGTCCTACTCACAGCCCACCATCAGCTGGCCCACAAAACAAAAACAAAAACCCTATCTCCAGTCTAAGCCCATAGATCCACTGGCTATGGAAGACAAGCAGAAAATGTGGCTCTGGTGCTGCTGAGTCAACATGCAGATTAACAGTGGCTTTCCAAAGCATCATCCAGATGAGGTAAAAAGGTTGGGATAGGATTGGCCAGAGGCTAGAGCAGGTAAATGACTGTGCATCAGATGAGCTTGCCAACTATCTACCCTCCTGAAGGAGTGACTTCCGGTGAAACCAGGAGGAAGTATTCTGAATGCATAGCATGGAGATGGACATCTGACCAATATATTGCTCCACGACGGAACATGACCCAGGATTTGAGGCTGTATACAGGATGTGTAGTCTGACTCATGATTTCCCCCCAGTTCCTCACCAGAAAGGATGGCAAGGGAACTCATTTCTGCAGAGACAATACAGAGGGTAGCACTCTATAAAATCTCTGTTTCTCCACTCCTGTATCATTTCTTTCACTAAGTGGCTCCATCCAGCATTGAATAGGGCTACATATAGATGGAGGCCAACAATAAAAGAACTGTGCTAGCAGTAATTAGGACAAGGGATCAAGACGTCTCAGGTCCAAAGCCCCCAAGCTTCGGTAGGACCTAATCTAGTCAATCTGGGACTGCTCTGCACAGACAGAATTTTCATTTTTTAATAAATGCTGGTTAAACCAGATTTTTTAAAAAAGCTTTAAAACTCAAAAATGGAAATTTGAAATAAAACTATACACATTCAAAACTTTTAAAATAGATTTTTGTGATTTTTCCTCTTTCATTTGAAATTCAGATGTATTTATTTTAAAAGTTCATGAGAGATTGAATATACATATTTTGGAAACTTCACCTGGTTTAGAGGCTAAGATTTTTGTCTCTTTATATCTGCTGGTTAGTTTGTATTTTGAAATCATTACCTCCAACAATTCCAGAGCTACTCACTTTAATGAAGAAGTGTGTTAAAAGTTGCTAAGCAACTTAAGCTGGTTTGCTTAAAAGAAACTCATTTGTTTGTACAAATCCTGGGTAGGTTGCACATTATTAGTTGCATTACATAAATCAACAAAGAAATCTACATTGCAATGGAACAGGACATTTCTACGCTTGGCCTTTTTGTGGTTTGCAATTAAAATAATTTGAATTGTATGTTGAAGTTTCAATAAATATTCAACAAACATTTTATATACACACACACACATATATACACACACACACATACATACAAATATACACACACACATACAGATTATTAAGCACATAAAAGCAGCAGAGAGGAGAAATAATTAAGCAGGTTTGTCATATGGTATGTGTTTGTTTTAACCTTTCTTTTTAAAAAATCTTATCTACTAAGTACTTTTACAAGACACTAATTATATTCTTTTTTAAAAGAATTTTCCAACACCCTTCAGTGCTTACAACCTTTAATCATATCTCATTACATCTACCTAATCCATCTTTTTTCACATTGCCAGTGCTCATTAACAGTTTTAATAGCCAGCCTTGGACATTATCATCCTTGATTTCAGAATTACAAATAGTACCAATAATATTTTATGCTTAAAATGAAAATAAGAGTTGATTCTTGTTTGGAGATCATTTTCTTCTTTTATTCCATTTTGCCTTTTTATATCTATTAAGCAAGATGCTGTGGCATTCTTTCCCTTAAGAAGTTAATTTTATAAGCTGCTCCAATGGTGGATCAACAATCCCTTTGAAGGTAAATGATCCTTGACTAACATTTAGCAGATATTGTGCTTCACAGATGTTTGATTGGCAATACATGTGACATCTAGTAAACAGCATGGGTAATCCATTGGCTCTCTGCGTGTGTGCAAATGAGGGGGGGTGAATAGAGGGCTGGCTAGCAAATGGCCTTCTTTCATTCCCATGATAAGTGTGTGCCATACAGGGCTGAGAAGCTCTCAGAAAATATCATCAATATGATATTAAGCAAAGATGAATGGAGAATTGATCTGATGTCTTTCACTTCTTAGGAGGATAGAAGCAGTTTGCAAATCCATGCATTTAGTCAAAAAACAACAACATACCTGCTTTTGCACCAATCTCCCTCTTCAATTATTCACACAAGTTCATCAGCAGTGCTTGCAAATACACACCATGCTGAGTAATTACACACATCACAGAATAATGTTTCTGTTCACTTATTGCACAATTATCTCACACAGACATGGTCCGTGAATACTCGGGATGCCATTTAAATGCAGCTCAGGGTTTCAGAAGATATTTGCACTCTTCCTGGAAAGATGCCCACAAAGGTTCCTTCACAAGCCTGATTCAAAGATGTCAACTAAAGGTCCTTTCAGATGTTTAAAGTGGAACGATCATCAGCATAATCACCATTCATTGGCCATGGTTGTGGAAGCTGATGAGCCTGGCATACTGAAACATGCAGGACTCACCATGTTAAAGGAAGGCTGATCAAAACCACTTTGGGGTGGCACATGAGAATTTCATAATCAGCCCTAGCACACCAGAGCCACCAGCTTCTTGTCTTTGCCCCCCACCCACTGTCCTATAGCTGATAACGAGGAATATTACTGTTCTGGCTTACCATTCCCACATTACCTGGATTGCTGGAGAAGCCATTTATGCTAATACACAACAAGGCACATAGTTGCTGCATTTCTAAAAGTACTTCCCCCCTTTTCAGTTTTAACATTTTATAGTTAAACAAGTTAAGTGCAGGTTATTTTTTAATTAGGACCTGGGCCACATCTCCTCTCTCTCTGTGTGTGTTTTAATCTAATTGTAATTTATACTCAGATTGAAATAAACAAAAGGCCAGTGTACGTTTTTACTGTGTCAAATTTATGAACATTTTAAATAGGCTCTTTTTTTCACATACATGCTCCACCCCCCACCCTCCCACACCTCTCTTTATATAATAATCTTGTTTATGCACAGAAACATATCTTGTTTATAGAATTTCAAGTGCTCAGATATGATTCTATGAAACATACTTTTAAAAAGTGCAATTGATATTTCACTTCCTGTTTAAACTTGCAATTCTAAACTCTTGGAAAGCCTTAATTTATGTTTTTCCTATTAGTCTTGAAAAAACAATTTTAATATACATTTTTGTCATTCCAGCCCCCCCCCCAGTCCATATGTGGATTTTAAGCACCATACAGATGCATAACAATTTTCTCTCTGTCTTGAAATTCCCTTTTCTGCTTGCATTGTGTTGTTACAATTTGCACACTGACAGGCATAGACATATGCACACACTCAGTTCACCAGCTCAATAAAACGGAATAGCAGAAAACCCCTACCAAGTCTTCCTTGAGCATTTCAGACAGTGAAATGATGAGAGGTTACCTTGCTCTCCTAAATGCCTTTTATGTTATATACAATTAGATGTATTCTGTTCTTTAATCTCTTAGTACACTGGGACATACTTAGCAGTGCTCTGTGTAGTTAGCTCCTCGCTATTACTTGATATATGCTGCATTGTATTGGATTGAAAGGAAGATAGACCAGATACATTTAAAAGTATGGTACATCTGAGAGCCATTTCTTTACTTCTTTTTGTTGAAATCAGCAAGTGATCAAGCCCCTGCAGAAAGAAAAGCAATGGAACACAACAGTCCAGTCTGCATCCCATTTGAGATGAAGCCTTTGGACTGAAGCCTTTGGACTAAATTGGCTTAAATCCAAGTAGTTCAGCTGAATTAGTCTACAGATCTGGCTAACTACGAAGGTGATTCATGACTTCAGCTACGACCAACAGTGGTTCACTTCTGTTTCCCTTAAGAGTCCATGAGGAATTGATGCTAGAAAGATAAAGGTTGAAGGGGAGAGCTCTCAGTCTGGAATATGAAAAAAAGTGAGTTCAGTTATTATAATTTGCTTTTGTTAATGTGTCATTATGTCCTGAACAGGAGGTTGATGATAGATACAGTCTGAGATATTGCATCTTTCATGTAGAAAGTTGTCTGTATATTGGTTCAGTATATGGAGCTCAGCACACTTCATTCCATTTATTACATTTCTTTGTGCGCACCATTCAGTATATTGTTTTTTGAAAATAACTTTGGATCTGTGCCTAGCAGCGTTCTCACCTTTGACATTTTTATAGAACTTCAGGTGTGGTTTAACAGGCCACACCATTGAAAGCCAATAACTAGGCTGATTTTAATACTAAATAAACTTTTATTAAAGGGCAAACATAAAACAAACTTTATTACAAGGCAAAAATACAAAGAGTGCCCAAATGGGGAAGAATTAATTTGAAGTGAGAGGAAGTCCAAGTATATAAGTACAGTTGGTGAGAAATATATATCAAGTGCAGTGGTTTTAATTATAGCTGTGGCAAAAATATACAGAATAAGTTTAGAATAAAAGTTACCAGCTCTAGAGGCCTGATACAAAACAGGGGAAACAAAACAAAGAAGCCAGCAAGGCTAGGTTCACGCTTACCTTTTCCCTCCATTTATTTTTCCCTCCATTTATTTTTCCCTCTTGCTTCCCCCATTTTCAAACTTTAGAAAGCTCAACTCAAAAGGGAGTTGTGACTTGGCTGGATCTCCTCAATTCATTTTGGGGCCTCAGTTTCTGAAATACCCTGGGGAACAGTTGATGTATATACATGGGCAGCAATAGATGGAGGCACAAACTGAGAATCACAGGAGGTGAATTCATGAGCTTGAGACACTCTCAGAACCCTTAGCTTTCCCCCACTAATCTGCCTCCCATCACCTAGCAACTGGTGCTGATTGGATAGAACATCCTTTTTGTCACTGAAGCTTTGCTGACTTCTTTTCACTATTTCTTCCTGTCCTGTATCAACTATCAGAGCTGGTAAGTTCTATTTGATGTTCTTTTGCTGTGACTACAGATAAAATCTCTTCACTAGATACCAGTTACTGTTTAATCATGTCTATTTACTTTGTCTCTCTTCAAGTCACTACTGCTATTGAGTTAATTCCTCCCCATTTTGAGGATTTCTATTTTTGCCCTGTACTAAGGTTACTTTTTAAAACTCTTTAATAAAAGTATACTTTGTATTCAAATTGTCCTAGTTATTTTCCCCTCTAAGGATTGGCTGCCCACGATGTGGTCTATAAAACCACAGCTTTAGTCTTATAAAAATCTTGAATGTGAGAATGCTGCTAAACATGGGTCCAGATTTGTTCTAGTAACCATGTGTGTAACCACATCATCATACCCCTGCATAATAGAGAAAATTGGCAACTCACCAGAAGTTAGTTTGGTGCACTTGTGGCAGTATTACATGCTGCGGCTAACTTCCTGTTTAATTCCAGCAGACAGAGAGAGACCATAGATTGCCTGATTGGACCCTGCTGTGGTGGCATGGATGCATATGTTGATCGTGGCCAGTACCAGAACCAGAATGCCATTAGACCAACATCAGGCTGTGGTGGTATACAGTTGTAGGTTTCAAGACATTTATTTTCTGAAATATTTGTTATAATTCTTTCCCTACATGCTGACAAGTTTTTTTTCCAACCCCTGGTTTATTATGAAATAAGAAAACATGAATGTACTCCTGGGAATATGATAAAAGCAAGGATAGCTACAAAAATCACATGATCTTTGTGAAGTAAATAGCAGTTCTAATATTGTCACATCTGGATAAAAGATTTCATCTGCTCACCTAAATAAACAAAAGTAAACAGAAATAATTAGGATCAAAACTCAACAAATGTTTTTTCAACAGCATCTTGTTTGTCATTAATTATTGGATTAGGACATGAATAGCTGCATTCTTACTGTTTGCACTGCTTAATGGAAAAAAAAATAGCATTCATTCTTAAATATGGTTGTTATCCATTTCTACAACAGGCAAAGTATAGCTCTGTGAATTCAATGAGGTTTTGATGAACAGACATCCCAGAAACATCCCAGAACAGACAACCAGCAAATGGGAGAAGTGACTTAAAGAGTGAGATTCTATAACATATCCAAGTGCAAGAAGAAAGAGGCAAACAGAAATCAACTCTCGGTGTTAGTGAACGTGTATGTCTGTGTGTATACAGGTTCTGCCAGACAGATACTCTGCTTCCAGTTTATACTTGGGATAAAAACAACAAGCCCACCACCACCAAAAGCACATCAAGTAAAATACTTGTATTTTCCACTGACAGCAAAAGTCTATATACGAACTATTATGGATGTTATTCTAAAAGTTATAAAACCTATTATACAAATGAAAGCAAATGCAAATTAACTTACTAAAAGATCATAATTAGCTAAAACTGTACTGAGGTATAAGAAGACAGAGGTTGCCTCCAGATGTGCATTAAAAGCTGCAAATATTTTAGTATTATATTGGGAATGCCAGACATATTGTACCTAAGGCATTCCCAATATAGTTCCAACTGAGCTGATCAAAAAGCTGTAACATTGCCATTATGGGAACTCCTGTAGTGATGCTGGATTCGCATAATAGTGATGTTTATCTCAGTATCTATTGGCAGCTTTCATGGTGGGTCAGTTGAGGCTACCAGAAGCCAGACAAGTACATGAAAAACAACAAAGGGAAGTATTTGTGTGCTTGGCTGGTTCCAGGGCCCCCAGTAAATCCATCTCAAAAACTGCTGATAGACATTGGGAGAAGGCTGGGATTGTTCTTCACATCTATGAAGGGTGGTGAGGGGTAATCATGGGACCTTGGTTAGATCCTGCATTGCTTCTTGCCTTTTATAATATTTCATATAAATCATGTAGAAGGAAACTTTGATCCCCTGGATCCAACAAACCCTCTTCCCATGCTCACACACACTTGTCTGAAAGAGGGAGGAATGGAGGAAGAGATGAGAGAGAAAGCACAGAGGGAAAACACTTTCTCTGCCTATTGTCCAAAATGTCTCTCTCTTACACACCCACACACCCACCCACAAGTAAAGGGGAAGTAACTTACTTTGAATCTCTGCCTTCGCGTGCACAAAAGCAGAACTGAATCAGCTGCCAGCTGCCTAGGCAGTTTTTCCCTTTGCTCTCTTCCAATTTAGTGCTCTTCTGATAAACCTGAGTTTCTCCCTCTTTTTGTTCTGCACTCCACATGTAAGTCAATGGACTTGTTGTCACTGTTGCTGAAGGTGCTTGAAGTCCAGTGGGGTGCTTCCACACTGACCTCCGAAATCCGGATCTATTTAGATCCGGATTTTGGAAATCCGTGGTAAGTAGATCCATATCCAGTAGATACGGATCTACTAACACCCCTTCCATCCACACACGTGATGGAAGGAGAGATTTAGATCTGGATTTGAGGTGGGTGCAGTGTGGGAGCACAGCACCTACCTCAATCCAGATCTCCAGAGGCACTCCCCCAGCCCGCCACGATTGGCTCCTCCAGAGCCGAGCATAGCGAGCCGGGGGTCTCCTATCTTGGGGTTCCCCCTCACCCCAGAAGCCAAGGATCGTGGCTTCTGGAGGCGGGGGGGGGGCTTCTCCTACCCCACCCCCCAACCCACTCTGGGGAGAGTGCGAGCAATCCCCTCCTTACCTTAACGCAGCCAGGCCGATTCTAGCTGCAGGGTCCCAGTTCACTTCACGTGTGCATCCAGCATGCCTCCAGATTGGTCAGGGCCACGCCTGGCTTCAGGAGGCTCTCTGTGCAGGCACGTGGCTCTGCCCAAAGCATGCCTCCCAATTGGTCCATGAGAAGTTCAACAGAATTTCCAGTTCTGCCATTTGGAAATTTTCCCCCAGGCATCCAGGAATCCTTCATATTCTGTAGCTGCATCCCCATTATAAGCTTAATCCAGTTCCCCTAAACTGAAATAATAGAACTGGATGCAAACGTGAATTTGCCTGATCCCATTACTTTCAACTCAATTGTGTTCGATCTGGATTCTGAGGATCGTACGTGGTGTATGAGACTCAAGGGGGGACTCATGTGGCTACGTTTTTAAAGCCGCTTTTTGGGGCTGCCCTGCCCTCTTCCTCCTGGCATGAACACGCCACCCATAAGGGACCCCTTCACAGAGCCTAGCTGGGTGGCTGCCACTTGCGTGGATGGAGGAAAAACGGCAGCGGGCAGCCAGCAATTCTTTCCCCTCCTCTCCCCATTGCCTAGGGCACACAGCAGCAGTGGCAAGTCAAGCCCCCTTGCTTTAAACATTCACACATCTCCCAGAACCTGCAGCTGCTTTCCTTTCCCTTTCTAAAGGTCAGAACTCCAAAGAGCTAGAATTGCGCAAAATTGCAACATTGTTATCAGGTGTGAAGTGACTGGATTGCTACAGTGTAGCAGCTGCTGTAAAGGGTGGATTTTTACACTGAAATCACTATCTTTGGAAGCAAGCTATTGGGGGAGGGAAACCCTAAACATGGATTCTCATCCCTTAAAATGGTACGGTCCCCACAGTAAAAAATGTAACACGTATCAAACGCAAGATCTGGAGTGAGACCTGTTGAAATGAGGATTAACATTTACAACACTTTGGAGTGCTTTAACACGTGGAAAGCATGTTAAGCCAAACTGTTGTGGGGTCTGCGAGGATTGAAACTGTACCGAAACCGAATTAAGCTTGTAATGGGTATGCAGCCTGTAAGTCTCCAAGAGCAGATGCAGTGAACTGCCAGTGCTAAAGGTGGTTTCCAGAAATAATCATATCACTGTAAAATGCAATCTGGTCCAACATAGCTTTGCATGCACCTGGAAATGAGGGTTGAGGTTCATGCCAAAAGTCGTCTTCTTGGGAAGATAACAGGGATTGCATTGATTGCATTTTGGACTTTGTTTCTAGCAATACTCTGTAGGCATTTCCTGGACTTCTTTGCCTGAATACATGCATGCACAGAGCAGTTTAAAATGTGGCAGCTAGAAAATGAGCTAAGGAGATATATTTAATTTATGAATCGAAATAGCCTTTATCTTCATCCTCATTTGAGACCTTCACTGATTGATCTTGTGGCTCTCTGTGCAATTAAAGTGTAAATATCTGTATATTTTAAATTGTATGTGTGAATGTAATAGTGAGAACATTATTTTTCCGGAATTGAACAGAAAGCTTGGGAATGTGAGAAGAAATAACATACAGGGTGAGTTCCCATTTAAGGAATAAAATGGAATATACATCAAGATTTACATTAGGATTTGAATTGATATGTAAAGCATGTTAAAAGGAAGCAAAGAGTATCTGGCAATCAGATTCAACCCTGATTTTCTGTCCCCATGCTAAACACTTAAAACGTTTCCAAAAATGGATTGGGGAAAGCAATTCTTTCCCCTCCTCTCCCCATTGCCTAGGGCACATGGCAGCAGCAGCAAATCAAGCCCCGTTCACCCACTCACCTCCACAGCCACCATTCCCAGTAGGGGTTGCCTCAGAAAAAAGCACCCTGGTTCTGCTGCCACTGTCGCCTGCACACACAGCCTTAAACATTCACCCTGCAGCAGCTTTCCTTCCTTTCCCTTTCTAAAAGTCAGAACTTTTAAAGAGCCAGAATTTTGCAGTATTGCAACATTGTTATCTGGTGTGAAGTGGGTGGATTGCTACATTGAAACCACTGCTGTACTGGGTGGATTTTTACAGTGAAACCAGCTGCTGTACTACAGTAAGGAAGAAGAGTTTTAAAAGCCAAACCTGGAAAAAACACTTGAAAAATTAGGTGTTTATTTATACTGTTTTAAAGCCAAATAATTCTCAAAATACCCCTGAAACTGATTGTCAGTGGGGTCGACAAGGATCCAAACCATTTTTAAACAGTTTTAAATGATAATGGGAATGCAGCCATATTGTGATATTTCAGGTAGAATTAGTATGAACCTGTATATTTTACACTTTTTGGATGTACGGAATAATATCTGAAGAGGAATCACAGGATTATTTAGTGATGAAGAGGGACACCAAGATGTATAAAAATTAAGGGACATGTACTTGTAGAAAGTCTTCCATAGGATGCAGCTAAAGCTAAATGCTTTGATGTGCCCATTGATTCCAAAGGGAAAGACTTAAGAATAGAGGTTAAACCCCACTGATCTCTGTGAGAAAGTTAGCTTTAACTTGAACACATCCACTGAATTTTTCTATTTGATTTAAACAGTATCCATTTACTTGATAAGTTTGCTGTAACCGTTTTTCTGACAACCAATTAAAAGTGATAATTTAAAAAGTTGCATCTCACCAGATTTAATACAGTCTTGCAACATGAATGACGTGAAAACCTTTTCTTAAGGTATCTGTATCTATATCTGTATTTGTATTTGTATCTATATCTATACCATCTACATCTGCAATATTTGCTTTAAATTCTGGTCACATGTCTTGTTTCTGAATTAGCTAATCATACCTTGTGGAACTGAGAATATTTTCTTTCAGATTTGGTCACAGGTCCTGATAGTAAATTAATATAATCATACCCTTTTGTTCTGCTGAGAATAAAATAGTTGTTTAATTAAACATGCCAGTTGTTTATAATATAATGTTTCAGAAAAACTTGTTTGAAAGGAAAGATAAAGATTTATATCAAACATTTCAATCTGACAAGTAAATTACATTTCCTCTGCCATAAAGAGAGGTAAAGCATAAAATAATGATTACAACATCTGTAACTTGCTCCCTTCTTCTGAGGAACTAAGCACTTGTTCTCATTATTCAGAGATGTGATATGCATTAGCCTACAAAGATGACCTTTATACTCTAACAATGAAACCACCATGTTTTGCTACTCTTTAAAACAGAGCACCATTTCAAAATTCTTCACATAAACATGAGCTTATAATTTCATTGCTGTCTAATGAAATGCTTTAAGAGAACTAATTTCCAAGGACGCAAGTGAAATATGCATTAAAAAGTCAATAAGATGTGAGGATAATATGATCTTTAAAGCTTGTTGTGATAGTGCAGGGCTGTGTAATATGAAAAGAAGATTCCCAGAGTAGTTTAAAGCTCTTTCTGCACTGGGCATTATTCTGGAATAGGGCCCTCACATCTCCATGCTAGTGCAGACTATGGCAGGTCCTGCCCAGCCATTGCCATAGTCTGCACCAGCATATGGATGGCAAATCCCTGATCCAGAATGCAATCTGGAATAAGGTCCAGTGCACAAAGGGCTTTTAATTTCTAGCCATAGGGTGGTCTCATCCTTCAGTTACTCTTTATTCAAAATATAAGACATGTACACATGAAAAGGGGTGGAGATGGAGATAATCTGCAGGCTTAGGTTCTAAGTGGCAGCTACAAAGTTCTCTAACTAGAATGGACACTTTTGAAGAGAAGATATCAAAGATTGCTAGTATCCCAATAGAATGTAGCCTGATGCTGCAACCACAAGTGCTGTTCTTGGATAGCAATCCTCTTGTTAACTAGTGGCAGTTCACTTTGGTTGGTATTTATTCTGTTTGCCAGGGAGATACCACAGGCCAAGTCACTCTCCCTTTAATAAATGAAAAAACAAAACAAAACAAAAAAGACCTTTCTTGAAATATTAGTCTTGGGTCCATGTCTCCAGAAACCTGTGACAGAAGGTGGCAGCTTGCCTTTGCTCTTTAAGGAGCCACAGTTTTATTAAGATTATAACAAGAAAAGTGAAACAAATGCATAAACAAAAATACCAACCTGCCCATGCCTTAAGATCTGGAGGGGATGCCCTCCTTGTTGTCCCACCATCCTCAATAGTAAGACAGGTGGGCACCCAAGAGAGGGCCTTCTCAGTAATGGCCCCCAGGCTGTGTAATAGTCTCCCCCTCAAGGTGCGTCAGGCCCCTTCACTGTATACGTTCAGGAAGGGGGTGAAGATGCACCTCTTTGCTCTGGCCTTTGGCTAAATGTGGCACAGTTTTTCCCCACCACAGATATTATTGTTTCATACTGTTTTATATATATGGTTCTATTTTAAATATGTCTGTTTTTAAATTCTGTTACCCACCTTGAGACCTTAGGGCAGTGGTTCTCAACCTGTGGGTTGGGACCCCATTGGGGGTCAAACTACCCTTTCAGAGGGGTCGTGACAAGTCTCCTGCTGCCCCTCCCTTCCCCTTCCCAGCTGCCCCTCCCCCATGGTTGGGGGTCTCCACAACATGAGGAACTGCATCAAGGGGTCGTGGCATCAGGAAGGCTGAGAACCGCTGCCTTAGGGTATAGGGCAGGATAGAAATGTAAATCCATCCATCCATCCATCCATCCATCCATCCATCCATCCATACATACATACATACATACATACATACATACATACATACATACATACATACAGCTTGGCTGTAGCAACCAGAGCATTTCAATTGCACTTGGTACAAAATAAGTACAAAACTTAGGTTAACTGAGGTAACTTAGGCTGTATTCACACACCTAAGTTTTAATTCGGTCTCAGACCACTTTCAGAGTCAGAGAACACATCAGCAAAATGACGAGCCATTTTCTTTCCACTTTCCGCCCTTTCCCATGGGTGAATTGTCTGAGTTAGATACCGCTTTTGGGGGGGGGGGACCCCAGTTTGATACTCTGCTGATGCATTCTCTCACTTTTGAAAGTGGACCGAAACTGGATTAAAACTTAGGTGTGAACGCAGCCTTACAGGCATGATGTTGGTTCTCTTTCAAAGTGGAAGTTAAAAAAGCAGAACAAAATAAATTTTAACATCTAACAAAATTATAGAAATCTTGTCACTCCTGGCTAGCTATTTTCCATGTCTCTGTCATTCTGTTCTAGTGATGAAATTATTTGGTGAATCAAATGGAAATAAAATTGAGAGGCTGCTTTTTTAGCAGTCCACAGCTGGCTTGCTCTGGGAAGGGATTATCCCACTCCAGGGTGGTTGCAGTGGAATGTGGGTGGGCCTAACCAGTGAGCAGGTCTTCACCTCTGCTTAAACCTTGGGATTTCTACCATGCATTATGGGACAGGAATGATATACAGAAAATAGGAGGAGGAACTCTGATTTAGAAATAATTATAGATGGGATCATTTTGATCTTATACTAAAAGCCACAGAGCAGTAATAATGACGACAGTGGTTACAGCAAAATACAAACAAAAGATTATTTTTTTCCAAGTCTAGTAAAATACATGCCATGTAAATCACTAAGAGGACATGTTAAAACTATCTAATTGCAGTAGATTGTCTGTCAGTTGATTCATTCCTTTGGCAGATGAGCACTTCCATTTATAAGGCAATTAAAACACTTAGCTTTAAGCTATATTAGACCACGTATCTCTGCCTTCATTCTAGCACATTCTGATTTTGCTAAATGTACTGGTATTATACATGTGTGCAGTGTAAGTATACATGGAAACACACTATACTGACAGACCATATGTATTGTAGGGACCAGAATGTACCATGGACTGTATGTCCTAGGCCATCTTGGAAAGGAAATATATGTCCATGGGCAGTATTCCCCTTCTCTTTGCTCTTTTGATCAGTCTTCACAAAAACAAACAACTGGAGCTAAAAGGATTGTCCTGGGCAATGTAAATGACAGCTACAGTGTCATTCGGGTTTATTGTTTTTGTCATAGAATTCCTGTGATTAAGCTACTTTGGGCACAGCTGATATCATGCAAATGAGAGCTGTTCCCCTGGTGAATTTGGCCAATATCTCTAGGTAAAATAGTATCATTTGTCTTTGTCATAACGTGACCAGTGCAATATATGGTACTTGTCCAGCTTATTGATTCATTGTTTTCCTGCTGATTGTGTAAACTTCTTCCTGTCACAAATAGGTATATGTGACCATGGCATTTTGGAGGAGTTCCCAAACTTCTTGCCACTACCCTCCACAGTTGCCTTTCGGGTGCCTTCCACGGTTTTCTATGGTCCAAAAACCCATATGACCTTCTAGTCCATAATCTATAATTTCTGTAGATGCACATACTCATCCCCAAGAAGCAACTTCAGCAACACTGCCTCTTTTTGCTCCTCTACCAAAGTGCATGACTTTGCAGGCAGGCATCTGGACTTTATCTCAGAATAGGAGTCTGTTGTCTACATGATAATGCAGACTGTGGCAGGCCTTGCCAGGGACTTTAATCTGTAGTAGTATGCAGACAGCAGAGCCCCAGGGCCTTTCTGCATTTGGTTTTATTCTGGTATATATCTCAGAACAGGAACCTTCTATCTGCACACTTGTGCAGACTATGGAAGGCCCTGAGTGAGGCCTGCCATAGTCTGCATTAGCTTGAGGCCAGCAGACCGCTATCCCGAGATATTTTCTAGAATAAGCCCAAGTGCAGAAAGGGCCCTATTCTGGGATATATTCCAGAACATAGCCAAGTGCAGGGAGCCCCTGGTTTTTGTTTTAAAACAGAGTTTTTTCTCTTCATGCCTCTTTCCAGGCAACATTCTGATGGAAAAACAACCTTTAATGGGCCCAACAAATGCTGCAGGACATACTCTTGACCTGGTCTTTGCTACAGAGAATAAGGATGAGTACTCATTTTTAGGTGGGCAAGTCCACTCTCATGGACATATAATTTACTGGGCACTTATGAAATCTAATGGATTCTTGATGACTCTGGGGAAATACCTGATTGGATTATCTAGACCCATTTCAGTTAGGTTTCAGGTAGGGTTTTGGTTCTGAAACTGCCTTGGTTGCCCTGATGGATGATCTTTATAGGCAGAGAGGGACAGGGGCAATACTGATTCTTCTGGATTTCTCAGTGGCTTTAGGTACCATTGACCATGGGATTCTGCTTGACTGGCTTCAAGGATTGGAACTTGTAGGTTCTGTTTTACTGTGGTTCTGTTCCTATCTCCATGTTGGGTTCTACAGTGCCTGACAAAAGTTCTGTCTCTTATCCATGTTGTTGAAACCAAAGCCTATAACCTGACTTAAAATTCATCCATTGGTTTTAAAAATGACTCATATGAAAGCTGAAACCCTCCCAAATGAGGTTTTTAAAAAGAAAATAATTTTGCTTCACTGCTGAAATATTGATCATTTAATGAACACAGAAAGGTCAGATTTTGGCTAGACAAAAATTTTGTTGCCCACAACAGTAATGTGAAAATCAAACAGATAATTCACTTCAAATACAAAGATATGTTTCATAACATTGGTGAATGAAGTTGTGGTGCTATTAGAGCCATATTTAATATTTTGTGTGACTTCCATGAGCCTGAAGGACTGCATCCATGTGTTTCGGCAATGATTCATACAATTTATTGATGAAGTCATCAGAAATAGTAAAGAATGCAGTTTTACATGCCTCCCAGAGTTCATCAAGATTCTTTGGTTTTGTGTTCCAAGCTTCCTCTTTCATCCTACCCCAAACATGCTCAATGATGTTCATATCTGGTGACTGGGCTGGCCAGTCCTGGAGCACCTTGATCTTCTTTGCCTTGAGAAACTTTGATGTAGAGATGGATGTATGAGATGGAGCGCCATCCTGCTGCAAAATCTGACCCCTTTTATGATTGGGAATGTAAGAGGTAGCTAATACGTCTTGATATTTTAGGCTATTGATATTGCCTTCCACCATGCAAATGTTTCGCACACCCCTATACTGAATGTAACCCCAGACCATGATCTTTCCACCACCAAACTTAACTGTTTTCTGGGTATATCTTGGATCCATATGGGCTCCAGTAGGTCTCCTGCAGTATTTGTGGCAGCTGTGGTGTAATTCAACTGAAGATTCATCTGAGAAATCCACCTTCTGCCACTTTTCCAGCATCCATCCGTTTAGTAGGCTGTGGGCCTTGGCAAATACCACACAGTTTTTTAATTGCCTTTTGTTTAGTGCTGGCTTCTGGGCACTGATTAGACCATGGAGGCCATTTCGAGACAGAATCCTACAAACTATTCTAGTTGACACAGGGACTTGAGGTGACCAGGCCTGTTGGAGCTCTGCTGCAGTGGAAGAAGGGCTGGCTTTTGATTTTCAAACCAACAAACGTTCCTCCTGAGCAGTCATCTTGCGGGGTCTGCCAGACCTGGGCTTGTCAAAAACATCTCCAGTCTCTTCAAATCTTTTTTTAATTCTTTGTACTTGACGCTGAGACACATTAAAGGTGCCAGCCACCTCTGCAGAGGATCTGGTCTTCAGTCTCCTGATAATCAAGGCTTTGGTCGCAGGGTGGATTTTTGGCATGTTGTCAGAGGTCAAGTTGCAGTTCAAGTGAAGGTCTGGAGTGCTGGAGTTCTTTTTATACACACCCACTAATTATCTGATCAATTAGTGAGCACAGGTGAGGCTGTAAACTAGGATTAGACAAGGCGACAAAACTTTTGTCTAGCCAAAATCTGACCTTTATGTGTTCATTAAATGATCAATATTTCAGCAGTGAAGCAAATTTATTTTCTTTTTAAAAACCTCATTTGGGAGGGTTTCAGCTTTCATATGAGTCATTTCTAAAACCAATGGATGAATTTTAAGTCCGGTTATAGGGTTTGGTTTCAACAACATGGATAAGCGACAGAATTTTTTCAGGCACTGTAGAAAGTAGCAGGGGGGACTTTCATTCAATACCCTGGGAGTTTCCCAGGGATTGGTTTTGTCTCCTATGCTCTTCAACATTTATATGAAGATACTGGGAGGAGTCATACTGAGTTATGGAGTAAGATGTCATTAGTATGCTGATGACACCCAGCTCTATCTGTCCATTCCTTCTGAGACAGGGAAGACAGTTCATTATTTATCATTATACTAAGATCTCTTTTCTAGCTAGCAACCTCCCCCCTCCCCCTGACTTTTTGGTCCAATGTGCATCACTTTACACTGGCTCACACTGAACAGCATCTTCCTGACTGACACCCATTTCCCCAATATGGAGAGATTCTTTTGAAGCTCTTCACAATCCCTCTTTGTTTTTATCATTCAGCACAAGTGGGCATTATCAGCAAACATGCCCATTTGACAGCTCACTCATTTACATATATGATAAAAAGCAATTGTCCCAATGTTGATTTGAACACTGCTCTTCTGAGCCCTAGTCCAGCATGTTCACCATGATCCCAAATGATACCACCATATTTTTTCCTTCCTAAACTAAACGGCCATAATATTCTTGCTTTCACTACCCAGTCATTTCAGTTCATGCTTTTCCACATTATTTGGAACTGTTGGTATATACCATATACCAAGGATGGCTACCATTATTAGATATATTACGGCACAGTTTTCCAATTGTGATAGAGGAATGGATTAGATCTGCACAGGCAAAGGAGTATTGAATGACCCATCTAGCATGCCTATGTATTCATAGTTAGCAGTAAGAAGTTACAAGAGAATTTAAATTCATGTTATGTACTTATTTATTATTTGCATTTGTATATCACTCTTCACTTTGAGTTCCAAGAATGGTTTACATAACAACAACAACAACAAAAACCCCTGCATATCTTGCACATAAAAACATATTCACCCCACATGAGGTTGGGCCACCACTGGGAGCTGGTGGAGTGCTCTTGCTCTTTCTCCTCCATATATCCTAAGCAAAGGGGCTTTTCTGGTGACAGTTTAGGGAAAGAAGCTAATGGAGGATATTCCAAGCGTATATACAGCGTAGGATGCTAGGTGTCTGCAAAGCACAAAGTATCTTTGCTCACCAGTGGAATGTCATATATAGCAAGTAAAGGCTGAATGGTGAACTCCTGATGATTACATGGGCACATCCACACAGACTGCTTGGCAGTGATACCGAAGTTGTTTGGCTTTGCCTTCTTCTAGGGAGACTGAACGTGGCACTTCCTGTAGGCAAACCAGATGTCTGATCACTGAACTTCAGCCATTCCTATAATTTCACATATATTTAATGCTGAAACAGCAAGTGTAAACATGGCCACATGAGTAATTTGTTGTTCTATGCCACAGTAATCCTGGTTTTACAGGGATCTATTTAATCTCAGCACTACAACTATGACATAATTATTTACTAATCCAAAGCATATATTATTTGCCTATTACTTTTAATGGTCAGGGTCAAGTATACATATTTTGAACATATGCAAATGCATATAATATGAGAAATTCTTGTTAGGTGATATTCTATCACAGGCTGGAAGCTCAAGGAAAACCTAACATAGGTCCTTTTAAAGTGTGGCTTTAATTGCAGTGTTATTTTGTCTGATGAATGAAGCCCTACTACTTTGATGTAATCTTATCACAACTTTATTCATCAACATTCAAGTCAGTTGTGTGTGGAGGCGAGAGCACGTGGCATTGAAATAATTTCTTATTCTGATAATGTGTATCTTTCATTAAAGCAGTCTGTTCCAAAATGGATACATCAGAGCGGTAATGGGAAAAGAAAGCCTGGCTTAATTTGACCATGTATTTATCTTCATAAAGCCAAAGTGGGTCTCCAAGGATGTTATTTTGCATGTATGCCTTGGACCCATTTAAGATCAGGACATATACTTTGTAAAATAGTGCATTACAGGAGTGAAGATGGGTATTCTTTTTTTGTTTCTTTACTCTTTTTCCAGGGGTGAAATAGGTTGTCTGTCAGTTGGATTTAGGCGACAGTCTGTCTGCAGGACGTAAGACGATCTGCATAGTGCCAGAGGAAAGCGGGCAAAATTCCTGGCTTGCAAGAACAGATATTGATCTACCTTAGCCACCTAAACAATGCCTCACCTGTTTGCCTTGTCCATACCTTATTTTACACAGTCTAATGCTTGTTTTGTTTGACTTTTCTTTTATTTCTGTGGATCTGAGCTTTGATACACTTTGGGGACTACATAAACACAGTGTTGTACTTGAACATCACCATACTTCAGAGTACTTTGGTGGCTTAAGACCACGGTCCCCCTCAGAAAGAACAGCACTGTTATTGAAAATTATGAGGCAGCAATGAAATAAGTAGGCTGCGTACACAAGTGTTTGATCTTCCAGACTAGTGTCCAATGACATTGAATGTGAGATGCTACTAATTACTGCACTGTGTACCCTCAGTTAAAATTTCTTTCACCGAAACTAGTAAAAAGGCTTTCTATTTTCATTAATTCTTTTCCACTAGCTGATAGCTCAGAGATAAGTTACTATACCGTTTAGAATTCTATCCAGTTGCTTTTCTAGACATAAATATGTCACTGTGTTCAGCCCATTTCACGTAGAAATGATATACAAAGCTCTGTTCACATGCACAATAAAGTATAATATAAATATTTTACCACTGTTCATCATGGATTTGTTGACAGCTACACCAGCTTTGCCAACAGGAATGGGAGGAGATGCGGGAGTCTTCCAAATATATTGTGCAAGAAGAGTGGAGACAAATAACTCTTGAAAAAACAAATGGTGGAAATGGAGGGAAAAGCTCAACAGAAGCTAAATGAGCATTTCTTCAAAGTGATGACACTTGGTATTATTTAATTTGCATACAGCACATTTCACTTGGGCTGGAGAACAATTAAGTTAACGAATAACAAAATCATCTGTACTCTTAGGGGTAATTTAACATGACTTGATTTTAAACTGTTTTACTTTGGTGCTACATAGAAACAGTCTCTATTTCATGCCAAAGCTCATCGGTTTAAATCAATGGAAAACTTTGTGACTCTAATGATTTATGAGATGAATGAAACAAGATCAAGAGCCAGCAACTCAAAGGGACTGGGCTTCATTGGACGGTTACTGAGAAACGGTTAAATGCAAGAAGCTGTTCCATTAATCATTCAGTCATAATAAAAAGGTTCAAGTTCATAATCAGTGCTGTAGCAATGAATTTTTGAAGAGTAGGTACTCATCATAATTGCTCCCTAGCCATAGCCTCAGGAAGGGTGTAGTGAGAAAGTTTGTTGTTCTGTTTTATTTGCACACTATTCATGTTGTCTTGGAAGAAACTCCATTGATTCCATTGAAGGCTGCATAGGCTTGTTTCTTGCAAAACACATTGAACTTTAGTGGAAATGCAAACTATCTTGCAAATAAATGCCATTATTAATATGGCAAGTATGAACTGCCCTAATTAAAAGGAGAGATGTATTACTCAACATCATTCTTTTTTCTTTTCATTTGCACTGTTCCATATTTTCCCCTTTTCACCTGCACTGTTCCATATTACCCATTCAATTTGTCACAACTCTATGATTGTACAGATGTATTTGTTTTTAATATGAAAATGTCTATGGGTAATTTGATTACATGTAAGCTTCTTTGGGCCTTTCTCCACTTACCTTTAAAATGGTATAGTATGAGACTTAGTCCACTTCTGGGTCTCTCTCTCTTGCCCCCTGCTAGCCCACCCCATCCACATAGTTCAGTCTAGGTC
Organism: Aspidoscelis tigris stejnegeri; assembly: GCA_023333525.1. Lineage (NCBI taxonomy): Eukaryota > Metazoa > Chordata > Lepidosauria > Squamata > Teiidae > Aspidoscelis > Aspidoscelis tigris. Next base: position 73,911,575 of record JALMGA010000003.1, on the reverse strand, counting down.
AGTGATGGTGAACCTTTTGAGTTCGGTGTGTCAAAATTCACAAGAAAACCTACCTTAACTAGGGTGCTGTGTCACATCTAGAAATATCCATAATTTTGTGATATTTGTAGCTCTAGTAAAAAAGCTCTAGTAAAAATATATTTTTGATATATTTATTTTATTAAAAGCAAAAAAAAATCTTTACATTAGTGACATTTGTTGCTGAATTTCATTTACTAAATCTTCAATTGAAAGTTGGTATATCGTACACTTCAAGAACAAGCAAACACTACATGCCCAGGTGCCAGGATGACTAGGTGTGTCACCCAAAAGGGCTTGGAGCGTCACCTGTGACATGCATGTCATAGGTTGGCCATCACTGGTCTAGGCAGCGAAATGGAACAGAACAGGGAGGGATGAAGAAGAGTACACACCTCCCTGTTCTGGCTTAGCAGGGAGATCCATTTTAGCAAGGTTCCAACTTCAGAGCAGTTTCAACTGGAGTTAACCAGCCCCTACAAGGGCAGAAACAGCCTTTTGGGGTGCATCCCCGTGGCCATTTTAGATTAGAGTTTGGGAAGGAGCGTTCCCATGGCTATTGTAATTAAGCCTAATCAAATCTGAATTTGGCACCCAGCATTCCCATGCAATTCCCTATTCCCGGATTTTATGAGGACTATCCTGTCTAAACCAGGTGAAAACAAAGTTCTTATGAAAACTGGACTCCGTCCCATTTTTGGAGCCAAGTCCATTTTGTTTCCTGCACATGGGGATGATACCGGGCTATTTGGGGTGGAGGTCTAGCATTTTGGCCAATGGCAGCCAGCTGTAGGTAGTTTTTTTGGGTTTTTTTGCAGGTGTAAAGCTTCTTCCCTCCCTTGCCAGCATCGCAAAAGCTCCATGTGGTATGAAAAAGGCAGAAAAGGCTTGTCTTTATTTAAAGGGCCTTTAACAATTTCACTTGAAACATGTATCTTTTGAAGAGAGCTGCTTAGGAAGCCTGAAATACTTGTTTGAAAATGATACATGTATTGTGTTGGGTTAGATGACGGAAAGGGAGAGGAAAGAGAAAGTAACTTGGTCTTTGAAGTCCCTTCCCTTCACATTTGCTTCTTGCAGGCATGGGAAGATGGGGGATTTGAAAGCCTATGTTTTTATGTTCCCCTGCAGCTGTGGAAGGATTTGCATGGGGGGCTGGATTTGAAAAACCCTTATTTTATGTTCCCTCACAGCTGTAGAAGTTAAAAGCCCTTTTTAAAAACGTTCCCTTGCAGCTGCAGATGAATGCACTTTTTGCCAGTAATCTCAAAAGGGGGATGTGAAAAAGAAAGTATTAGGCTAGAATTCACTGTTTCTGTTGCAAGCAGGGTTGCATTGGGGGGGGGGGATTTAATAGCCCTGTTTTTTACATTTTAAAATTGTCCCAAAACCAGGACTAAAAAGTTGCTGGGGATGGCTACATTTGGATTAATTGATGGGCACTCAATCCAGATTAAAAGTAGTCCCCAGAAAATAGTCCAAAGGGACTATTTCAGGACTAAATTTCCTGCATGGGGACACAGCCTTGGTCTTTGCTTAAAATAATTCATTTGGAAAATATTAAGAATAAATTAAGTGAAAGTTTTGCAAGTCCAAAATGGGATGTCATGGTTCATGTGTTTTGGAATATGAAGAATAGTACAGAGAAAATGGTGTTCCTATGACTGCTTAGTGAACTTGGCTGATCATTACCCAATATACAAGAATCCTGCAAGAATATTACTGTGTCTTTGTTTTTTGTTTTGCCAAGTTATAGGCAGATGTAATGTTGCTTGTCTCAAGATTACAAAGGAAGCATTTCAAACTACAAACAACAGCCACAGTCCTGGCCTCATATTAAAAAAACTACAACACATACCTTGTACTTGGTCCATCACATTCACACTTCTAACCATCTTGGAAACACACATCATTGAGTTCTGTGTCCTACAATTGCTATGGCTGACTGTGAGAGTAGCCATCTGTTGACCTTGCAAATCAGATACAGCTTGACCTTTTCTGATAGCAAAGTTCAAGACTGTTTACTAATGAGACATATTTCACCATGGCCAGAACTCTTTTCTCCTTATGTGAGTCTTGATAACACCCATGCTGGCCTGAAGAGAACTCTGACTGCACACTTTAGTCTGCCATGTCTGCATCCCCAAATCTTCCAAGATCTCAAGATGACTTAACCCCAACCTTGTTTAGATCTAGATCTGCTTTTTTTATGGGGTCAATTCTATCTCCAGTTCCTCTGATTGTTCTTTGCTGCTTCATTTCTACATTGTTTGTAGCACATTGTTCTGGAAGGTTCACCAAACCTCAAGAACAATTTCTGTTAGAAAAAAGATCTAATAACATAATTTAGAATCCTAGACTCAGGGATCAAACCATCTATACATAAGGAAGGGGTCAGGGCTTTGGGGAAGTAATTGTTTCAGACAATCATAGCCTATCTAGGTTTGTATGCAAGAGGAATTTTGTATGCTGGCATCTGTCTAATAAGGGACAATTGGTAGTACTATGGCTGAATTCACACTTCAGCCCATAGTATGCAATTAGACAACCTCTGGGCAAGTGCATCTGCACTGTCAGGAGGTCCTTACAGTCTAGAAATGCTCCCTGCTTGCCCAGATGTTGACTAATTCCATGCTAGCTGTGGAACATGAAATCATGCTTTACAACCATACTCATCTTCCCCAGACGCTTACCTGAAGCATCCAGCTGGTGAGCATTCACACCTCTGCCAGCTGGGAAGGTTATTGGAGCTGTCATGCAAGCACGCTGGCAGCTCCAATGACCCCCAGTGCAACTGTGACTGCATAACAACAGCACTGATGCATGCACACTCGCGAAGGGCACCACAGGCAAGATGGTGGTGTCCAAAGAAGGATCGGTCCAGGTATTGATCACAGGTAAGTGATTGATCATGCAGGGGGTAGGTTAACATTGACTAGTCATCGCAAGTGTGAGCGCTAGTCAGTGTTAGTTGATTGCACAAGTGTTAAAATGCTCCATGTCTCTCCTGCTTTGTAAGTCAGTAATGGGATTCTGCAATAGTGATTGTATTTATTAATTGCTTAATCTAGAATTGCTTAATCAGAGTCCCTTTCTCATGGTTATATTTGGTCTTACTTTGAAACACTACATTTTCCCTCTGTTGGTCACAGCTACAGGTTTTTGTTCTAGTTAGTATAGCTGTTATAATCTAAGGAAACCATTTGATTGCTAACTGCATTTTACCTGAATCCACTGATGGGCAATTCATCCTGGGAAATTGGCTGTTTAGAGATCAGGAGCTCAAAACAGGCCTAAGAAGGGATACTCCTACGTAGACTGGAACCAGATTGTGTTATGGTCCACTGATTCAAGTTTCTAAATTTGTTTTGTTTGTTCTGTTTTCCCTCTTCAAGGTATTTTTGGACTATCAACAGTTACCGCATATGGTACATGTTTAGTGACTGGAGCCTTATGAACCTTGTTTTGGTTTCACACTACAATCCTGACAGACATTCAGACAGCTTCATCTCGGAGTTGTTGTTATTAACATAAATGAAAATTACCTACAGCAATTTAAAATAACCTCTGATAGCGCTAATGGAATGACATGGAGAACAAAAAAAAACCCCTTTTTGGTTCCATACCTTGCTTTTGTATGTTTTAGGATATCGGTCCTTATCTGCCCTTACATATTATTGAGTGGAGATCTACTCACTCGACAGGTCTGTCCACATTAGAGAACAGTGACAACTCTTCAGAAATTGACTGCATGCTCCCCCAAAGGCATTAAGCCGGTGGACTGATAAACTGCAGTCCACGTGCTCTGTTTGAACTCTTTTCTGGTTGCAGCACCATGAGTGGGGGTGGTGGCATGGCACAGCTGCACAGTCATGTGCAATATCCAGATCACCATGGCAATGTCTGAGTACATGCTGGATGTTGCTGTAGATGTTGCCATGGTGATCTGGCCTGCCCTGGGCTGATCTAATATGGGGCTTTTCCAGCACTTGAAGTACGGGTTGCTGCCTCCACCCTACCAACTTACTTGACTTGTATGGTATTATTATACCATACCGGTCAATACGTGCAGAAAGGCCCTGCGTTGCAAATCCCAAGGAAATATTCCTTCTACAGCTACCACTTTTATTAAGTACTTGGTAAAACATGGTAAATTAGATAGCTGGCATATATTGACATTAGCTTCTATTCATTCCTTATTCCAAGTCAAATGAAGAAGAAGAAGAAGAGTTGGCTTTTCTACTCCACTTCTCTCACCCATTTAAGGGGACTCAAAGAGGCTGACAAAGCTTTTCTATTCTTCTCCCCACAACAGAACAGCCTGTGAGGTAGGTGGGGCTGTGAGAGCTCAGAAGAGAGCTGTGACTAGCCCAAGGTCACCCAGCTGGCTTCATGGGGGAGGGTGGAACTGAACCTCGTATTCCCAGACAAGAGTCTGGCTCCCTAACCACTAGACCAAACTGGCAGTACAGATATTGACTGCCAGTCAGTGCAGCAGCATTTCAGTGAATCAAATTCAACTATGACACACAGGGAGGAGAATGAACTCTTTGCTTTGACTAGTAGATGGTCAGTGAATGTGGTACACAGTGGTAGGAAACAGAATATTGAGGTTTGACTAGGGAAGCCTGGGTTTCATTGTCAGCTAAACCATATAGTTCAGCCTAACACATAGGACTGGTTTTTTTTTTTTTTTTTTGTGAAGAGGAAATGAAACTTCAGCACAGTGCCACCCTGAGTTTCTTAGAGAAAGAATGTGACAAAATTTTATTCTAAATACATAAACATTTAACAACGTCTATTTATCAAAGTTGCATTTATCTTATTATCATGAGGTGACTGAAGATTAGTTAATTAACATCAGTGATTAATACTTTAAAAACTTAATAACTTATGGCAGACCTCCCAGAAGCAGTACATCTGCATGTTACCTTAAAAGGAAACTGCATGTGCGCATGTGCACATCTGAGCACGCACACACACACACACAAGTACATACAACACTATTTCCTAAGTGTAGAATAAAAAAAGACACTCCTAGAGTATAATGAGGCAATATCAAGGTGTTCCATTCTGAAGGTAATTTCTTTTTTGTCTAAGACAACATACTTTACCATTTTTAACTTTTCTCATCATATTTTTGACAGCAGGTTTTCCAATTTTGACAGCTTTTTAAAAGTAATTTTAACAGATGAGTGATTTCTCCTCCAGCAAAGTCAGATTATGTGAAATGTCAATGTAAAAACCATATACTGTGACACATAATCATTTTTAGCTGAATTTACTTATTAATTTTACTTGCTGTAGCTAATAAACCCTAAGTGCTTGGCTAATTGTATTGCTTATTTAAATATTTTAAAGAGATGTATTTTAAAATTGCATTTCTTTTCCTGACTACAAAATTTCTCCAAGGCAGAAATAATCTGTCACATTTATTATGAGCTAAGGAATCAGCATCACAATTGGGACTCCCACTTCAAAGAACAGTACAGTATTAGAATTGATCCAAAATGCACACTATTTTATTTTTGAAGACTAATGCATCATACCTGGCCATACTGTATATTTTATATATTTATTTGCCTTACAACGCTATGTGATTTACAACTTAGACAGTAATAGAAACAAGAAAAAAAAGAAAAAATTAAGCATTGTTATCTAGTAAACAATTCCAGAAAATAAAAAGTTTTTAATTTTTTTTTTATTGACATGGGCAAGGGAACCACCTGGATTTCAACTGGAAAAAAAAATCCAGAAATTGGAGAGTATAAGTGTAGTGGCAAGTGATCAGATTTGTCTCTTGGACTAGGCACACATTTGACTGCCTGCCACTTTTTACTTACTTTTGGGTTTTAAAAATCACATAAAGAAGAATGGAGAAGATATATATATTTAAAATGATAAACATAGTCAGTTACTCATAATGTGGCAATTCAGAAATAATCCATGAAAGAAAATAATGTGGAATTTAGCAAAACTGTGATATGTACGAGGAACAGAATCCTGTTCTTGGTATAATTTTATGAAAGTTTTCCTGGATGTCTGAACTATCTATTAACTGGTGTGTCAGCTAGGGCTGCTTCTGCACAGGCCCTTTAACGCCCATTAAGCACACATTGGGAAACCTGCGTCCGCACACACGTACCTATTTAGCACACTTCCGGTGAGGCGTGTCCACACATATCCGTCTCTAATGTGTGCTTAATGGGGTTTAACAGAGCACCACATTGAAGGTGGTCTTAATGGGTGTTTCTCCTCTAGAATCGGATTAGCGCAGTGCGCGTCCACATATGGATGGGAGAGAGAACACATTGGGTGGGACAGGAAGTCGCCATGTTGAGTGTGGCTTCGTGGCGTGGAGCTGCCATGTTGAGAAGGCAGGGTGAAGCATGGTTCTGCCCTGAAGTCCACGCCCCCCCCGACGGGCTTCACTGCGGCCCAGCACCTGCTCACGGCAGCTGGGGGCCCAGAGCTGAACGTGGGGCCTGGCGGGTCACCCCAGGGACCACTTGGCCCAATGGGAATGGGCCCGCTCAGGGGTGGCTTGTGATGCCAGCTCGACCCGGGGCACGCGGCTGGTCACAGCACCGGGATCGGTGGCAGGTATGGCTGCTGCTCTGTCGGGCTAGCGGATGGGGTGTCGGGCAAGCCAGGATGTGGTGGAGAGAGGGCCGCAGCTCACACTCGGCAGCCGGTGGTGCGCATGGGGCTCCCCTTAAGGGCCCTTCCTGGCTGTCAAATGTAGCGAGGCACAGCCCAAAAACTGGCTTCTCCACACAGCGGTCACGGGTTCACTAGCATGCCGCACATTGGTCGGTGCCCCGTCCTTGGCGTGCCCGTGCCCGGCCAGCGAGTAGCGGTGACTGATGGCCGAATGCTCCAATCACACAGCCCCAGGAGCGGCTGCCCGCAAATCTCTGCTTGCGCATCCAGACAGAATCTGTGCCTCAGAAGGCGTCCTTCCCAGATCCATCTCTGATAGATGTGGATCTACCTTCAACCGGATTCAGAAAATCTGGATGTACCTTAATCAGGATTTAGTTAATCAGGATCTACCGCAAAGCAGATTTAGTAAATCTGCATCTATTCTGATCTGCATTTTGTAAATCCAGATATAGAAGATCCGGATTTCCAGCGATAAATGCAGAAGCACCCTAGGAAGACAACAAAAGGGTGATCCTGCACTGGCCAGTGTACTGGACCAGCAGATGTACTAAGGACTTCTCTTCTGGATGCTGGAAGGGTAGCTGTTGGTATGCTTTCAGGTGTGGTTTACTAGCCAGTGCAGAATTTCCTTTTGAATAAGAATGCAGTGTTATGAAAGACTATGGGGACTGTCAGATGCTTCATCTTGCAAACCTGTCTGTCTTTGACAACAAAGGCAAGGTGAGGAGCAAATCAGGGCACCTGAGAATGAAGAAACTTGAATAATGAAGACACTTCTTTCCTTTTCCTGCTCCCTCTGTCAATCTGTTGCTGCTTTTTTGCTGTTTATGCAGCCAGGGATGCACAAGTGACCCTTTTCTGGAGGATTTCTCAGGTGTCTTCTTGGCCTTTCACCTGGGTGACGATGTTACCTGAAAGCCTTGCCCACCTCTGGCTGCCTGGCCAGCAAGGAAGCAGTGGAGGGGGAAATATAATGGGAAGTAGATGTGTTCACTGTTTCATTTCCATCCCACTCAGCTGTCCTTCATCTGCTCCTCACCTTGCCTTTGATGTTGAAGAAGGCCAGGCTTGCAAGGTGAAATACCTGACAGGCCTGGTCCTCTTCAGATGGCTTGATGGCATCAAACCTAGTGTAGGTTTGGCACAAGCCTAGTGTATTCCTAAATCCGTGATGTATCAGACTTCAAATCATATTCCAGGAGTCATTAAACACGTGAAGTCATATTTTGCCACCTGTATGAAAGTAAAAATTTGAGAACAAAAACTTCTGTTTTGCAAAGGACACAAATAAAAGCTATGTTATATCATACACAGTGGCCCTTCCTGCATTTACCATAAATCCGAATTAAGGGTCCGCGTAGGCCACATTCTGGGCCTCTCATCCATACACTGATACAGATCAAGGATGGTTTGCCATCCATTGGTTCAGTTCAGTCTGCACTAGCTGGAGCAACATCCAGATTAAGAGGCCCTTAATCTGGATCTCTGCTAGACTCATTGGGTCCACCAGAAGAACCAGGGCCTTGTTCTGAAACATTGGAGACTTACAGATGGCCTGAATCTATGTTCTGGGATTACTGCTGGGTGCTTTTGAGTGACATGCCATGACATGCTGCCAAAAAACACCTCCCTGCCCCCCCCCTTTGGAAGTGTGAAACTTTGGCTGCAAAGCTTGTGCAAGGCTCACAGCTATGGCATGGGTTAATGCAGATCAGTGCTGTCAGTGCAGATGGTGCTCATCCTGCCTATGCCTCCCCAGAGTCTGGATCAGTGGGCCCAGTTATTCTGGATCCTGATCCACATTAAAACCAGGTAAGCATTTCCCTCCTAGCGCCACCCTTCAATTTTTTATTCTTTTAGCAATATTAAAATGAGCGTAATTTAATGATTGAAATTTAGCAGTTTCTGTACCTGTATAGATTTTTAAGTTTGTTTGATTAATTATATTTTGTTAGTTCATCTTTGTGTTAGCTGTTAATTAGGGTGCATCCCCATGCAATTTAAAGTCCGATGAAAATCTTCTTTTGCCTCGGAGCACCCCCAAGCACGGCTTTTATCTGGGCTTCCAGCGCCGCTAATTAGGAAAATGCGCTGCAAAAAAACAGCCCTTTAAAGAAGACTGCAAGCGCACTTTCCTGGAAGACGCGGGTATTCAGAGCAACATTTTGCATGGAGACGCTCCGTGGCAAAAGGGGCGGGGCTTCTCTCCGAGGCGGCAAGCTCTCTCTCTCTCTTTTTTTTGTGCCTCTCATCCACAGCCGGCATTCCAATCATAAAGAGAAAGATACATTGTAATGAATTGCTTCCCCTGCAAGTGAAAGTGTATGAGCTGGCTGCAGCCCGCTGCCTTCGCAAGCAGGGGAGACGAAGAGAGAACTTGTAAATTTTTCTTTTGGACATGTGAATTAGCGCACAATTGCTGGATGGGGGGAGGCGTTTCAGCAGCTGGAGATCTTGTAAATAGCGCTGGCTGCAGCCCCTCTGCCTTCAGAAGCAGGGGAGACGAAGAGAGAACTTGTAAATTTTTCTTTTGGACTTCTGAATGTGTGCACGATCGCACAAGCACCCAATGAACAGCGAGGGGCGGGGAGAAAAAGATGCGGGTAAGCAAAAGACGCTTCCTTGGGGATGGTCAGTGCATTTTAAATGCGCGTTTTGCTGAGCCCCATGGGGACACTTAATTCCGAATTGAACGTGCTTTTCTTAAATCCACTTCAGTAGAGGGGCAATAGAGAGGCAAATAAGTACCATGGGAACGCACCCTAAATCTCCTTTCCAGTCTTTTTCTTGCTCTATTTTCATCAGAATGCTGTATTGTTGATGGTCGTATGGCTGATTTATAGAATTTAATGTAGTTAGTTAATTTTTTTTTAAAAAAATGTAAGTGCAGAAAGGACCAGTGACTATAGATATATTTCTTAGAATTAAAGCAGATTGGACCTAGGTCTGAAGAAAATATTACAAGACTGCAGCTTTTATGTGAAGCACTATTTCTACCTAGAAATAGTGCTTTGATAATGCATGTTCCCAGGAAATTAAGAAGATAATTGCCGTCTTAATACTTAGGGTACCACAAGATTCTTTTTCATTTATAATGGAAACTATATCATATATATATCAAACTGTATCATACTAGGAGAGGATGTTTGTTATTCCTGCAGAAGAAAAAAGCTTCCAGTTCAGCTTGGAGTTGCTTGCACTGCTATTTGCAAGCCCTTTCAGTAGTGTGCTGAATATATTATTTATATAATTTAAGGGCTGCTCTTCCTGAACAATTTATTTATTTATTAAACAATGAAAAAAGAAAGGCTGAAAATGAAACATATTAGAAGTCAGTATGCAATATCTTGCACAGATGCCTAAGTGAAAGAATATGCATAATTCTGTATTTTCCTACTTTCCTCATTTGATATCTTGTCTTCAAAAAGTCAGCAACACATAAGATTCAGATGGAAAGGGGCTTCTTTCAAAGAGTGTCAGTATCAATTCTTCAGTTTGCCAAGACACATGCTAACGGCTCTGGGCCCTTTTGCCTTCTCCTTGACCTTTGTCCTTTTAGTTTTGATGGAAGTAGAATCCAAAGGTGCAGTGAAAAACCTGTAGTGAGACAGAATGTTGTATTTTGCCTAGACCACTGAGCCATTGTTTGTAATAGGGAAAAGGAGAAGAGGGGAAAATAATTCTCATGACCTATACAGAAGCTTCAATGACTGCATGAAAACTGAACAAGTTTATGTATGAAGTGATGACACCTGTCAGCCTAATTCACCAGACAATTAATGTTTGGAAGCTGGGATAGTCATTAGTCTAAATTGGCTTAACTGCATGCCAATAGCACTACACCGAGTTGTAGATTTGTTATGCCTCTCTATTTTTTTAAAAAATTCTACAGATCCATCACTATACTTTAGCTTTATGAAGTGTGCATGTAACATTGAACAGAAGAAGTATGGGTGAACTTTAGGACTCGGTGATTGACTACATTTGTTTACAAGCTGCCTTGAGATCCACCAATTAGAGGCAATATAAAATAGTGGCTCAACCAAGATCATATATACTAAAGAACTGGTATCACAGGTGCCCAATAAGCATGTACTTAGCCTAGGAAATTCTGATTTAATTTTAAGACAAAAGTCACATTCAGTGTCATCTTTTTTTAAAAAAATGCTTAAGATGAGAAAGCTTTTTCATTTTTGCTCCTTTGAAGCAATTGAATGCCAGGTTCTGCTTCTTCCCTACCATTTTTTCAAAAGTCACTAGTTGTTCAGCACCAGTGTTGTAGGAACTGTTCTAGACGTGAATATAAGCAGTCTTCCCACATGCAAGACTTATAGCACCACTAACTTGGTTTAACTGATAATGAATTGGAGCTGGTCCCAGAGTTGGGGGAAGACTCGGCTGATTAGGTTTCTGTGTTATCAGGTCCTCAGAAGCTTTGGATTGAAGTGTTACCAGCTCTATAGACTTTTTTTGTATTTACTTGGCATGGATCACTCCAGTTTAAGCCATTCCTATAACATTTTCCAGCTGAAGCACTCCAACAATCCAAGAACAAGACTGTCTGCACTTGGGACAATTGTTGCAAGACTGCTTCTGTGCACCCAATGCTGCTCTGAAGCTCCTGCTATGGTGTTTTCCGCAAGGACTCTGACAACCAGGAACAACAGTTCCTAGTCATGAAGCCCTGGGAGACTCATTTCAGTAGCACAATTTGGTTCACCACTGAAATATGTCCCTGCTGGTAGAACAGCTCATGGAGACATACGCATTAGCACTTAGGCCTCTATTATGCAATTACGATAGCTCTGGTACTGTACCAGAGCTGTACTAATTCCATACCAGATGCCTAAGTGCAAATAGGCCCATGTTATTTTCCACATGCTTCCCTGGGCCAGTTTATAAAAAGGTCTATCACTATCATGGACCACTTAGACCAGTCTATGTTCCATCTAATGTGAACAGAGTATGCTAGCAGAGTGCAGAACAGAGAGGCCTGAAAAGGGTTGAGGGTGGCTGGCCAATGGGAAGCCGTGGCACATGCACACACATGCACGCTGGGCCTCCCATTGCCAGAAGTGGCCCGGCAATGAGCAGGTAAGCAGCAGATTGCACGTGTGTGACCCTGGACGAGGTGGGGGGTGTAGGCTGAGCCTTCTCTTGTGAGGGGGAACCCGGGGAAGCCAGCTGACAGCCTCCCCATGATGGCTCCAACGAAGCCAATCGGGTAGGCCGGGGGAGGGTCCAGCTGACACGGGAGGGCCTACGGAAGCCGGACTGGGGTGGGTGCTGGCGTGTCTGCACAGCAGCCACCCCAATCCATTTCTCCAATCTGGCTTTGCCGCCGCCACCCCGCACATGTGTGGACGCACGGGGCCTTGAGGACAGATCCGCGGAAATAACGGTTCACCGGAAAACAGATTTTTATAGATCTGTTTTCCAGTGGCATGTGTGGAAAGGCCCTTTAGGTCTTATATCAGGGTAGGATTTTGGCAACAAAACTGGTTTAAGAAACCGATCTTGTGTGCCGAAATGTGGACGCGGCTTCCTCAAAGGGTCCCTAATTGGGTTCCCTATGTGGAAGCCGTGCCTTAATCCTTCCCACATCTGGCTCTCAATCCATTTTTAGAGCCAGTGCAGAAAGGGCGTAGGTGTTGCCTGAAGACTTTTCCATTTATCTAGGCCTTTGCACAGCGAATGAATGTTTCCTTTCCCCGTTCCTGATTTTAATCATGGTTTATCTATACAGTCTTTGAGGTTATATTTTAATGGGAAGCAGTGTATAAGTAGTTGGGAAATGTCATCCTGTTACTTCATCCCTACGAAAAAGTGAAGAAGTCCTGGCATAGTGAGAAGATCAAATTTCAGCTGCTGTGCACCACAGACTTCTTTATAGAAAGTTCATTTTGTGGGGAGGATTGGCATGTGAACAATCCCACCATGGAATGATCTCTGAATTTATTTTTTTACTGTACGTCATCACAGCCTACAAACCCTACGATTAAGCCTGTATTCTTTGCTTTTTGCCTTTTTGTTTTCTCTCCCCCCAGCCCCTTTATTTTCTTCTCACCTTTCACCTTTCTATTGCTTTTAAAGCTAAATATTAAAGCACAGGTGACAGACCAGCCTTGGATTGCAGCTAGTGAGGTGAGTCATTATGGTCTTCTATTGCTTGGCCATAAATACTCCTACTCCAGTGGTGTAATTTAAAACAAAAGCAAAGAACAGCCTTAGCAAATGTAGCGAGATGAATGCACAGATTCCAGTTTTCACTTACAGACCAGGGCTATGAAATGTAACACTTGATTATGCAGACTTTTGGTGATGAATAACTTTGGTGTCATAATTCAAGTTATAAGCCCTTTTGTTATGTACGATTATTATTATTAGAGCATATCATTTAAATCAAGTAAAAGGTTATTCTAAATTTGTATCACATAAAGCAAAATCCAGAAGGTTAGCAGAGATTGAGGACCTGCAAGGAACAGTGGTGCAGTTTTTAAAAATGCTAATGGCAGGTAGTGCTTCAGGCAGTAGGAAATCTGCCATTGTTATTGCCAGGTCGGAAAGGGTCAGGTACTTGATTGGCCATCAGCACCTGTCTCAAAAATACCTATCTCCTGGCAGTATCTGGCAGCTCAGCTTTTGGTGTCCCCATGCCTAGTGTCAGGGTTAAGCCACCCAGTTCCATGACTAGTGTGGGTGTCTAGTGAAGGTAATTTAGGCAGTGAGACAGAGTGCACTAAGGGCCTTTCTGCACAGGCTCTAAAAACGGATTTAGAGCCAGATGCGGGAAGGATTAGGACGTGGCTTCCGCATAGGGAACCCAATTAGGGTCCCTTTGAGGACGCCACGCCCACACATCAGTGTGCAAAACTGGTTGCTTAAACAAGTTTTGCCGCTGAATCCTACCCAGATGTAAGACCTGAAAAAAACAGGTCTTACATCTGGTTTTCCCCCTTAAACCATTTTGGAAGAGAACGCTTCCGAAGCAGAGGGGGAAAAGCCGGATTGCCGGCACATGCCCAGCTGTCACACAGGGAGAGCGCATGCTCCCTGTTTGACAGCTGGCCCTGCCCACCAGCCTCCGCCATGGTGCGGCCGGCAGCCGCCTTCCCTGGCCTTTCCCTCGCAAGAGAAGGGGCCAAAGCCTAACCCCCCCCCACACACACCCAGGGTCGCGTGGTCCCGATTGGGGTCTCACCTGGTTATGGTGCGTCGGCTTCTGGAAGTGAGGACCCAGCTTCCACTGCGCCTGCATGCGCCGCAGCCTCCATTTCCCAGTCACCCTCATGAGAGTGGCTGGCTGGTTGCTTCAAGTAATTTGGTAACATTGGTTAATGTATGGAGCACTTTTGGGGAGGGCGGGCATGTTTGAAGGCTGTAACAGACTACTCTGCATGCAAATGCTCTTCCCCAGAGGTGCACTAATTGTGCATTAGAGTCTGTAGTGTAAACAGGCCTCTGATTTCCAGTTTCAGCCAATCATTTGAAAACCATCTATCTTCTTGCTTGAAGTGACTCTATGCTTCTTCCCAGAATGCACTAAGCATATGCAAATTCTACCCCAGAGCTCAGCTGAGATTGTTCTTCTACAGTCCTCTTGTTACATGAATACAGACAGGATATTCCACAACTCCCGCCCAATCACAGTGACAGACATTATTGAAACATTAACTGAAAATGACATAAATAGAACCATACTTTCTTGTAGCCAAATCTTATTTCAAACTCTGTTTTGTCTTGTTTCCATTTAATTATGATTTTGTATTGTACATCTGTAATTCTAAATGTAGCTATCACAATGGAATATGTACTTTTATAATAGCACTAATTGGAATTCTTGCAAGTAGTCTCAACAAAAAGGCCAAAGACTGAATAAATATGGTGACTCAGTTATTATCTTTTGCTGGGTAATGCCTCACTACACATTCCTGCTATAATCTGCGTACTTATTTATTGTTTGTGTTTATAATCTGCAGGTCACGAAATGACCTGCCCTCTGGAAATCTTAATAATATTTTTAATCATATGCTGTACATTCCATAATCAAGACAAAGGCCCTTTATGCATGGGCCCTTAATCTGTGTTAAGGGTCCACATAGAGGACATCTGAGCCTCCATATCTGCATGTTAATGTGGATCACAGAGGCCCGACTCCCACTGGTCTGGCTCTGTCTGCATTCCATGGAGCCTGAGCCAGGGCCCATTTTGCACTTGGCCTTATTCTGGAATATATCTTGGGATAGGGGTCTGTTGTTTGCATGGTAGTGCAAGGTCTGGCAGGGTTTGCCTGGGGCCTGCATAGTCTGCACTAGCATTCAGGCAGCCAACCCCTATCCCAAGATATATTCCATAATAAAACCAAGTGCAGAAAGGGCCCAGATCAGAGCCCTGTTTGCACTACAGCCCATAGTGCATGATTAGGAAGCTTCTGGGGAAGAGCATCTGCACCTTGAAGAGGCTATTACAGCCACCAGGTTCCCCCTGCCTTCCCAGAAGTTCCCTAATCATACACTAGTTATGAAGCATGAAATTGTGCTCCACACCTTTACTAACCTTCCCCAGTCACTTACCTGATGTGTCTAGGCAGTGTCCATTTGCACCTCTTTTGGTGCAAGCTGGCACCTCAGACTACCGTAGATGTGACTGTAAATAAAAATATGGCTGCCAGTACGCTTCCCATTGCGTTTCCCTTCCTGGCCTGAATTACTTGCTTCAGGCCAGTGTGTTAGCTTTGTGCTGCATACAATATGTGCAATGTGGAAGCTGTTCCTGCCTCCCACCTCAGGGTAGTAATGTGACTATCAATTTGTTAAAATCTGGGAATGCATTGTCTTGGGGGTGGGGTGCCATGGAGATGTGGCCGCAGATAATAACTCACATTTGTAATGGTTTGTTTACTGATTTGTAGAAATTTTGATGAAATCCTGAAATAATAAGAGCATTTTAGTGATGAATTACGGACCCTAATCAAACAGAAGAGCAATGCAGCTATGAAAATGAAATTAGTAACTGATGAACTCTAACTGTAATTTCACTATCAACTTGACAGGAAACAGTTTATGTTATTTTTCAGTCTTTGTTTTAGCTTGTTTCTAGGAAAAAAGGTGTTGGGTAGTAATGACTTACTGGATGAAGTGCAGGCAAGAGGAGAGAGTGCTAACCCTCTCTGACAAGGAAAGTGGGAACTGGGAGACTTTTGCATTTCAAGAGAGTCACATGATTAACAAATTTCAGAAATATGTCTCACTACTAAAGGTTTTTAAGAAATTAAAGATGAAATTATCATTTGCTCTATTAAAAAAAATCTGAGCAGGGAGGGGATTTTATTTATTTATTTTTTTACTGTGAGTGAGCTGAATCAAGTTAATGAGGCTTCTAGCATCGCAAAAAGAGCGTTGTCTATAAATAAATCCCATCTGATTGGGATATATTAGTCTCTGATAGTGTTATATAGCCTACAGCTGCTTTGAATAGAATCCATGCCTTACAGATTCAGACATCAGGCACCCATTTTTCTAAGTTCTTGTCCATCCTAAATTTTACACAAGAACATGCAGCTTTTTCATAGACTACTGAGTAAAATCATCCTCTTCTTAGGGTCTGAAAGTATAAAGTCCTAGGCTGCATCTCAAAAGCCACTTTTTGGGCTCCTCAAGGGCTGAGGACACAGGATCCAATATGAAGAGGGCAGCTGTGTTGGTCAAACTGCCCATGACACATGGAACCCCCCTCCCAATTGTCACAGCTGTAGAAAGAAAGTTCTGCAGCTGTGAAATCTACATCTGTGCTCCTCTTCTAATGTATCAGAAGAGCCCCCTGGAATTCTACTATTTTTGGTTCACCAGAAAAGTGGCACAGGCAGAAATGAGCTCATTAACTTGCCTACTGCCTCTGATAACCAATTATGCTACTTTTTAAGGTACTTTGATGTATGAGGCAGGGAGCTGCCTCTTGCAAAAGTATGCCTGAGCATACTGGACAAATACGACATGTTGAAGACACCAGCTAAGAACTGGAACCTTGTGCTAGGCAGAGTCCATCTAGGAAATGTCAAACCTTATTTTAAAAGGTCAGCTGGAATTTTTCTATGATCACTTGTGTGAAAGCTATTGGCTATTTTGGTTTGTTTATGTTTTTGTGTCAGGGAAAATTGATTTATCATTGGCTGCTTTGAGAACTAGGAGGAAGGGGGAAGCTCAAGGAAGGAAATCAGTGTCTATAAAAAGACAGAGTCCATTATTTTAGTTCATATCATGTCAACATCTTTGGAGACAGAGTTGCCCTGCATTTTGTGAATTTCCTACCTAAAAGAGGGTGGATGCTGTTTGGGTTCTCTGTTTTAGTGTAAGACCCTCTGTGTTTTAGTTTTGGCATGTACCAGCTGCTTTCTCTAATCTCTCTCTGGTCTACCTTGGTGCTCAATCTGGCTTGATTCTGCTTATTTTATCGGCTGCTGCAGTTCACCAGAAAAGTGGCACAGGCAGAAATCAGCTAATTAATTTGTTTGGTTTAGGGATTAGGATTTGGGCAGTAGGGTAGTAGCAAGATAACTGTGAAATGTATTTATTTTGAGTTTGTTTGTGCCTGGAGGAACCAGGGTAGGTAGATGGGAGAAACCTGCTGGCCCGGAAAGACTTGTGTATAGGAGTACATCTCTGTAGGTAGCCTTTTTTGTTGTGTGGATGCAGCACAAATCTGGGAAGAAACTTCAGATGCAGAAGAAATAATCAGAGCTCTAGCATCCTCTTCTTAAGTGACATTTGTAAGGATGTTATAATTAAAGCAACCAATCAAGGGCCCTTTTTGCACTTGGCCTTATTCTGGAATACATCTTGGGATAGGGGCCTGCTGTCCAAATGCTAGTGCAGTCTAAAGATCTTCCAGAGTCTGTATTACTATGCAGACATCAGACCTCTATCCTGAGATAGATTCCAGAATAGGGTCAAGTGCAGAATGGGCCATTACTTACATCCTGCTTCATTAAATCTACAAATTCATACTGACAATAGAAAAGTAATATACTTTCATCAGTGCTTTGAATAAACAACATACCGATTATATGGAATGTTTACAGGCATACACATTCTTTATCACATTTCGATGGTTATAACTGCAAAAAGTAACACTTCTTGGAACTAGCCACATTTTCCAAAGATTTTCATTGAATCCAAAGTCCTTGGCTAGGATTCAAAACTCTAGTCATTACATCTGGTGGACTTTGAAGTCTTCTGCATTCTAGCATTTATCACATCTATCAAATATAATTAGTGATTATTTTTTCATATATTTTTTAAAAAGTTCTACTTTTTGTGTCTACTGATAGTGGACCCTTAGATATAGGTATGAAACCTTCATTATCATGTTTTCTCCTTACCTATCTATCATTTTTGACAGGAAACTGAATTTTGCAGAGTGTTTTTTTTTGTGTGGGAAAGGCTGTAAAAAGTTGTGATGAATGTTAAATATTAATAAAAATGTTAAATGTTAATAAAACCTGTCATGAATGTATATTCACTTAAATACTAAGGATGTGCAAGAATATTCAAAACATTCAAAATGCAATCAAATTTGTTTGAATTCAGACATTCAAATTCAAATCCAATGTCTATACATTCAATTTTTAACATTCAAACAAATTTCAAATCTTTTGTATCATTCGTATGAATTATTTTGACATTCGTATGTGTACAGATATACACGTATTACATATGTATCCATACGCATTTGTATGTGATACATATGGGATAAAAACTGGATGCATACGGGATAAAAATGGGATGTGTACAAATGTGTATGGATGCATACAGATGCATATGGGCACATACAAATGTTGTCGAGATTCGTATCTTCAAATACAAATTGAATATCTGTATAGATATGAATGTATTCAAATCAAATTGAATGTGAAAACATTTGTATTTTAAACAAATGATTTGAATTTTCAGCTATCCGATTCGAATTGAATCGAATGTTGAAAACGGCATTCGTGCACACACCTAATACTGACATTGTAAACTCATGCCTTGCCTACTGCATGTCTCACTAAAGTGAGCAGCCAAGGAGAAAACAAATTAAAATGTATGAAAAACCATAAATGTTAATAAATCATTAAAAATTTAATATGCTGTTAATATACTGCTTGTTTCCATGTACAGTTACTAGAGAACAATTACATTCAAGTACTGAACATGTTCAGGTTTACTTAATACCGTCACTGTCAGGTTCAGCTCAACATGCCCAATAGAAGTGGTGAAGGGGTAACTGGGAGCAGGAAGAGACAGAGATAGCCTGGAAATAAAGACTGCTTGTTGCTTTGCTTCAAGTTTGCTACAGGGCAAAGCACTTCTGCCTCATCAGTTCATTCTACAGGATGCCATTATGGCTATACATTTTCAAATATATACATTTAGTGAGGGGATAATAAATATACAGAGAAGAAAATTGCAAAATATATTTCATATTTAATATCCAAATGCATATTATACTGAAGCCATCATTGCAGCTTTCTTCTAAACAGTTTCCCCAAAGGTTTTAGTGTTTGCTCACGTGAAATACATTGCTGTGATTACAACATATGTATTACAAAACACACATGCTGCTTCTGACATAAAACTCTTAGTCTTGTGGTTTTCTAACATTTTTCTTTGTTTTGTTGACGACAAACGTACAGTGATTAACAGCAACAGATCTTTCCTATAATATCTGCCATTTTTGGCAACTCATTTTTTTCCCCCTTTAACCTTTTCTTATTCAAAAAATGAAATTTGTTGCTAGAGAAAAATGGAGTGTGGAGATAGAAAGTAACAGTGTGAATAAAGGAGCAAGTGTGTTTTGACTGGCAGCTTTCTGTTTGCCTGCTTTTGTGGTGGTTGAAGGGGGGGGGGCGTGAGGTGCAAGAGGAACACAGCATATTCCCAGCTGCAAACAACGTTCAGCTAAACTATGTGCTTTAGATCAGGCTTGCACGACTTATTCAGCACCAAACAAGGACTGAAATCATTATGCCAGCATGCAACAGCTAATGTGTGCATTCTAATTAACATAATTTGCATATCATTTCCATTAACGTGGCAGATGTGCAGCTATGTGTGCGGCACAATGCAATTATTCTGCAATATCTTGGACTTCCTTTTGTTTAAAAAAAACTATGAGAGAAAAATATATTGAAAAGCTCTTATTTCTTTATCTTCATGTTTTCAAAATTGTCAGATTTATGGTGAGTATCAGGTCTACTTTTCTCACAGAATGAAACAACAACAACAAATTCAACAGCTGCTGTCCTTAGAACAGTCAGAGGCCCTGTTTCACAGAATCACTAGCGTTGGTTGTATAGGCCTTACTATGCATTTTCTCCATACATATTGCTTCCCAAGAATGGAACCCATGGTCCTCTCAGTACTATATTGGGAATGCCAGGCATTCTCTTGGCATATCCAATATTGCCCTGATTTAGACAGCCAGAAACCTGATATATCACTATTACAGGAAATCCAGCAATAACAGTGATGCTTACCTTGCTATCTGTCAGCACCTTTCACAACTGGATCTACTGAAATCCAGTTGAATGTGTATAAAACAACATAAAGAAATGGACAGGTGTTTGGCTGTCTTTCTGAAGCTCTATTGACTTTGATTGTAGACACCGATGTAAGCATGGGGTTGCGCCTCAAATCTCAGGATCTTGTTTAGATACCACATTATTTCTTGCCATTTGGAAGCAGTCTGCATTAGAAATTCTAATGTCAACAGAAGACCTTAGCTGAGTGATAGATTGGAGAAAATGGAAACTGTTCCTTGAATATAGCTGGTGCACACTTCCCCTCACCCTTCTGCCTACATCATATGGCATTAGTATTTAAGTCTGAACCTGCTGATCATTGACGTCAAACAAGAGATATATTTTATTTACACACTCCACCTCCCATTCTGGACCAGAGTGCCTGGACCAGAGTGAGACACTACACCTGGAATCGATTGCTCCTGGTGCAGTACAAGGCTATCCACATTGTGGTGTGCCAGCTTCAAAGTTGCCACGGTGTACCTCTAAACACTCCAGAGGGCTGGAATGAAAGGCCTTGGGTATACCAGACCATGGAGGAGTGTTATCCACATGCCTCTGTAGGCCAGTATATGGTAGACACACACATCCATGATCCAGTATACTGAAACACCTGACCAGGGCACCACTTTGGGTTCACTAATCTAGTCTACTCTCCATCTTGTGTGGATGCAGCATATTAGGAGGGGGGGACTCCTTTCTGGTCTGCTCTACTGGCAAGTATAGATAGGTCCTAAATAACCGATGTGCTGTATAATTTTTAACTAGCTGCCTCATTCTCTTCTTCAACATCTCACTTACAGAGTCATTCATCACTATATGAAAGATCATTTCTTGAATAGGTCTGACATTTGTTATCAGTTAAAATTATTGCTCTTCATTATCTTTAAACTTCCATTGCGTTCATCTTTAGAACTAATCCTAAAGCCCACATTTGTTGAAGCTGGAAGAACCTCCCCCCGCAAAAAATCCTGCCTATCTGTACTTTATTGTTAATTGTGAATTCATCAGCACAGTTGATTTTCTTCCAGCTAACCTCTAACTCTTCCAATCCTATTTTATGATACAGTATATATTCACTTCATAAATTTAATAGAAGCAGAACCATATTAATGTTAACTCCTTTCTTTATTCCTAATATTTGCACATTTAAGTTTAACACTAGTCACTTTCTATTGTAAAGATTCCTTAGAAGAACAGGATATTCATTAGCCTTATTATGTTCCATACTTGGCATAATCTATACATAATCTATACAGCCAAAATAATTGAACTCAATGAAGCAAATGTAAATCTCTTCCTGATATTCTTTTGCTCATCATATTTAACAAATAATCTCTTGTAATATTCTGTCTTTTCTAAAGTGGACCTGTGTGATTCCTGTGCTTATTTAATGTATTTATTATTGTTGTTTGGAATGTATGTAAATGCATTTATTGAAAGAATTGCCTTTGTAACATGCTTAGTTAGTGAAACAGGTAAGCAGCAGGGTTCTGATACCCTAATTAGCATTAAGGTGGGGGAGTGAGTACTCCGGGCACAGCCAATGAGAGTCAAGGCTCATGCCAGGCAGGAGGTATATAAACCACCTGCCAAGAGAAGAAGAGGTTCTTCTTTGCTCGGAGATTTTGGGTGGGAGGTTCAGGTCAAACTGTACCACATCCTGAGGAAAACTAACTGCATTGATCTACACTTCTTAGGCTGGGACAAGCCAGGAAAAGAAGACTAGGGTAGCCTAGGCCTATAGGGAGATAGATGTGTGTTTGTATTACTTAAGAATTTTTATAAACTTAGCAACTAATCTACTTTACTTCACAAATCACAACCATTGTAACAATAAAGCTTAAAGAAGAGTATTGCCTACAGTGATTTATTAAAAGGCTAAAGGGAACGATACATTAAAAGGCTACTATAGCTTTAAGAAGCAGGGAAAGTGGGAGCCAGAGAAAGTGAACCACAGAGGACCAGTTAGAAGCGCTAACCACTTAGTTCAATAAAGGAAAAAGGAGGAGGGTGGTGCACTTTCTCGCACAAGTATGGGGAAGCATGGCTGGCATTGAGTTTCTTCACTACCACATCTATAGAGATTCAAGCATCTAAGCAAGAAGAAAGGGGAAGAATAAAACCCACTTTGGCCTGGGGTGTGGTGCGGCACCACAACCTGTTTACCAGACATTTTATTTTTCAGATTAGTTTAAACAAAACTGTCCTTGCATTATATTTTTGCAATCATTCAATAACTTACTCAGTCTTTTCTTATAGCAATTTATGCTATCCTTTTCATTGAGCATGTTGAAACTGGGCCAGTTTTGCATAGGTGTGTGCACGAAGCCATTTTTCCGCATTCTATTCAAGGTGAATAGAATGTGGAAAAATTCAGCTCTGGCTGAATACCACCCCCTTCTGCATGCCTTCCATATTCTGGATCAGGGCTATGCTAGTGATTAAATGGGTCCACCAGAGATCTGAATCATGGGTCTCTTTAATCCAGATCACACTCTTTCTAGTGCAGGCAGAGCAAACCAGCAGGAGGTGTGGTTTCATAGATCTGTCCTAACATGCATGTCTATGAGGCTTAGAAATATCCCACATGATCCCTTAATCTGTATTAAGGGTCTGAATGGAAAGGCCCTAAGGACAGACATATTTGCACTTAGGTCTCTGGTATGAAATTAGGACAGGTGATTATGATAAAGGCTTGATTTTCTCCCTTTTAAACTTGGCAGGCATTTTAGCTTCTGAAGTTTGCCAGCTAAAAAGCTAACCAAAGGCACTACAATGTTTAGAGGCAGTTTACCAGAGAAGCACTTTTCTGCTTCTCTGATAAACTGCCTCTAACTTTAGAAGCTTGCTGGCTGGCAATCAGGGAATGGGGGTGGAATAAAAGTTGTAGGAAGAGGCTCGTGGGACAACAAGGGCCAGATGACCTCCCCTCATCACTGCATCTTTACCTGTCAAACTGGGGCGATCAGTTCTTTTATGCTGTTTGATCTTTAAAAATGGCCAGCAGTTGCAATCTCCAATGCACAGGACAGGAACGGCGAGCACAGGTGAAACTCCACCCTCTAATGATGCAAGCACCAATCTCCTCCCCCAATAACCTGGGAGTGTCCCCATGCCTCCAAGATAACCCGTGCTTGCCTCCCAATCTACAGCAAGAACAGTTTGCAATCTTCCCCACCCCCCACGGATTTGGGTGATTTGTTCCACATGTAGCCCGGATTAGAGCCATTGCATGGGGACAGGACGCTTCCAATTGAATTCAGGTTCTCTTTGGAGTATATAGTGCATGGGGACAAGCCTGAAGTGTAATACTGTAAATGAAATGAATTGAGGTTTCCCCAGACACCATGGGTAACAGGAGTTTCAGCTATATATAAAAGTGTAACAGTTCTCCATCCAGTTTTAACCGGTGCTGGATTGGGCTGATTGAAATGTTCCTGAAAATCTTCATTTTAAAACAGATTTTAAAACCTCCCTGCAAATTCATAAGAATTGCAACACTCTGTGTAGCTTTGGTTCACAATGGATCTAAAAGTTGGTTTTTCTGGATCAAAAGGAGGCTTCCAGCTAGAGATCACCCACCCTTCTTCTCCATGGTTCTGATACAGTATATGTACTGCTGCTGCAGCAGAGAAATGCATTCTTCCAAGTGCTTCACTATCCTTAGCTGCTGTTCATGTCAGTACCATTCTAGAACTGTACTGTAAGAAAAATCTGTTGTGGAACAGAGAGATCACTCTGTGAGAGAGGGAGGTTGGACCATTTTTATTCTCTGCCCACTAATTCCCCATCTACAAGAGATTTTCTTTTCCCCAAATCCTGATCATATTTGCATCCATCATCATTCTGACTAAAATAGAATGGATTCATTCACACAGCTTTTTGTATGTGTGCTTCCCCCATCTTGTTGATTTTAGCTCTCCAAATTGCCTGTGCGAATAAATTTTCCATTCAAGAAGCTTTGGCTGGTTTATAGAATTGTCCCTTAAATACAGACACATATGGAAACTATGTCTCCCCATGTGTGACATTAAACTACATTGTAGCTAATGCTGCATTATCTAATAGCAGCTGCCCAGCATTTAATATCAAAACATTGGAAATATCCTAATATCTTGAAATATGGAAAGAGCTACATGAATATCTTTCAAGTAGACAATCAAGAATGGAGGAACCAGCAGCAGCCAATAACTTCGTAGAAATTTGGTGTCAATACACAGAGGTATTAATGACTAAACCAGGAATAAGCTTACCTGAAAAAAACTTATTGTTAAAATGGATAGGATGGGAACAATTGTTAGACAATATTGATCAACTGAAAACAGATTGGTTTTCAGATAAGGACATAAGAGGAGCCCTGCTGGATCAAGGCCACAGCCCATCTACGTAGTCCATCATCCTGCCCCACACAGTGGCCCACCAATTGCTCATGGGCATCTCAAGCAGATGACAAGGGCAAACCTTCACCTGCTCTTGAATCCCATAAAATGGCCTTAGAGGCATCCTGCTTGTCCTCCCCCCCCCCCCCCAATATTTCTACCAATCAGTTTAATATCATTGGTCTAGGGGAAAGGGAGGAAAGATAGGATTTGTAACTGTGATTATGACGTGTATTTTCTGAATTGTATTTTTTATCGTCTTTGTGTTAATGTGACAATGTTTTAAGTTGTTTACATTAAATAAAAGACATTAAACTACATTGTGTACAATTTTATTATACAAATCATTGCCAATACTCACATGCCTTCCCCTAAGTTTATTTACATAGAATGGTGGTTTGGGCAATCAGAATCATTTATGGAAGAAACAGAAACATTGGTCAAGAATACAGAATATATTTTTGGAGATGATAACGGCAAAGCTAAGAACTTTCAAGTCCATTTAATCATGTTAGGAAATAAGGTTGCAGTCCTACACCTTATCTCAGGGAGTAAGACCTTGTGGGACTTATTTCCAAGCAGATACATAATTGATGAGGACATGGTAGCTGCTAAATTTCTCCAGTAATGGAGACTGAAGGTGTGGAATCAGCCCCAAAACAGCAAGAATGGAGTGGAGACGTCTCCTGGATCAAACCATGCTTTAGGGAGATCAAAGTGGACTGACTGCTGCAGGGCAATGACAGAAAAGCTTCCAACTGGGAAGTCCCCTGCAATATCAATCTGCCAGGTATCACTAGGTAACACAGTGGATGGAAGATGTCAGTAGGACAATACGACATTATGACCAGACCAATACAAAATATAATCAAGACTCAGTCATAACACTGTTAGTAGAATTAACATGAATGGCGCCAATGGGGGAGGAATGGTTAATATTATACTTACTGAGTTGATGAATGTGCAATACCTAGTGAGATCTACCACTATTTATTTACCTAGTTGTTTCTAAGCAAACAGACTGTTGCATGACCGTTGGTAGATGGAAGTGACAGAACTCAATATCCTACATGTAAGCTCAGGCACTGATTAAATGAGGTTTGGCATGTATACAGTACCTGTCGTTTGATAATTCAGCACTCTCTTTGCCATACCCATTCTTGTCTCTTGGAAGATCACAGAAAAAAACAAGGCCATTTTGTTTTTTCCTTGGGTAAGCATGATTGGGATTGTTTTATAGAGGTCCATCTTCCCAGGGTGTATGCATGCCAGCACTTAAGTCCACTGAACTGGAACATCAAGGTGGCCGTTTATGCAGAATTATCCAGATGCCCGCTCCTTGCTTTTTTGAGAACAATCTCAATGTATGGAACTCCAGTTGCTGACATTTTCCCCACACTCTGCTTTAGGAACAACTGTTTTTGTTTTAATCAATCTCTTTATGCTATGTGTGGGTGCGTATGTTTGTTTCGTTTACTCTGCCAAAAATCACTAAGCTTGTTTTGAAATCTAAAAGTGTTTCCTATCTGGGGGTTAATTTCATAGTTTACCACACCACCCTTTTGCCTACACATTCTGATTTAAATATATGCAGAGTGAGAGCACTGATATCAGCTGAAGTGATACGATTCTATCGTTGTCACATTGTTTTAGTTTTGCAAAACCACATGATTAAAATAGAAGGCAACACTTGGTGTATAAATCAATTCATCTATCAGGCAGCTATAACTATGCCTCCACATGCATGCTTCCACACACCATGCATGATTACTGTAATGAGTCTTCTCTTTCTCAGGTACCACTTATTAGATGTGATTGGTGCGAGACATCTCATAAAAGAGCATTTCCAATGTGCCTGTAAGATATAGATCCGTTAGACCCATTTCTCATCAAAGCTGCATGTTCAAACTATTTGAAGACCAGCCTGAACTTTCTGGAAATTGGCAGATAATTTAAGACTTCGAGGACTTAATGTAACAGAGGCTGCATCCAGACATTGGTTACTTATTCCACTGTAGTTGGATATTCTAAAAGAAGACATAGATAAATAAAGCTTTATTCTGGAATATCCGTGCCATATTCCAGAATATCCAACTATAGCAGATGTCTGGATGCAGCCAGCGGCTCTTCTTGATATTATTATGGCTGTGGTCACACTTAAGGTTTAATTAGTCCACTTTCAGATTGAGAAAAGCCATCAACAAAGTGACAAGCTGTTTTCTTTCAGTATTAAATAACTCAGAAAATTCTCCTTTGGGATAGATAATGTGGAAAGAAAATTACTGGTCACTTTGCTAACGTGTTCTCTTGCTCTGAAGGTAGACTGAAGCTGGATTAAACCTTAGGTGTGACCACAGCCTATGAGGCCATTCAAAAGAAAAGGGATTGTGATAATAGCTTACATCAATCAAACCTTTTTCATGAGATCTCTCTCTTTATTTTGGACTCATTGGGTGATCTACTGTGATCTTTGGCACACCTGTCTTACATTTTTCTGTGCCTTTGCTGTAGTCAGTCGAGAATCACTGCTCATATGTTGGAATTATCTGTACTGCAGACTTGCTCTTCCAAAATAACATTTGAAGATGGCTTCATGTTTTAAAATGTTGATGTGTAGTTCTAGCAATTCTTCAAACTGTGCCTTCCAACTCATATTGTTGGAAATGTAGCTCCCTGCATTTCTATTCCCCCAAGTCTTGATTACATAAGGATTTGGGGAATCGTGGGATAATAAATAAATTAACTGGGCTTGAAAAAGGCAATTGGTGCCATTTCTTGTTCTTTTATGTAAAACACAGCATATTCCTTAGGGAAATTCCCTACCATCTGATTCATCACTATATTCTGAACTAACCCCCCAGCCCCAGCAAAGCTAAAGATCTGGCAGGCAGTACAATATTAGCCTGAAAACAACAGGCACCTGTGTTTGAATCCATGTTATGTCAAGGATTTTGCCCCATTCTTATACGTACGTCACAGTTTAAAATAGATATTGTAATGTTTATAAAGGAAAAGACAAAGAAGAAGAAATCATGGTTAGGAAGAAGGGACAGAAGCTTTTTTTCCATAGCCGCTACCATTGTGTCTTTAAAATTGTGGTCAACTCAAATACTCCATGCTTTCCACAGCAGTCAAAATGCAAAAGACCAATGAATTTTATTTTTATAAACAGAATTTAAGATGGCTTTTGATTATAAAAGTTTAAAGCTCCTTTTCTGGATACATTAAAATTGTGTGAGAGATTGGAAATTCTGGCTCAAAACCCACAGCTCTCCATGTGTGTGAGTGAGAGAGAGAGATGTTTTGAGATCAGCCTTCCCTACACCCTCCCAAATAATTCCCTTCTGGGGTGTTTGGAAAGAGGTCAGAAACCTCATGTCTGTTTGTCTTTCAGTAAACCAATTTTTAAGCAATTCTCTCCCGCATTGGGGGACATGGCCTGCGTCATTCATTCAGTTGGAATGGTCAGAGGTATATAAATGGAAGGTGATGTGATGGGAATAAGTTTCTGGAACAGCAGAGCTTAGGGAACTAAGAACCTCTAAGCAACTAAAGCTCCATTTTGGGTCCAGTGAACTAAAAGCAAAACAAAAAAAAAGAGAAAAGAGAGAAAAGAAAAATCTTTTTTTGGATTACATTTTTTCCCTACAAATTATTCTGCAAGCCAACAGAAATGAAGTAGATTTTAGTACTAGTTTCTGTATATTCCTCTGTGAAATTCTTAGAACATGAGAGTTTTAGATAAAAATATATATACATTTTTATAAAGCTGTCCTACCATTTACTTATAGTTTAAAATGTGTTTATGATTCAGTCAGCTAGTTACCTGAAGAAATGACTCCCTGTCTACAGTATTCAAAGTGCTACATCTTGAAACTAGCTGCCACCAAAGATGATCTGGATCTATGAGCTGCTTGTCCAAATCCTGGAGTTCTTTGACAGAACAAAGACAAGCTAGATGTGAAAGAAAACAAACAAGTATGAGAAAAATTCTCCCATTTAAGCTAATATTTTGGCCCAATTCTTTTCAATGGACTATGTTGTCGGGCAAAAGCTGGAACCTGCTCACAATTTAAGGTTTTTCAGCTTATTAGTTTCAATAGGTTGGGGCACTGAAGTCAGGGTAAGAGGATAAGGCCCTGTCTTTGAATGGAATAAATTCCATTCATTTATGTGGGACAGTTGCTCATACTATAGATGTTTTTGCCTGCAGAATTCCACTTCAGCAAAATGGGAGTGTTGAGTACATAAATGTACATACTCTAGAAAACAAACTTCTAAAGACAACCACAAAATTATCAATTAACTGGTATGTATGCCCAGTTTTAAAGTTCCATATCTTCTTTGTGGGACTATGACAGAACGCACAAAGCAAAACGTTATTTCACCTGCTATGAACCTGCCAGGTCTCTGAGATCCACTAACAAGGTCCCTCCCTCTGCCCATCCAACTCATTTGTTCTGACTGGTGGAAACTAGGGATAGAGTCTTTTCGGTGCCTGCACCTAAGCTCTGAAATTCACTCCCCAGGGAAGTTAGCCTGGCCTCCTTTCATAAACAATTAAAAACTTGTTTTATTCCAAAAGGCTTTCCAATCTTATCCTTAATTTAATAGGTTGGGCTCCTTATATTTTAAATGAAGTTATCCAATATCCTGCTAGCTTGTTGTATATGTTTTTATATGTGTTATTACAGCTGGTTTTATATGTTGTAGATTCTATATTTGGATTTTATATAACAATGTGGTTGTTTGAATGTTGTATTGTGTCCTGCCTCAGCAACTCAAGTCACTAGGGGTGAAAGGATATCTCTGTAGGGAAGGGGGGAAATCCTTTGACCCTAAATAACAGTTGCTTCAGTGGCTAATCAGATCTTCCCTTCTTCTCCCCGTCCCCCGACTCCATTATGGAAACTAGTGTGAATCAGTCTGGGTATATAACTTAGAGCCTCTGATTGCAGCCCTCTCAAAGCATGTTGATTTTCCTAACAAGTTTCTTTCTGACCATTCACAAAATAGATTTGCAAGATAGAACAAGACCTCAAACCATTTGGTCTGCATTCCTAATTCTTGGAGAGGCAACGAAGCTGTGGTCTGTGCCTTGCTGCTAAATACTTATTATATATACTAGTATGTGCTCCATATGCATACTGTGCAGCCAGCTACACCTTGAGCAATGTTTTGGTGAACATGCATCAAAATAGGATGCCAGGAATTCCAAAGACCAGGAATGTTTATCCCTGGCCTTTGGAGCATTCAGCGGCGCCACACACCAGTTCCTGGTGCAGCCTTCAGAGCTAGCCCAGGGGCTAGTGCAAGACAGGCTATCCCAATGTGGGCAGCCTTATCCTGCACCAAAAGTAACCTGTGCAAGCTTGGGACAGGTTGCATATCTTAGTACAGAGTTGCTCACTCTTCCTGGGATAGCCCAGGCAAATTTGGAATAGGGTAGTTCCAGATAAAACTGTCACCCTTTTTGTGCCTGTAACTGGAGGTGTGTTCCTATACAAGTTTAAATCTGAATCTAATCCATTTTTGAGATCCTCCTATTCCATTATTTTTTTTTATTCCTGGACTTAATGAGGACTACTCTGCTAAAATCCTCTTTAAAACTGGGTGGGATTTCACATCTGTCTGCCCCTTCCCCTTGCCATGCCTACAAAAGCTAGCTAAAAAGGCTTGGATTTCTCCTGAATGCCCCTGGAACTACAAGAGACACATTCAAAAGCAGCATTGTAACTATAGATCACAGCATCCCCTCCTGCTTTTACTCAGAAGAAAGTTGATGTGTCAAGTTATTGCCTTCCCCCACCCTCTCCCCCCATTTTAACAGCAAACCTGCAGCCCATCAGCCAGCCAGCTTTCAGACTGAATTCTCCATCCGTTCACATTACTGAGAAGGGTGCAGCTTTAGCGCACAAGCAAGAGAGCAAAAGTATAGACCAGCCATCTCTCCCCCTTTCACATCAGAGGTAAAGAGGGGATTTCCTTCTGCTGCATTATCAGGGGCCGGCTAGCTGATGGGCTGCAGGCTTGCTTTTAACATGGAGGGAGAGAGGAGGGAGAGGATGAGCAGCTGGGCAGATGCTTAAAAGCAGAGAAGGAAGGGAATCCCCTTTGCCTCCGGGAGAGATCTCTAGTCTGTACTTTCACTCTCTTGCTTCCTTGGCAGGGGTTGGACAAGGGATGGAGATTAAAAGGTCCAGTTTCTCTGGGCTGGGATTTGGGTGGTGAGTGAGAATGATGGTATTTGGATTCAGCCCGTGTTATCATCAGGCAAATGGGGACAGCTGAATTGCACACTTGGTCATGAATCCAGATTTTAAAAGTCTAGTGGGAACATGGCCTGGGAGTAAGATCTATTTACCATGAACTCAGTCAGTCTGACTTCCCAATAAACATCCAAAAAGACCTGGTGTGGCATGCAAATTTGGGCCTGGGTAGAAATCCATAATTCCTAAACACAAATTGTTAAAATGACACTGATTTATCTCTATGTGATGCTAAGATCAAGATCCTGAGTACAACAATGGAGAAAATGTTCTCTTGAGCAATGAAGGAGGCCTGATGAAGGAACCTATTTATTTGAACCCAAACCTCCTTGAAAAAGTCAAGATCAGATCTGGTGGGCTGGAAGGTGAAGATCTAGTAGGCTGGTAGGCACCATCCTCAACTGGTTGCATCCAGCAGCACAGCTGAATGAAGCATATTTGAATCATTTGAAACCCTCCTTGTTTTAGGGCTCAGTTCTGTTAAAGGAACTGCCAGCTTCATAAAAGGGAAAGGAGACAAAGACCTCACAGGTAAAAGCACAGCAAAACACAGACCAGACAGAGCCAGCAATTCCTCCTGCCAATGCAACCCCAGGGCATCGATTCCGTGTTGCTGTTTGCAATTTCACATCTGTTGTAAAGCTGTCCTCGCATTATTGATAGCAAAACGAAAAGTTGTGTGTTCCATCTGTTGTGTTTCATTTGTCTTTTTCATTTACCCTGCCTGCCTTGACTAATTCTGGATTGCCAGGCAAACACAGCAGCCTCTCCTAGGCTCACGGCTCTTTTTCCCTTCTCTAAATAGGTTGATTCTTGTTTATTTAGACGGGAACCTAAGACTGCTAACAAAATAACCTCCCTGAGGTTTCCCACCATCATCACCACCAAGGAAGGAAAAGCCAATGGATTTCTTTTTTTCATCAGCCCAAATGAAGGGGCCTAGATCATTTATTTTCCAGCCACGTTCCCTTGCCAGGGACCAAAATAAATGCCCATTATCTATGCCAACAGCTCATTAAAAGGCCTCCTAAGGCAGAATTTCCTTTTAGGTTCAGAGCAGAATCTCTAGCCAAATGTATTTATTTGTTTAGCTGAGATACCACTTGATACCCTGAAGTTTTCCCCTCCCCATGCGGATACAAAAGGGTGTGATCTGGAATTGCTTATTTGCAAGTAAGTTGCCCTGTAGTCAAGTTGCCCTGTCCAATATAACAGAATCAAAGGATTATGAAGCTGGACAAGAGACTTTTGTAGACCATAGCCAATTGCCTACTAGAAAGTCAGAAAGAAAATCCATAATTGATCGTGTGGGATGTTCAAGAATGAAGAAGCAATTAGTTTGACTTAAAATAATCTGAGTTAGGAATTTGTTATGGTAACTCTACCCACTGTCCAATTACTCCAGATTACATCTTCATAAAACTTCAGCTGAGATGTGCCTATTGAACACACATTCCCTCAAGATTTCTGGATGCTCTTTGACTGTGTGGCATATATTAATTAGTTTCTAAAACTCTTACTTCAGATATAACCACCTCTGATTAGCTATTAAATAGCTCACTGAATGAAAATTTAGGGCTCTTTCTGCACTGTGTCTTTATTCCAAATTATATCCTAGAATAGTGACCTGTCATCCTCATACTAGTCCCCTGCCATAGTCTACTCCAGTATGAGGATGGCAGGTGTCTATTCCGGGATATAACACAGAATAACCCCAGAAAGGGCCCTGGTTTCTCAGATCGTAATCCAACATTACACTGACTAGGATGGCAATATAGGTATACTAACCTATGAAGACAATTGTTGCTAACATTGACTGATACTGGTGAGTAATTATAATTTAGAAAAGAGAGGGAGAAAGGAAAGGTATACTTTGGACCTGAGCTGCTAAGTATGGGAAGGTCATGGCCCATCCTCTGGTCATTGAAGTTTACTAGGAATGAAGCCCCACTGGTGTCCTAGGATGGAAAGCTACTGCAACTCATATTGTACCACATATTAAATAAGTCAGTATCTCTTAATCCAAGTTAATTTCATACTTACAAAGCTGCCCAACACTACAGTATATTGGAGAGGTCAAACTGCATCTTGTTTGTAGGAAAGATGAGCCAGATGTTGTTAAAGTACAGCTTCAATCTTTGCCTTTTGAGCATGCTGTCTGGCACTTATGAAATAGAAGCAAGCAACATTTGGAGATCCACTATAAATGATATATGTGGAAAGTACTGAATGTTTGAGATACACACTTGGTGTAACAGATACAACAGGCATGATTGTACCATTTTGCTTTAAGAATTTAAAAATTTATGCTCAGAACTGTCAGAGGAGATATTTCCATGCTTTCACTTGTATAACCCTTTTCCATAGAACAGAATATTGGATAATTTTGTAAAAACATTCCACCTTTTGCCATTCTCTGTTCTCCTTAAGCCTAGAATAGCAATATCATAAGCATTTTTCCAGGCTGTGATTATTAAACTAGAGCTTCCATCATCCTTAACCACTGCTGAGGATGACGAAAAATATAGGCCAAAATATCAGGAGGCCACCTAGCTAGGGAAGGCCACCTTGAAGACATCTGTCTTTAAATCAATCACAATGAAGTCAGTGACCACTAACAGGACTTAGGAGCTTTATGGATCTGCACTGTCATTCTCTAACTCTAGATTGTCATGGCCACACAGTCCAGTGCATCTTTTATCGCATGTCGTACAGCACCATTCTGCATCTATGTTCACATGTGACCTGCTATGCTTTCTCTGCAAGGAGAACTCCCCCCCCCCCCCAAGTTTTGGGCATTTGCTTCTCTGGAAATTTCAATGATATCATGTGATCTTCAGTTTACACAGATAGACAAATTATCTCTTACTTATTTAGAAAGAACATTATTTCAGAGAAATGTTTGAGCCCTGCTGCAATACGTCTCCTACAAATAATTATAGTAAGAACTGTTAGATGGGAAGTCAGACAATCCCTATAGTCCCCCTAAGTGAAACGTAAAACTGATATTTCCAGAGTTCTTCAGTATAAACAGGAATTATACCTCTTGACATAGGAAATACAGCATTGAAAGATGTAGTTTTACGCTTCAGAGCAGTTTGCTTAGAATATCAGCAGTTCTTTCATATAATTAATTTAGCTGTATATTCTGCAAAAAGAAAATCAACAAAAAATCCATAAAGTCTTCTTTCAGGGTATGGTGACTCAGTTCAAGTTAGCAAGTTAGGAAGCTAGAAAGTGTCAGACAGGGAAAAATGTTAGAGTGGAAGGAGGCGGGGCTTACTTATTCCAGTCAGCAGGAGGAAAGCCAGCCTGGGGAATAGCCAATCAGGGTTCAGCATCTATGGAGAGAGAGGCTATAAAGGCCTAGTCAACTGTTGTTCTAGGTTCTCTGCCTGGGGGTTAACTGAGCTGAGGGTGGTTAACAGGGGGAAATCGGGCTCTAGGCTATTCTGAGAGAAGCTGAGAAAAGACTCCTGAGTTGGAGCTGTCAGGTTAAAGAAAAGAAAGTTCTGCCGTTTGTTTTAAGTGAAGTCAAAAACTTTGTGCTCTTCAAGAAGTTTGTTACAATAAAACCAATATCCATTCTATCTTTATAAAGAGTCCTTGACTGCTGTCTGTGAGTGGAAACAGTATCTGAGGGAACTTGCAAAGGAGTACTGTACCTTTAAAAGTGTTAGTAACAAAGCTGTGAGGCAAGAAGCCTGCCAGGAGGAAAAGCCTTTCTGTTTTAAGTTTGAAGACACAGAAAAGGAGGTAAAAGGGGATTGCCTGCCAATGCCAAGCCATAGCTTACAGATTAAGCATATTACAGGGTTAAAATACAATAGGAAAGGAAGGCATTGGGCAGGGGTCTTCACAATTGTGGCAGCACGTTGGGGTCATTGTGTAAAGATCCAGTGTCCCGATTTCTGGAAAGGAATGGGGATTGTTAAAATAGTTAAAGAGTGAACAAGTAAATGGTTTAAGAACCAGACCCTTGCCTCGAGGTATAGGCTATTGGGTATAGTGGAAGCTTAAGGTTGTGGCTCAGTTTAGGTGAAAGCTCTGAGGAAAAAAGTTTTTAAACAAGCACTGGGCTGTCATTTAAATAGCAGGGCTTGAAGGATAGGTGCAAAAGACACACAACTGAGTGTTGGGGAGTGTGTTTATTTCAAAAGGAGTGAGAAAAAAGAAGTGCTGTCTCTCGAGATAAATGTGAGGGCAAAATAGAGAGACAGCAGGAAGGAGAAAACATTGGTCCTGAGGTAAACATTACTGTCTAATGTAGGGACCTGGAGGCTCCTGAGTTATATGTTGGGTATTGTAGGGACCCTTGTGAACAGGGAGACAAGTAGACCTGAGGTAGTTGTGTAACGTATAATCTCTGGTCGGACCCTAATTGTGTTGAGTGGTGGTTTTGGAACAGTCAGAGTGCAGGGTTTAAAACTTTGTTCCCTGTTACAGGCCAGTAAGGGGTTTAACCAGTGTGGTCAGTTAGGGGCTGCAGCTGGGGAGTCACGGTTCCTGAGGTAAACTGTCTGGTATTGTAAGGAACTGTGATTATAGATTAATTTTTTCCCAGTGTGAGCTGGTGAAGGTTCAGATTGATTGGGAAATTTAATAGACACAGTGTTGCAGTCTGGGTGGATGAGGAGGAATCATAGAAATAAAGCAAAAAGTAAAAGTCTTGTTGCTTCCATGGGCAGGAAGAATGAAGGCAAGGGTGTGAAGAAAAAGCATAAAGGTGAAAGTATGGAGACATGAAGCAGTAGGACAGGTCCTAGAGTAGGGGTGGGAGGGGGGAATGTGGAACAGGAGTGCCAGTTACAGCAAGCACCTACCTCAGCACAGTTCCAGCCAGTGCCTGCCTTGCCACAGTTCCAGTAAGCACCTGCACCATTACAGTACCAGCAGGGGGCAGCCCCTGAAGATAGGGAAGTGGTGATCCTTCATCTCAAACTGCAGTTTGAAGCTGAAAAGGAGATTAGGGCACAGCAGGAACGCAAGAGAGAGGGGAAACTCTAGCTCTCTGGTAATGAGCTAGAGTGCATGAACTGCAGATGTTGAGGCTACAAATAGGCGGAAATCAAGCTGGTGCAGTGGCAACTGAACACAGTACTGGTGCCATTGAGCTGAAGAGTTTTCCACAGTATGTGTCCAGAGAAGATGTTCATGCATTCAGACTTTGAATGTGTGTGTGTGTGGAGTTAAATCTACCCCCAGAACAGCAGATGGGGTGTCTGAGGCCAAAGCTGGTTGAGGAGCTGTTGGAATTGTACACAAATCTTACAGACCAAAAAGCAAGCGTGTACACAGAATTTAAAGACCGAGTGAAGCAAAGATTCAACCTCAGTGCAGAACACCATAGAAGGAAATACAGAGAGGTGGCCAAAAAAAGAGAATGAGATGTACACCCAGATGGGGATCCATTTGCACAAGCATCTTGAGGAGTGGATTAAAGAGGCAAAAGTGGATTTGGTTCAGAAATTGCAATAAATTTTGGTAATCAAACAGTTTTACTACCAGTTACCTGCAAATATAAGATGGATAGTAGCAGAGAAAAAGCTTGACAGCCTGCATAAAGTCATGCAGTACAAGATGAGCTGGTCATGGCCCAGGGTGAGGCATACAGAAAACTGAAAGATGCAAGCCAGAAAGGGTCACATGGGAAAGCTGAGATGCAACATCACTACCGGATAGGAGAGAAGATGGAGGGTGCCAGTTACTTGCAAAGAGACAGGCTACCCTTGCAACAAAAGGAGAAGCGCCCAGGGGTCATCAATAGGGACAGGGCCTGCTATATTTCTGGCAAGTCAGATCATCTAAGGGCTCAGTGTCCAAAAGCCCAGTGTCCAAAAGCCCACAAGGGAGGAAAAGTATAAGACATATACAAGTTATTATATCCAGAAATCACCCGGTCAGCATGAAAGCCTGTGGGACGAGGGGAAGTGTACTGCACTGAGGGAGGACAAGGAAGAGGGGTCTGTTCTAGTTAGTTTGGTGGCAAACCCTGAGGATGACTACTTCTGTCAGGAGCAGGTGAAAGGAAAAGACTTATGGGGGCTTTGCACCATGGGATCAAAAATCAGTGTGGTGAAGCCAGACCTGCTAAGATTTAGCGACTGTATCTCAGAGAAGCTAGTAAGACTGAGAGGACTTGGAAGCCATGTCGTTAATGCGCAGCAGAAGGCAGAAAATGGGTGAGATGGAGGAAGAGAGACTTGCTGTAAGAGTGGCCATTATTTCTGCTCATGAAGAGCTTGCCCAGCTGACGGATGTCAAATTAGCCAGGGAGGTTGCAGTGCCAAGCTAACAAGGCAAGCAAGAGGAAGAGACAGATGCCAGATAGCTCTGGGAAGTGAGAAAGATGGAGCTTATGCCAGAGGAGATGGGATGGCCGTGGCAGGTCAGAGAAAAGCCTTGAAAGACCAATGCAAGTCCCAAACTGGTGGAGGACAGAAGAGAAAAGACATGCCCTGGAGAAATGATGGAAGCAGTGAAGAAGACTGAAGTTTGTGCAGCGCACATGGAACAAGAACAGACGAAGTGCTTTGGGGTTTTCTTGTGGCTAGTTAAATTATTAAAGGTAGATAGGTATAGGTTAGATTTATTTATGTCCATAGATATGGTGACTCAGTTCAACTTAGCAAGTTAGGAAGCTAGAAAGTGTCAGACAGGGAAAACGTTAGAGTGGAAGGAGGCAGGGCTTGCTTATTCCAGTCAGGGGGAGGAAAGCCAGCCTGGGGAATAGCCATCAGGGTTCAGCATCCATGGAGAGAGAGGCTATAAAGACGTACTCAATGGTTGTTCTAGGTTCTCTGCCTGAGGGTTAACTGACCTGAGGGTGGTTAAGAAGAGGGAATCGGGCTCTAGGCTATTCTGAGGGAAGCTGGGAAAAGAGTCCTGAGTTGGAGCTGTCAGGTTAAAGAAAAGAAAGTTCTGCCGTTTGTTTTAAGTGAAGTCAAAAACTTTGTGCTCTTCAAGAAGTTTGTTACAATAAAACCAATATCCTTCTATCTTTATAAAGAGTCCTTGACTGCTGTCTGTGAGTGGAAACAGTATCTGAGGGAACTTGCAAAGGAGTACTGTATCTTTAAAAGTGTTAGTAACAAAGCTGTGAGGCAAGAAGCCTGCCAGGAGGAAAAACCTTTCTGTTTTAAGTTTGAAGACACAGAAAGGGGGGTAAGGGGGGGATTGCCTGCCAACGCCAAGTCATAGTTTACAGATTAAATATATTACAAGGTTAAAATACAATAGGAAAGGAAGGCGTTGGGCAGGGGTCTTCACACAGGGGAGGACAGATTATCCATTATTCAGCAGGGAATCTTTCCTTCAGAAAAAAAAATGCACTTAGGCTTACAGCAGCATAGAGCAAACCTTAGATTTTAAGCCTTTTGGAAAACAATGGGACTTAGTTTTGAATAAAGCCCTATTGTTTTTCAAAAGATTTAATATATATATAAGGTTGCATGTATAAGAAAGAGTAATGTAATGTTTAAAACAAACTCTTGTTAGATGTGGCAGTGTTGACTAAGCATAGGAAGAGATGGAATCCAGGACAATTCCCGACACCTAGAGCAGTAGATGAAGATCTTATACACCCTTGTGTTTCCCAGAGAACTTGTGTGTCTTTTTCCTGGGAGAGTTTACTCATTAAAAAAAAAAAAACCAATTCCTTTTTTCCCAAAAAATAAACAAGAGAATTACAAGATCTTAGCTGCTGCTTATGGAATGCTTAAATGGAAGAATAAGGTTTACTGATGCAGCCTCTAGATGGCAGACCGACATAGAGACAGGAAGCAATAATGTGGGGATGTTACTCTCCTTCTATTATGACTTCCTGTCTAGAGCGCACTGGCCACAGCATGGCCTTTGGCCCTTTGGGTGATGTGCAATCCAGGCAATTCAGCCACCATCATTTCCCAGACAGAAATGTCACCACCTCTGTGCATGTATGGTTGGCTATTTCAGCCTCCACACACATGTGCTAGATGGAGCTCCAATCACTGCTCCATCCAGAAAGGCAGGCAGCTCCCTAGAAACCACTACAGCTGGGAAACCTGCCACCAGTGCTGGATTTTCCAGTAATGTTTCAACGTGCTTTTTAAGGCATGAAAAAGTGGGGCTATGGTGGGGTTGCCTATGATACATGAGGTGACCCAGTCATGGCAGCACTCTAATAGTTCTATATTTGTGTCATCTGGATGCAACCAAAGTTATGGATAACTTTGAAGGCAAAGTGCAAAATTTATTCCAAGTCTTCTCACCTCCATAACTGCCCCTAAAACAGAGGAGTCTTTTTAAAAGTCATTCTGAGGATAAAGGGCAGAATTAAACTGTGGAATCAGTGCAATAAATAAACAGCTTATGTAAGCTGATGCCTTGAAAGGCTGTTTGTACCTGGCCCATAGGCAGGGATGAACCGTACTGTAGTCCCCTGGATAGATAATGTTACCAGTTCCCCATGAGGGGTTTGAATTGCTGTGTGATCTGGTGGCTCTTTTCCTCTTCTCACAACCTAACTTGTCCCTAAAGGCTGTTCCAACCTGAAAATGCCCCCCTTCAGAGACATTGAGTGTGAGCCCTTAGCTGAAGAGCACTTAGAAGGAGAAATTACATTGTTCTGTGAAGAACGAAAGCCCCTCTATGGCTGCATCCGGACATTGGTTATTTATTCCCCTATATTTCTCTATTCAGGAATAAAACATGGATTTTTTTTCTTCTCGCTCCTGATACCACGGGGTCCTTAGTGCAGTGATTTTCCCAAAAAGTTCAATTAACAACAGAATACTACTTTAAAAATAAATACCACTGCTCAATCGAATGGAAAAGACACATTTTTGTTTTACTGCTTTAATTAATAAAGGGTATCAGATTTTTCCACCACTTTTGTTTTGTATATTGCCATCGGGTGCTCTTATCCACCCTCCCCACACTTCAAGCCTTCTTTAACACCCTCCCCATACTGATTCCTTCTGCTTCCCTCTGCCCTGACAGTTCTTATAGTTCCTTTAATGGTCTTCTTGCCGGAACTTCCTCCTGATCTTCCATCCACAAAATGTTGAAGCTACGAATATCAACTCACTTGCCAGAATTCTTGACAGTCTTCTTTCAGTCCCAAGGAAAGAGAGAGACGTCTCATGGATCACTTCTCATTTAACTTGTTAAGTGCCAAGGCTTGTTGTTTGGTTTTAAGAAATAGTTTAAAAATGCCACAAACTTCAACACAAGGCTATTTGAGCAAAAAAAAAAGTCACAAGGAAAACTGAAAACTCTTCCAGGAAAACCATCAGTTTAATGTGCAATGTTTCTAGAATGATCCCTGTGCAGGAGAGAAAGTAAACCAGAAAACCAAAATGTGTTTCAGCAGGTGAAGCTCATAGAATACTCTAATCACTGGTGAATGTCCAATGCTTAAGACAATAAGAAAGAGCGTTCAGGGTTTAAATCAGCATTCAACACAAATAACTGCAAAATCTGGGCAATCGCTTTCTGGCACAACATTTGATACAGAACAATTTTAGGCTCGCATGTGGACATCCCTGATAAGTTTAAAGAGCACCTTCACACCTGACTCAAGCGTCTGCTGAGCGTGTTCCACCCACACTACGGTACTTTTACTCACTAGTGTGAATTGTTTCTCTGCAAGGAAGAACAGGGCTATTGTAAAATTTCCTTATGAAGGGTTATGCAGGATTTATGTTCCCAGAACAATATGGATCCAAATTAAAACCGATTTGTATGTCATATGGAAAAGAGGGGTGGGGGAAGTCCCTCAGTGAAAGCCTTGCATTCATACATACCCTCTTAAAGCAACAAAGTGGAAGATCAGCTCCTCAGGTCAGCTGAAGTCTAAGTAGGTAGCGCGCGTGTGTTTATTTTGAATACTTAAGTTCTGCATGTTAGGGAGGGGCTGTAGCTCAATGCAAGCAGCCTGGAAAGCAGAAGTTTACCAGTTCGATTCCCAGCCTCTCCCAGGAAGTAGGCAATGGCACACCACTTCTGTATCTCTGCGAAGAAAACTCAATATGAACCAGGAGTCAACCACGGTTCGATGGTGTCCACCAACAGGTTCTGCATGATAAAGGCAGGACAAAATGCAATATGAAAAAAAGCACGCTTTCTAATTAAACATTTCACTAGAAATTGGTACCTAACTACCCCTGTGATAATTTCTTCTCATGAGTTACCACAAAAGAGAAAGTAGCTTTTAACGAAAAGCATGTGAGCCAATTTAAGAGTTTACATCGGGAATGAAGGCAGAATATTGTTCAATTTCTTTTAGACAAAACAAAATTTCCCAAGAGCTTTACATCAGTTCAGCCTCCCCAAACTCATCACTCCATTGATAGATCCTAACCCTCCTCCTAACAGTCTTAACTCACACAAATCAAGTTTTCAGACGTGGAATTCAATAGTCCTTCCCCACAGCCATGCGAGGCTGCAACTCTAACCACTTTTCGTTGAGAATTCAATCTGTGAAATTCAGTGGAATTTTCCTGGAAATAGCATGAGGAAATATTAGCTGACATCTCTGTTTGTTCGTTCTTTTCAAAATGGTTCCCTTCCTCTTGGGCTGCATTTGCACAGATGAAAAACTGGCTTGGAAACAGCTTAGAGGTGGTAGCATGCAAACATTAGCATTCCCATTTTATCTCTAAGGCATACTAAAGACCTTTAAAAGTGTATTTTCTGACCTTTCGTGTGGATTAGAGCCTTAGTGTGTGGGTGCTGCTAGCCCAAACCCACTTTCAAGTCACTTTGTTTCACTGTGTAAGACAGGCTGCTGGACTAGATGGGCTGTGGCCTGATCCAGCAGGGCTCCTGTTACGTTCTTATATACTGTATGTGGATGCAGCCTTAGCCTAGTAAAGCAACATTCTGACCACACTCCTTAACGTGATCCAGCTCCTGTGCCTATCCAGCCAAGTTCTCAGGAATGCCTGAGTTCCCAGTCTTTATCATCCTGAATGAAGAGATTGCAGGAGCCACGCTTCTCAGGCTGTTTTATCATAAATCCTGTGGATCGGCATGTTTTCTTACTGCAACCGTCTACAGATTTGAATCCAAAGATTTATTTTCATCACTCTCTCCCACACACACACACTCACAAAATAAAGTGCTCTCTCTTTCCAAAATTTTGTACCAGGGCTTAGGAGATTGATGGTCCAGCAATCTCTTTAAGGATGCTATTCCAGCTATTAACCGGAAAAAGAAAAAAAAATTAAAACCTGTAGGTATTCGTGTAAAATCATATTCTCTATTTATGGAATCAGATCCAGAACATTTATTCTTGTTGCAACTGCTGTTCTTAATTGTCTTCTTCCTTATCATACTGTGGGGGAGTACAGAGAGAGAGAGAAATTCCACAGGCCACGAAATTCAGCTCGACCCCAAGCCCGGCTCAACGAATCTGACTTATGTGCATGCCTTACGTTGGAAAATTTATCTTTGGGGTGGGGTGACTCAAGTAGCTTCAACGCCTGGTTTGAGGAACCTTGGACCTGAATGGTGAATAATCCAGGAAGATCGTGCCTCTGTTTTCTGTTGGGAGGGGTTAAAGGGAGGGAGGGATTGAACGAAAGAAAGAAAGAAAGAAAGAAAGAAAGAAAGAAAGAAAGAAAGAAAGAAAGAAAGAAAGAAAGAAAGAAAGAAAGAAAGAAAGAAAGAAAGAAAGAAAGAAAGAAAGAAAGAAAGAAAGAAAGAAAGAAAGAAAGAAAGAAAGAAAGAAAGGCAGCGCTGGGCGATGTCGAAGCTTTCCGCTGTCAAGGGGCAAAGAGCTTATGTTCTTTACTTCTGAGCTTTTACACTCTTCTAGAGATTTGGACATTCCTCTAAGCCCCGCCGGCCTCAGCCGTGTCTCAAGGCCCCCCTTGGCTAATCTGCCACCTCCACGGGAGCGTCTTTCCCGGCGTTTCCCTCCCACACACTCCCACGATGTTCACCTTCCGCGGGGTGCGGGGGCCGGGAAGTGACTTTTGAGACAGGAGGAGACCCCTCCTGGACTGTTGAACACAGAAGGCGGCGGCGGCGGCGAGACGCTTTCTGCCTCTGCCTGTCTGGTTTGGTTTCAAGTCGTTTAGGTTTCGGGCTCCAGTACACGGCAACTGACACACGGAAAGGAACCGGACGTGCCCTGGACGGCTGCGCTGCCATAACCGAAAATACGTTTGCAGGCAGAGATTTGGTCTTGGGGGTTTTTTAAAGGTGGTGGTGGTGGGATCAAACGGCTAAACTTGGGAACAAGCCCGCCTGACACCAGCCAGAGGCCTTTCCGATAAAGGCTTGGAGGACTCCGCTTGGGTTCGGCCTCTTCAAGTGGAGCTCGGGAGCAGGTGGTTTCTCTGTGTTTTGGTCTCGTGGATTTTCCCTCTTCGGCAGTGTTGTGCACCAGAGCGAAAGTGGCGAAGGGATCGTTTCCAGTTAACGGAGGGAGGGAAATGCCTTTCAGTTTTCGGGGGTCCAGAAGTCCCCCGTGGCCGTGGCTGCGCTCATTCGCCTAATGGAAGAAGGGGGTGTGAGAAGATCGCTCTGGCTCCTCCCGTCGCTGAAGCAGTTTTTCCTCCGGGGATCCCGAATCCTCCCCACCCCACGCGATCGGAGGGGGGCGGGGGTACCACAGGGATTATGCCCGCGGTGGTGGCCTCCCAGAACCTCCCTTTCCAGAAACGGGAGGGGGGGGACGGCGAAGGAGGGCAACTCGGATGCCCTGGTTCTGTTAGGAGCTCCAGACCCGGTGGGCGTCCCTGGGCGGAGGGGAAGAGCCCGGAAACCCAGCACGGTGGAAACGCTCTTATAAAGCAGGGCGGGAGGAAAACACAAGCAAAGCAAAGAACCCCCGAAGAGGCCTGTTGGATTAGGCTCGCTGCCTGCCTCGACAGTGTGGAAGCCGCCGGTGTCTGGAATCCACTTTCGTGGTGCAGCACCTCCTCCCCCATCTTTGGACCCAAATTAAAGAGCGTTCGCGGTGAAATGGAACCGACCCTTTCCGGGGGTGCGGAGGGAGCGACGAAAACTTTCTAACCTGAAGTTCCCATTTCCTTGCGGCGGAATGAGCTCCAGGGAACAATTCTGTTTCGAGATCGAGCCCTGCCTGTAACAAAGCTCCTAATCACAGTAGCCTCACTAGGACCCTTGGACAAGCTCGGGGGGGGGCAAAGTGGGGGCTTTAGTGTGCATAGCTTCCCAGGGTAATCTTAGAAATATGCTCAGCAATGGGATTTGGGGCACTTGGTCCCATTTCAGGGAGAAAAAGGTTACCCCTTTAAAGCGAGTCCTAATTAACAGAGCTTCCGTTTCTCTATCCTTCCACGATCTCCCTAGCCTCAAAATTAGCGATGGGTCTGCCCCACTGAACCTGCTCAGGCAACTAGCATAGCGCCTTAGTCTAGGATACAGTTCTGTGGTTAGAA
Source organism: Aspidoscelis tigris stejnegeri (assembly GCA_023333525.1). Lineage (NCBI taxonomy): Eukaryota > Metazoa > Chordata > Lepidosauria > Squamata > Teiidae > Aspidoscelis > Aspidoscelis tigris. The sequence continues at coordinate 73,867,285 of JALMGA010000003.1, read as the reverse complement.
TCCCAATCCGAAAGCGGTGGAATTCAGAGGATTTTCTCCACCTTCAGTACGTCTGTAGTCAGCCGTCCCAAAACGATCGCCTAGAAACAGCGTCATATTTCTTCTTTCCCCCACCCGCAGGCCCTCGTCAAGAAAAGACAATGAAGTGCTTAGCGGATCTCCGTCCTTTTCCGGTTGTGTTCAGGTTTATGCTACAATATCGTAGCTGGATCTAAATCCATGGTGCATATTCTGGTGGTCCTCCTGCTTTAGCTGGTTTGTTTGTTTGTTTATATTTCTATCCCACATGGTTTCAGGGCGGGTTACAACAGTTTAGCAACTACCCACATTGCAGAAATGCCCCGGCAGCTCACACAACATTGGAAAGCAATGATTAAGAAGAACATGCGAAAACATAGCAGTTTGCATTAGCTTAAATGCGAATGCCAGTGCTGCCTAACTCTCATGAATCTTGCCTTTTTCAGAAGCCTTGGGGAAGATTATCTCACTAGAAGGCATCCTTCAGTGTCGAAATGTCAATCCATTCCTTTTTCTAGGCATTTCCTCTCTCCTGGATGCCCTATTCTGACTTTCAGACCTATTCCTGGATTTGAGAAGATTTCACTCTCTTTTCACTCAAGGGCTGCAAAACTTTCACGTGATTTGGATTTAGGATATCCTCGAAACAAGCCTGTGATCAATGTGGCCCATGGGAATTTGAAACGAACAGTCTTTACTAAACCAAAATTATTATTAAAAACTTGGATAGAATTTATACCGTACCATCGTATCAAGTCTAAAAATGACTGGGCCTTATTTAAAAGTGCAAACCTTTTCATGTTAATTGGAAATCAATTTCCTTGCACTCTAGGAAGGCAAGCGCCCTAGCAGAAGATGCCTGTTTTGCTATATACTTAATATAGCTGCCCATCAGGAAGGCTCTCTTAGAATTGCATCCTTAAGCATTTTTACAGACAACAACAATTTACTAAAAAATCAAGTTTGAAAAGTTTGAAGAACACATCAACTTACTCAAGACTTCCAGATTCAGAGTTTTCAGCAAAACATAATTTCTATCAAGGTTTCATTCACTAAAACTTACTGAAAGGTTTTTGGTTTTTTTTGACAAAGTACACCTGACCTCTCAAAATTAAATGCTCTTTTCTTAGTGTGGGGAAGCCCGTAAGTTTGACAGTGCAACCCAATGCATGTTTATTCTAAAGGGAGAGAAGTGTGTTGTCTGCATTGGGCTTCGCTCCACAGTTAGTGTGCAAAGTTCAATGCTCTTTAGAAGCTCATATCCATACGATTAATAGGACTTCTTTCCAAGAAAAGGACAGGCACACTAGTTCAACTCCCATCCTATGAAATTCAACCATATTTATGATACCTGTCTGGTACTTTTCTGTTGCACATGCACATTCAGGAAGATCACATTTACACTCAGAAAATATTGTTATTTTTCTTTAATGGGGGAAATTGGACTCCTGCAAGTTAGATTTGTGTTTTCTAGGGCTAGGATGAAAATTGGGCTGACACCACTTTGCACTTTAACAATCAGATTTCGTCAGAGTACAAGTTGTTTGTTTAACCCGACAGCTCCGTGCACCCCGTCGCACGCTTTACACACTCATTAAAGCGATTATTCACGACCTGTCGAATGTTTTCTAATTCATTCACAGGAAAGACTTATGCTATAGGATACAAGCATAGAACATCCTCACTTTGAAGGCCGATGAGATGGTATCTTACTTCTATAACTTTCAAAAGAGCAGATAAGCTAGAACAACAAGCGTCACCACCTCGGTGCTTAATTTAACCCAGGGATTTCAGGTGAACTTAATTCTCCAAAACGTGCTCCAGAGAAGCCCAAAGAACTAGGACAAAAGTCCCCTAAGCACATGTTATTATGGAGTTGCATTTAAAACAGTGGTGTCAGAATCCAGGTAAAAGTTTTAAAACCAACTTCTAGTTCCTCAGTTGGGAGAACTATTTGCTAGATCTTGACTTCTGAATATGGCCTACAGACTTCACTAGGATTCAATTCCAGATAGTCGTATTTAGATTTTTGTGTTAGGGGGGATGTATTATGTTTTAATCATTAAAATGTAATAGGAATCCTGAGAATTTACTTAGAAACTGCCATTTCTTTTAAGGCATAGATTTTAAGAATCCTCAAAATCATATGCAAATGTCTTGGAGTTTCTGTGTTCCAATTCAGGTTGTAGACTTCAGATTCGAGAGATTTAAATAGAAAAACAAGGGACTCCAAAGTTCAGCGCTAGGCTGAAAGGAATAAATCCAATAGTCCATTGCCAAGGAGGGCTGGTGGTAAGACAGAGGAAAGGAAGAATGCTCGCTGTCCTCCAGTCTCCAAAGAAACAGAACTGAGAATTTATGAATGGGTTCACGAAAAATGTTGCTGTCATATTGGAATGTTAAGAATTACTCTCCTAAATGTTCTCAGTCAGCGGGAATTTTTTTTTAAAAAAATGTAAACTTCATTGAATTCATTTCCAGAAGGAAAGCTAAATAATGCTTTTGTAACAGAAGTGAAGGGTCAGAAATAATTCATTTTTCCGGGACTAAAAACTGAGTAGGAGGAGACCGGGAAACTTATGCCAAAATTCACTTTTAAGTTGCTTGCAAGAATCTTTGTTATTACCACTCACAGTCTATTTGCATAGGGTTAGAATATACAACCTGCTGAGGCAAGGAGGTGACTGCTACAGGGAAAGAAGCTTTCAAAGGATTGTTAAACGCCTCCAGAAAAAAAAAATGACTTGGAAGCACGGTCTATTGGCTGGGGAAACAGCCATGTTAAGAGAGTGCTTCAAGAGAGAGGATCAAGAAATATTTATGATGGGTGGCTACATAAATCTAAATAGCAGGAGCAACAGCAGCAGCAGAAACTGCAAAGGCCAAAATTTTGGTGCATTTTTTCCTTTGGAATCCAATCCAATGAATATGCAAGGTTGCCAAGTTGCGATAGATTCAGGCTTTTGTGTAGTGTTATTGATTACCCAAAGTTGACCACAGGGGACCATTCTCCAGGGAGGAATATCCCAGCCATGTTTTGAACTCATAGCTGAGATTCAGTTTGTAGAACCTGAAATCATCTCATTGCTTTGGGGAAATTTGCTGGCCGGAACTCGGTCCCTTGGATTTGGAGTAAACTAATTCTCCGCTTTAAATATTTTTAAGAAAAAGAAGTGATGGGGAACATTCGAACAGAATGGTTTCTTTGTTGCTTCTAATGCAAGCAGTTTTAATTGTGAGATTTCTATCCACAATCAATGAGGTGTGTTGCTGAGAGCAGCTCTGCCTAGCCCTTTTCTCCTCTTCCTACTGTCTCTTCCACCTTACCGCATCTGCTAAAATAATCCCAAGACAAAAGAGACTGGAAATCTGTACCTAACTACTTAAAACTGGCCTCAAATAAACACACCAATCGATAGGGAAGTAGCCAGTAGTTGTTCAATTGATGGGGACACAATTGATTTTTATCCAACCTAGACACTGGACTACCTATGGTAATTCTTAGGATTTCACAGTAGCAGCTTTTTTAATCTGCTAAAAAGAAATTTTAAATGTTGCTCTTTCACTTCTACAGAATTCCCTGAGTATTATAAGATGCAACACAAAGAACAATCACACTAACAGCACCTAATTCACAAATATAAGTGCCCCCTTCACTGCCGAAAGGAAAATTTTGCTAAAAGAAATTGCAAGGTGCTCTTGAAAACCTGTGGTGAGAAACATAACCTGGAAAGAGGGCTAGCATTATTTTGCCTCTTTGGGGAAATAAGGTCTGGTGTCTATTTCTGAAATTGATTTAAATAAAAGTCAATGATTTTTTTTCTCCCTTATAAATCAAATGCAAAACTCCTAGACCTTTCATTTATTCAAATACACTGATGGGTTATTTATTTTATTTTTTTGAAACTCTAGTGAAAAGAAAACCCTTGCAATTTGTTTTTATTTTCCTAGTATTTTAGAATTTGTTTAGGTTTCCCTCCTCCCTTTAAAAAAACCAATTCCATATTTTTAGTAATACAAAAGCCAATATTTAAACAACCATGAAATGTTGGAAACAAGGAAAGGAAGAAGGGGGCTCAACAGCAGATTTAGTAGGAACTATTTAAAACTGCTGCTGGTTTAGAACTTTGTTGTTATTCCGCCTTTCTTTCACTCTCTGTGTCTGGTATCATATGATGAGTCAAACAATCCAGCGTCAAATACACTTTCCTACCTTTTACCTTCCTTTTATCAAGGTATTCATAATCTCAAACATTTATGAATAAGGAAATTGAACTGTCAATTCCTAATGTGCAAAGCTCAGGATTGAATAAGGACATTTGTCCATCTTTAGGCAGATTGGAAACTTTAGAATGCTGACAAAGCGAAAAATGACGCTCACATTTCCAGACTACCCATGAGCAAGAATTTTTCTTTTCCTATATTTGCCAAAGTCCTATTGGGTTCAGGGATTCTGTTCCTATTGACTGAAAAGTTACAGGATTCTCATAGGGAATTTTGGAGGATACCAACATCACACATCAAGTGTTACACCACACTTCAGCATATAATCTTTAGGGATGGCTTTTGATTGTCAGAAGAACAAATTTAAATAAAAAAATTGCAGGGGGAAACAAGAGGGAAAAGCTTTAAAGGGCCATACTTTAACTAGAAATGAATTACTGTTTGACTTGCACTCCGATAGTCCCTATGCTCATCTGAAATGCTTAAACAAATAGTTCCACTTGATTGAATTAAACCTGTAAATGATCAAATTTCTTTGTGGGGTGAATGGAAGGAAAATTAGTTTGCCTCAATATTTTAAGAAATTTGGGTTGGAGTTATTGGAAAAAATGAGACTTCTCAAAATTCCCAGAAAGACTAAATAAAAGTACACCTTATTCCAAAGACATCCAGATACGCCCCCTCTGATATTTTTTTCCTAGCACAGATGGCTAATGATGACCACCACATTTGAAAATTAAGCTATGAATCTGAAGCAATTTGCCTGCACAGTCCTCACTCTGTGCACAATATTATACCAACTTTATTTATTACTTCCTCTCACTGCCTCCCGTTGGATACTCCTTGCTCCTCTGGATGGTGATGGCAGCTGGGTTTGTGTAACCTGTTCTCACCTTGTTGTCATGGAAACACAACACAAACCTCCCACAAAGCTCTAGATCTCCTTTGCTGTGGGAGGGCACACAGGCCTAAACTATCTTACAGGGTGATCCTCAATGAAGCTGAAACAGTTGGAGCAACATCCACACCAGGGAATGGATTTATTTAGGAGCTGGTGTGCCCAGAGAAACCTGCCAATCTACTTTCATTTTTGCAATTGCTTTAAAGCCCACCCCGGCCTCAGTTGAAAAAGGCTTCTTCACAAGGAAATGTGCACAGCGCTCTGGGTAAAAATCAGAGGAAACCTTTCGTACAGGCTCCTTGCATATATTTGCAGTGGGGGCAGAGGGAGATGAACCCTTTTAGACTTGGATTCCTTTTTGCACAAGCCTGAGCTGATGTCTCCTTATTACAGCAAGAGAGAAAAGCATTCAAATTATCTACAGCTATGGTTTTCCCCACTAGAACAAATGCACTGAGGTCTGGAACAGGGTGTAAAAGATACAATGAATCTGTCTTCTACCTTTTCATCTCTACACACCTAAGTATTTGTACATAACAGTCAGGTTCCCCGGCACGTTAAAATCCGGCTTATGTGTGTTTGTTGAGACGCCACTTTTTTCCCCTTCCCCTTGACAAGAGCGCCCTCATCCTGCCATTTAAAGAACTCCACTAGCATAACTCTTATCTGCATAAAACCCACTTAATAAATGTAAACTTTCACATGCAAAACATTCCACACATTCCAAGCCAGACGGACCTTTGGTGCATCTCCCTGAACTCAGAGACTATGTCTATCAGCCAGTAGCTTTCTGCTATGGAATATAGGGAAAAGAGAGGCCGTCAACCTATGGTCACATCCATGGAGACTAAGGAAATAACCAGACTAGAATATCAGACCTTTTTCCTCTCTCTTTCCTTCTCACCTAAAACAATCAATTTGTTCCATAGACAGGTTTCTTAGAAGCATTCACCAACATGTCCTCTCTATCTCTCTCTGCTATTAATTTCATTTTATATAAATTGCCTTGGGGTGAAAGAGGAGGGGGGAAAAAACACCCTTTTCCCATTTCCTGCAAGAGTAGATAAACCCCTCAGTACTTCATTACTGTTGGCTCTGATTGCGTTCAGCAGGTGTTTTATCTTCCCTGCCTTTGGGTAACTCAAATTGGTGTATTAACAATTAATTATTTTCTTGAGATTACAAATTACAGGAACAGGGGAATTAAAAAAGAAATAATTTACAGAGGAAAGCATGCTGTATTGTTCCTCTCTTTCCTCTTCCCAGCAGGTCAGCTTTAATCGTGATAAAAGAAAGCGCGCACACACATACACACCTACCCTTTTGAAAAAGAAAGCAATCTTGAAAATAGTAGTCTAGGACAGAAGCATATCTTGCCCTTAAAAAAGAAAGTTTGAATGAACCTACATCAGGTGCCAGAAATCCACACAGGCCCTAACAGTAATCTTTCGCCACCCAAGTCTGCAGTGTCCTTTACCTGCTGTGGTCCAACCTGTAAGCTTAGCACTTGAGATTTTTCACTACAAACCAAGGACAATTGTAAGTATTATAGTTCTGTCCCCATCAACTTGGAAATGGGACAGGTTTTATTTTCTGGAAAATGGGCCTAGGATCGCAGCTTTAGCCCCATTCCAAAATAGATCCCATTTCCAAGTAAACATGCTTAGGAAAACTCAAAGCCCAATTGGGTGATGTATTTTCCAATATCAAATTTTGTATCTATTAACTAGAAAGATGGAACGAAATGTATTATCTTTACTTTATTCAGTTTATGGTCATAAGACCCAACTGAATGTACAGTCTTCTCATTCCAGCTTTTATGGAAATATAAACATTTCTGTTAAAAAAAAAATATTATTCAGTTCAGACCTGAGAAATTTGCTGTGAAAGAATTAAAACCATTACTTTAGGAGAAAGCAGAAGTCTTTTGAGGTACTTTTGTTTTAAGGTGGAAAGATTTCTTCTCTTTCCCTCCAATATTCCTGTTTCCTGCAGTTTGCATAGAACCACCTGCATGAACAACTGAACATTTAAAACCACTGCCTTTTCAAATAAATATTTTGCTAGCCTATTAATTTTTCCTAAATTCCAGACGTATGAATTCCTTCCTCTCCTCCCTTTTTCCTTTTTATATTTAAACTTTTTTTAAAAAAAATTAACATGGATTTTATAGTGAGGAAATCTGCTATCTTCCCAATCAACGATTACTTTACTTTTGGAGTTACTTTTGGAGTTACTTTTGAGTAAACATGCTTAGCCTTGCTTTGGATATAAAACTCTTGTAGACCTGGAATCTTTTTTGTACAAGCTTCAGGAAGCATTCACTGCCCAAGACGTGACACAAGAGCTCATCGCTTTCAATGGGAGGTGGACACCTTTGCCCTGGAAATTTGCAAACTTCAAAAAAGTGCCCCAACACTTTTACTGGGGTTTCCCTCAACTCGTTGGACAAATCAGGAAATCGGGACCAAGAAAAGTAGCCTTTTCTCTCTCTCTCTCTCTTTCTTTCTTCCCTTCCTTTCTTTCCCTCCCCAAGAGAAAGTAAATGCAGGAGAAGAAACGTCATATATTACACTCACCAGGTCGCAGGGGCTGGAATTAGCCAGGCAGAGATGGCACAGGGTCGTTCTGGTTTAATTTCTCTCCAATGCAGGTAGCTCTTCGGCCTCTTCCCCACCCACCCCCATTTCAAAAGACAAAAGAAGGCAAAGGCGAAATTTGCCTTGGCTTCCCCCCTCAGCTCTCTTCTCTGTCTCCGGACCCGGGTAAAATCTTCACGTTCCTTGCCAGCTTTCACACGTTCTGTTTCAACGGAAGAAAACAGTGATATTTTATTCACATCATCATATAGGAATCGTCGTTATTTTTATTAAATAGGAGCAGACCAGAGCACGGGAGCTTACGGAGGAAGCATTACATTTGTTTCCTCTCTCTCTCGGTTGGTTTAAGGGCCAGAGGGAAAGACTTTCAGCTCCGGCTATGGAGTTCCCCGATCGACCCGGGGCTTCGGGCCCTCCCAGGTGGCGGCCTGGTATTAAGAAGGCGCGCAGGGTGAGGGTCGCGGCGCAAAGGACGGCCGGCATGCGGGCCAACTGCGGCCGAGAGGTGCACGGCCCGCCTCGTCTGTTCTTCTCATTGGCTCTTGAAGTGTCTGCCCGAGGCGGGTGGGGAAAGGCACGAAGTCCACCTACCCTTGGCTTGCTGAGACGTGAGGTCGTCGGGCCACGTTTCCTGTCTGGAGGGTCCCGTCTGTTCTGCCGCCGCGAAGCCAGGGATGGGAAATCGCAGCAACTCCGCCCTCTGGGCACGGTCGCCCGAAGCCAGCCCAAAGCGCCACGGCTCTAAAAACCTCGAACGATCTTCACCTTCACCTCTCGCGGACCCAGAGCTCCGCCGGCGGAGAGCCAGAAGCGCCAAAGCCACCGCCAGGTCGCTCTCCTCCTCCGCACCGCGGCCGACCCCACCCGGAGCGAATGGGCCCCCCTCCAAGGAGAACGTGTCACTAGACAGCGCGGCCCCGTCTCAGTACCGACCCCCCGAGACACCTTCCCCATCGCAGACTTCGCCCCGGAGCAAAGGGGGTCCGTTAAGGCTCGGGGGAAGACGGCCCAGATGCACCTAGAGGGTAAAAAGTGGGTTAACTCACACGCGTGTAGATAAACTCCTCGTCCACGGCGGGCGAGGTGAGGCTCGCTCGCTTTTTGAAAAGCTTAAAGAATTAGGAAGCGTCCTAGATCCTCCCCGCCTTGCATAAATGACTGGGTGTCGAGTGGAGTTTGCTGCTGGAAACTTCCTCGTTACTTTGAAAGGCGAAAACGCCAGGTGAGTCCCGTCTGACAAAGCAGCGGGTTAAAGTTACTGGATCCAGGAGTTTAAGGGGGTGGGGTGGTGGAAGGAGGGGAGAGGGTGGAGGGGAGGGGGAAGGGAGGTAGGGTGCCTCTCCAAATCCGTTTCCACTGAATCACAAGCACCAGCGACGGTCGCTCCTTTTAAAACAAAAAGGTCGCGCTCTGCAACGTGGCCGTCCCTGCCCGAAGCCCCCAGATGCCGATGTACGAACAAGCTATCAAGAATTCGCAGGGTTTGGCTGCGCGGGTTTTCACTGGAACACAAGGCCGTCGATCCCAAGGGAAGCAAAGTAAAACAAAAAAAGGTTTGCATAAGTCTACGATCAAGGCCGTTGCCGGCTTTATTCTTTCTCTAGGCCCGGGTTATGGTACGATCCAATTTTCAGCTGTTTTGTTTAAAAAGAACAGTCGCTTTATTGCATTTTCATTTTTAAAATCTCCTCTTCCGAGCTGTCTGGGACCCACGGGGCGAAGTTTTACTGAACACAATTTAATACTTTTCCGATAAGCGACCGCTTTGTCCTCCCTTTAGAAGTCCAAGGTTTAGCAGGATCAACTCTGAACTCTAGAAATATATTCAAGAGAGGTTTTTTTAAGATAGAAAATGTAACAGAGGGGAGGGGACACCTAGATAGCCTGTGAGCTAAAGAGTTCCGCGTCGCCTAGTAGTAGCGTTGGCACGATTGTTACCAAGGGCGCTCGGAACAGCGCTGGCGAAACCGTCGCCGGACGCTGCCCTGACAAGCAAGCCCTCGGGACTGTTTCGAAGGGCGGGAAGGGAGCTTGCCAAGCCGGCAGGGTGAGCGAAGGGAAAGTTTAGCTGCGTCCACTGGAAGTCAGGGGCAAACGAAAAGCAGAATCGGGCGAAGGGGGCTTGTTTCCGAGGCAGGAGCTGAAAATGTAGCGCGGTAAGGATTTGGATTTTGCAAAACAGGAGGAAAGAGAAAATGCGCCGTCCTGGCAGCCAAGACCCGAGGCCTGATGAGGCCGATTTTGTGCCTCTTTCTTCCTTTGCAATTTGTATACCGCCGGTGGCTCGATCCCTCTCGGTGGCCCTCCGAGCGGTGTACAAACGTCATCAAAACAAAAGCCACCCCAGGAAGCCTACCTCCCCTCCTCTCCCCTCCCCCTCGAAGGGGCGCACCTGAGTGGCTTGGCCTGTACAGAACAGCAGAGGGGCGCGGGGCCTCTGTTCACACCCTCGAAGCGGAACGCGTGTAGACGAGTGCGCACGAGCGTTCCTTAGCCCGTCGTCAGCCACGGTTATTCAGCAACTTAACCAATACTTGCTAGACAAACCGGGAGGGGGGATGTTAACCAGGTATGCAATTATTTAGCCAATCTGATCACTACGTTCCAGTTTGTCCTAAGGCTCAAAAGTACTCCAAGATAGGATCAAAGTTTAGACACGCGAGTACACACACACACACACACACACACTTTGTGTTCTTCGCTCCTGCCAGGGAAAAAGCGGGTCGAGCTCAGGACAAGCGCTAAGCAAGACAAGCTCCTCTTTTATCTGCGGCACCCCTAGACCACTTTCTTTGCGCTGCTTTGGCAAAGGATACAGAAGTGTGACTCTGTACAGGAGCAACGGGCATCACTGTTAATGGCTGTTATAATGTTTAATATAATGATTTTTAAATTTCCAAGGGCCTTCAGACAACCCGAGAGGCAGCCACTTAAATCTGCAGCGATGTTTGCAGGATTGTTCTTTTACGTGCACTCCAATTCGTCGGCTGGCATTTCAGTGATTTCCAGCTTTACAAGCCAGTCGGAAGAGCCGGAAGTAGAAGGAAGGCCAATTACAGAGCGGCCTTTTCGATTTCCAAGGCAGTAAACTCATCTTTCAAAGAGGTATTAAGAGAATTTAGGAAGGGTGGCCGATTTTGGCCGGGAGAATTACCCTCCTCTCTCCCCGCCTCGCTTTTCATTTTTTAAAGCCCTTAACCCGTCTTTACTTCGTTGTTTGTTTTTTTTAATAATTAAAAAGACGAACAACTTTTGAATAATCTCTATTCCTTCCTAAGTGTGAAGATTTGCTATTTATTAGTTGCCCATTTTCCTCCCCTCTTCTTTTTATTTTCTCTTATTACAAATCTCCTCTTCAAAGCGTTTAGCGATAGCATCGCCAGGAAAGAGATTATTTTCCATCCTTTCTTTGTGAAAAGAAAGCTGGTTTATTGCATTACTGCCAAACATTTTGCAGGCTACACAGTTGCTACAAATGAACAAGTTGTCCTCCACAGATTCTCTGCGGGATCCAATTAGCCAGGAGGGGAGGGGGGAAAAACCCCACCGCACATGCAAAAGCACATACCCTGAACAACTTTTTCAATAATTTCCAAGAATTGCTGCCATTCTCGAAAAAATTCTTCCTATGGACTGTTTTTCATTCCCTGTCCTTGCAGATCAAAACAGTATTTTTTTTCTAAAAGGAAAGAGATCCAGAAGTCTCTGCAATTTAGGGTTGAAAAGCTTTATACTCCTCCTTCTGCCAGCAGTTCACCCCTCCTGTAAATCCTAACTTGCTGTCTCCCCCCTCAATTAAATCTCAAGAATTCCTTAAATATGGATGTTTACCAGAGAAAATAAAATTTTCTTTGTTTAAAATATTTACAGCATTAGGAGAATATCATACCTCTTTGAAACCATATGGGCAGCATCAAGGCATAGTCATGCACTAGGAAAAGGTTTAATCGAAGCCTGTCTGCAATCTAAATAGGACATATATAGCTCGATCTACAGCAAGTTTATATGGAAACATGTAATAGGTCTTACTTTTGGGTTAATATGATTAGGAACTCAGTCAAATTTCCTTCCAAGTAAGCATGGTTATGATCAGCTTTCGAGATGGGTAAAAAGGCCAGCCATGACCAAACTATAACTGTAGCACTCATTTTTTCCTTCTAAATTCACCTTGCCCTTTGAAAGGAACTCATTTTAGGTAAACATGGGAGCACAGCACACACACCACTCACAATTCTCTATAATGGTTCTGTGTTAATGTGTGCTTTTAAAAATAATCCTGTTGAAAAATATTTAATTAAAATCTATTGGTGTCATACTGGTTTTTATTTTCCGAGCAGCAATAAATAGGAAGCCGTACAATATTCTTCAAATGTTAAGATCTGTATCTTTTATCAGAAAAAGGAAGAAAATGGGGCCTAATATTTGTTTATAGATTTTTATAAAAATTTAAAAGTCATTTGGGTATTAAAGCTTTTTTGATAAAAGAGACAAAAGAACTATGGAATATATATGAATTTAGCCTATTTTTTATTTCTGTGTGTTCATAGTAAACATTTTTTATAAGTGACAAACACAGGCATATGACCACAGTATCACAATCAAGATTTTTTTTTAAGACGACATTAACAATCACTCAAATTTATGCGGCATTTGCGCAACACAGGTTACATATTTGCAAGGTTTACCTATAGGTACAATAGGTATTAACATTTCACTACATTAAAAAAAAATAAAGGTGACCTGTTAGTGACCACATACATCAAAATATACACAACACAAACTGAAGGCAATTCTTGAATTTTTTGTCCCCTCGGATTCACTTGAATGGGCAGTGGTGCAAAACTTGAACTAGTATACTTCTTGTTTTTATTTTAGTTTAAAAAACAAAACAACAACATTTGTATATTGAGTGCATTTTCTAGAACCCAATCTTTGGTCTAAAAGTAAACAAAAGGAAAAAAAGGGAGGCAGAGAAAATCTCTCTTTAAACAGTACTGGAGGACAAAAGAATCCACAGCCAAAATGTAATTCTTGGGCATTTCTGCCAACTTGTTCTGATTCCACACAAATGACAGTTTGCATCATGATCTGTATTATTATTATTATCATTATTATCATTATCATTGTTATTATTATTTTAAATGTTATGGTCTACACCCACCAACATATCCATGATAACTTGTAATACTGCAAACATGGAAAATCTGGTGGGTCGTCATGAGAAAATAAAAATAAAACCTCATCACTGCCGAGTCAAAGATGGCAAAAAAAAAGGGAAAAAAAGAAAGAAGCAGTCACTAATTTAGATATACGTCCTACGATCATTTTATTTCCTTCCCATCTGCATCCAGCTATAATGTAATTCCTCCCATTTTTTGCACATTTCCTGACTCGCCCTACTCGGTTGGAATAATAAACAACCCTGAAGACTTGAACAAACGTACAGAAAATGGGGGTGAAGAGGGTGGGGGGAAACTTAATAAAAAATACCTGGACTTTTTTTTTTCCTGGGTGAGTTTTTTCCTCTCTGTTTTGTTCATTTATAATTTCTCGCTCGCTCGCTCTCGCTCTCGCTCTCGCTCGCTCTCGCTCCATTATCATTTACAAGGTAAAGGTGTGTAAAACGTTCACTTACAGTCTGGACTCCCCTGGAGGTTAATGTATTAATGGGTTGGAGGAAGAGCCCTGATTTTGATGCGTGAAATAATCGGAAAGTCCTCCGGACAGCCCCGTGGTGAAACTCGGCAAGGACGGTCTTAAGGACTCGCAGGGCAGCGTGGAGGGCGCCTGCGGCGAGGTGGAGGAAGTGGCCGCCCGGCCGCTCATGGAAGTGCCGCTCTGCGAAGTCATGGAGGGGTGAGGAACGTGGGGGAAAAAGTAACTGGTCTGCCCGGCCGCCAGCAGGTTGACCGAGCAGGGATTCAGAGAGTAGGTGCCCGAACAAGGCACCGACAAGCCGCAGGGCACGGAGGCTGCCAAGGCGGCGGCCGTGAGGTGATGGGTGGCGTAAGGGATCTCGCCGTTGACGAGTCTATCCACGCTCAGGCCGTTGGAGGTGGAAAAGGAGTGGTTGTTCCCCAAGGAGTTCTGAGTCAAGACGGAGCTGTAGGGCATCGGGTGGCTGGGGTAAGCCGACGCGGTCCCGTTGTAGCTCAAAGTGCTGCTGGCCCGCGGGTGGTGCAGGGACAGGAAGGGCGACATGGGCCAGTACAGGGAGCCCGCGCGGTCCATGAAGGTCAGGCCGGTGGAGGTGAGGCGGGCGCCGCGCTTGAAGGCCAGCTTGGCCCGCGAGGTGGTGGAGCGCCGGCGGAGCTTGCCCGTGGTGCCGCCGATGAAGACGTCGTCGCTGGAAGGGTCCAACATCCAGTAGTTGCCCTTGCCGGGGTCGTCGTAGTGCCGGGGCACCTTGACGAAGCACTTATTGAGCGAGAGGTTGTGGCGGATGGAGTTCTGCCAGCCCTGCTTGTTCTCCCGATAGTAAGGGAAGTTCTTCATGATGAACTCGTAGATGCCGTTGAGGGTCAGGCGCTTCTCCGGGCTCTGCCGGATGGCCATCATGATCAGCGCGTTGTAGCTGAAGGGCGGCTTCTCGTACTTGCCGTTCTTCTTCTCGCCTTCCTTGCCGCCGCCGTCGCCGCCGCCGCCGTCCTTGGCGCCGTCCGACGCCCCCTTCTTCTCCTCCGGGGCCCCTTTCTCCTTGTCGTCCAGCTCGGAGGCGCAGCCGGGCTCCCCTTTGCCGGCCAAGAGGTCCCCCTTGTTCACCTCGATGGGGCCCGAGGTGGCGGGCGCCCCAGAAGCGGCGGCGGCGGCCGCTGCTGCTGCGGCCGCTGCTGCTGCGGCCGCCACGGCCACGCCGACCCCGACCCCGGGGGGTTGGAGCAGGAGCTGGCTCTTCTCGTCGTCGTCGTCCTCTTCCACCGGAGTCGCTCGCTGGGGCGGCTGCGGCTGCTGCTGTTGTTGCTGCTGCTGCTGCTGCTGCTGGGCGTGATGGTGGTGGTGGTGGTGATGGTGGTGGTGGTGGTGGTGCGGGTGGTGGTTGTTGTGGTGGTGGCTGCTGTGGTTGTTGTCGCTCTGGACGGCTTCGGGCACCAGGCTGTTGATGCTGAAGGACGACTTGGGCAGCATTTTCGCTTCCTTCCTATCGCCCATGTCCAACATCACACTCTACAGGCGGAGGGGGAAAGTCGCCCGGCCGGGAAGAGGAGGCGGCCGTGGCGGGGGGCTCTGCCCGGTTCCTCCCGGAGAGAATCCGCCGAGGCGCGGCGCTGGGCGGCGAGGCGGCGGCGGCGGGAGCGGCGCCCGGGCACTTGCACCACAAGCCCCGGGGCTTGGCAAGGCATGTAGCGAGGGCGGGAGCAGCCGGGAGAGGAAGGAAAAGTCAAGCGGGACCCGGCGGGGAAACGAAAGCCGGTGCGACGGGAAGAGGAACTGGGGCTGGGGGGAAAGACTCGGAAGAAACCCGACCGAGGGGGTTTTTCCAAAGGAGCGGAGGATGCGATCGCCCCCCTTGGGGGTAAAAGAGCCCCGAGTCCCTCCGTCCAAACTACTTCATGGCGGTGCCTGGAGCCCCCCTGTTCCGCCCGAGCAAGGGAGGGGGAGAAAACCGGCCGCCGGGGCTCCGGATGAGAGCGGCGCAGGCAGCTTTGGCCGCAATTAATTTCAGAGCTCCAGACACACACTAGGGCTGTAAGGAAATTTTTGGTTTAACCTTTTCCACCGCTCGTCCAATCAGAGCGCCCGGCGTCCGGGAACGTCTTCCCGCCGCTCGTCCAATCAGCGCAGCGCTTTCTCCTCCTCTTCCCCTCGCGCTCGCTCGGGGCGCCTTCCCTTCCCTTCTAACTCGTCGGGGAGCGCAGGGATACGAAAGTCGGAGGACGTATCACCGCGCGCGGCAGGTTACCTTGCCCGTCCGTTCCCTTCCTCTCTCTCTCTCTCTCCCCCCCCCCCACTACTTCTGCTTGGCAAGCGGCCCCCTCCTTCCCAAAGCCGCAGGCCGGCTTCCCGTGAAAACCAGCCGCTCCCCCGTGTAGGTTGTGCCCTCCACGGGCGCGCGCACGGAGCGAGTCTTCGACGTCTCTGTTTATGTGTGGTGGTTGGGAGCGGAGCCCGAGGAGGGGAAGGAAGAGGAAATGGTGGCAGCGAGGGAAAAGAGGCACTACTTTGCGGAAGCACCACGCCGCTGGGCTGTCTCGGCTGCTAGGCCTTGCCCGCGCTGCCGCCGCCGCCGCCACCTGCGTGCGCTCGCCTTGCGCATCAGCAACTTCCCCTTCCCAAGACAAACTTGATTTAAGGGAAGGGAGCGGGGGCTGGACGAGAGAAGGGCCCCTTCGAGAGGACGAAGCCAGAGGCGGCGGCGGCGGCGGCGGCGGCGGCAGCAGCAGCGCCCCTTCTTCCTTCCTTCCTTCCCTCCTTCCTTCCCGTCGGGCTGGGCTCTCGCCTGCATCTCGCAGGCGGAAGGAAGGACCGGAAGAAAGAAGGCGGGGAGGAGGGAGGGGGGGAAGGTGTCTTGCCGGTGGGTGGAGGGAGGGTTGACTTAGGGCGCGGGAGGCCAATCGCTTCTGGGGAACGGAACGAGGAACGGAGCCAGCCCGGATCTGGTCCCCTCGGGCTTCTGATCGGGGTGACTGTTCGGACGGGGCTTAGTTTCTGCAGCCGTGGGGTTAAAAGGCCACAAACAAATAAACATAAATAACCGTAAGGTAACAGACCCTCACTGGTCCCTCCCCTCGATCTTTCTTTCCCCGGGCTGTGACCGTCTGGTGCCTCCCCCTGCGCTCTGCTCGCTTCACCTGTGCGCATCCTCTTCCGACCTCGAGTTCCGAGTCTTTTGCGGTCGGGACGGTCACGGGCCCGTCTTTATCGGGAATGGATCTGATGCCTCCGTTAATGTGCTGAAACCCGACGGCCCGGGTTTTTAATCAGATTTTAGCGGCTCGGGGGAGACCGGGAAGTTCTCTTGGCCTGCGAAATCGGACCGAGGTACGGCTGCCTTCTCCCATGGCTGGAAACCTTCGCCCTACCAGCGGATGACCCTGTCCATATATACTTGGGAGTGAGACCCGCTTGGTGTGGGGAAATGTGCTTCGCAGTGAGTGACGACGTGCTTCGGCAACTTCAGGGGGATTATTTTTAAGAAAAGGTCGGGCTCTGACTCTCTTTGGCATGCATCACGCCTTTTCAGCCAGGAAAACAAATCGCAGCCAACTTCCGGAGTTAAATCTGAATTAATGTAATACTTGACGAGTGTTGCGTTGTTTTTTACTTAGTCGGAGTCTGGCTTTTCTTTCCCTTTTTTAATGTTTCCTTTTACATATTACTCGAGGGGCTTCTTTGCTTTTATTCATTATAAAAGAAGTTGAGGTGGAAGATGAGGAAAGGTGAACCGTTTAGGTACGCTGAGAGAAGGGAGCTGATTTTCCTGGCCCAACTTATCTTTCTTCCTCTCTCTCTCCCTCCCTCCAAATGCGAAGAGGTGGCCTTACAGAGATTTCCTTTGCATGGGAATGCATTGTAAATAGACGGGCTCAAATCCTTTTCTTTACATGGCTTGAGTCTTGCAGCCTTTTCCTGGAGGAAGACAGATAAAAAATACAAATATTAGGAGTAAAAATGTAACAACAAGTAACCGTTGGGGAGGGGGAGGAAAAATACAAATTAAAGATACAGTTGTCTTTCCTTTAGTTCATCAGTCCTTTCCGACAAGTGTGTTATGATGCAAAATGGACGAATCTTTAAAATAAATAAATAAAGATACTAAATACCAACTGCTCTTTGCTTATGGGGGAGGGAAGGGGAGAGAAGCAGATTCCAATCATATAAGGGGAAGGAGAAATAGCATCTGCAGTTGAAGAATACTATGAACTCTCCGGATTATGGTAACCTTAAATGACCCTGCTCTAGTGGCATTTATATATACCTTATCTTACATAAAGCCCATGTTTGTGGAAGGAGGGAGAGGGTAGTGACAAGTGGATCATGAGCAGCAGTTCTCTCCTTCCCAATATCAGCTGTAAATGGCACATTTCTCCAAGTATAAAGTGTTATTTGATGAGTAAAATACTTTGAAAGTATTCATTCCTTAAACTAAGGAATTGTTGGCAAGTTATCAAAGAGGAAGATTAATACTGACTTGTAAAATGATGGTCCCATTATTTCTGCATGGTGGCCAGGCCACCAGTCTTCTGACAGAACTTCTCTTGAAGCCTTTCTCCTTTCCCTGAATCTGATTCTGGGGGAAAGGAAGGCTTAGGTAAACATTTACTGATGTGGAGCAAAGATACTATATGATATGCAGGAAGGAAAGTGTTGATTAACACAGAAGGGGAAAAAAGCGAAATTAGCTGATTGCATGCTCATAAGTGCAAGCTGTCATTGAACTGCTTTTAAAATAGACACAGCTGGGTGTTTGTGTTGCAAAAATTCTTGTGTTTTTGCTAATACTGAAATAAGCATGATTTTGTATACCAAACATTTTTGGATCATTAAAATTTGTAATCTGCGCTGGTTGTGCAACACAAAGAGAAGCAAGGGATTCCTTTGGCTGATATGATATTAACTCAATCAGATCTTGACAATTGGGGGCATTGTGTCTTAGCAAAGCTTTTTGATCCATTTAATACACAAAGTGCCTAACGTGGACATTGTTTGTTAACATGGAAGAGTCTCCTTTCCCCACCCATAGGATGTAAGGAGAAAGTTTATTGTACCACTGGCTTTGCCTGATGAAATGCTGATGTTTTGAGTTGTTCTGCAGGTCAGAGATGCCTATACACTGCCTTGGAATCCAACTTGAAAATGAAGCTTAAAACGCCCACATGCTCACACCCACACTGAGAACTTGCTTTTCTCTCCACTTTCATAAATTTTTTAAATCAAAATTTTGAGAACTGGACTCTTTGAATCAAAACTATGGCAATGTATTTGAACTTCAATCCGCTGCAAAAATAGATGTGTGGAGAAAGCAAATTCTCTGTCTGGTTGGATGGTTGCATGTTGTTTGGAATGCAATCAGTGAGGCGGAATCGCTAAACTGTTGTCTGAACGCTGTCTCAAATACAATATAAATAGATAGAAACAGAAACATTCTAGAATGACAAGTGGGGATCCTTCCCTTCTGAAAAGGCACACAAGAAAAAAAAATAACACCCTGGCTCTTGGTGGTTGGCTGTGGGGTCACAGTTTCATGACTGTAGTGCTAATTTTCCACTGATTCTCAGAGATGATTCCAAAGGGCAGCAATAGATAGTGAGAGCTCCTGCCAAATATCTCCTCTTTCACCTTTGACATTTCCACCCACAGACTGTACTTTTGCAGTAAAATTCCAAATAAAGTAATCACGGTATAATACGTCCTTGGTCCTGGCTTGCATTAATCATTTTGAACAACAAATTATTTAAGAAAGTATTGTTGATTTCCTCCTCTTAGAAGAAATAGCAGAAGTCATTGCACCCAGGTAAGTAGGAGTCTTCTCAAGGTTTCCAGAACACAGACGGTGTGCAGTGCAAACTTGTCTGCCGCAAATGTATATCAAGAACCATTTTTAGTGTGGACTAATGTATATCAGACTAATGTATATCATACTCCTAATCTTCTTGAACCTGGTTGTACCATGGTTGATCTACGACTACATGCAAGTCACATATGTGTATCTATTATGCGAAGATTCACAGCAAAACTAAACAAAAAAGTATAGTCCCACCCAGTACCTCATGGAACAGCCTTGCATCACACACAAGATGTTAATACTGATGAATGGAAGTCCCATTCCTGGGTCCATGGCTAACCATAATCATGGACGGTGGCCAACACCCTCATTTCACACACAGATGAGAATTGAGATGGTATGGAGGCACCTTTGCTCCTTTAATCTCATAGTCTGCTTCCACAAGTGAGGGGGTGCATGGACAGCAGACCCTGATAACTTCAGCCCGAATGCAAATGTTTCCAAAAGCTTTCTCTGTGTGCAATTGATTTTGAACAAACACTTCTAAGATGTTGAACCACAATTTCAACCAGAGGGTTAAACCATTTTTTTAAAAAAAATCCTTCTCATTGAAAGCAAGGGGGCTTTTTTTATTAGATGCTGCCTCCTTTTGAACACCCCCTCTGTCCCACTGCAAAGAAGTGAAAAGAGATCCCAGATACGCTCTTTGTGGCTTCTCTTAACCTAAAAGAAAATCTATTAGTTTCTCAGAAATGCCAGTTAACTTTGAAACAAAACTAAAGCTTTTTAAAAAAGAGACCTAGAAATATAAAACATTTGTTTGGGAAGCAATTTATAGAGAATCTATTTGGTTTATTTGTATGCTATTTTTAAGCCTAAAATAACTCCCAGTGCAGTTTAAAGTATATAATGATCTACACGTAGCTGCCCTCAGGCTTACAATCTAAAAAGCTATGACATATGAGGAAAGAGGACAGGAACAGAATGGGGCAACTTAATAGTAATAATCTGCAGAATAAATATACAAAGACTAATATGTGTTTTATTTAGGATTATATGATAAAAGACACGTAGCCTGAATTATTTGTGAGTAAAAAATGAAGTGGGAGCTGAGAAAAACCAAGGCAAAAAATATGGTAGAGACTGGCCAGGGAAGAATGGAGGCTTATCGTAAATTTGAGAGGCTATTTATAATGTAAGCTAGTAGGAGGAAAATAGTACATCAGGGATTCAGGTTCCCTTGGAAGTCTGTTCCCACTAAAAGACACAGCCAAATGGGGGGAAAGGACCACATAGTTAATACAGTACAGCAAACTGTCTGTGTTGATTCAAGCAGGGTGAGAATGTGTTCTTCTTAATAGGGACCTCCCAAGCCTATTCAGAAAGAAACCCAACTTGAATGCAATAGGATTTAATCCTACGTAAACAATTGTGGGCTTAAATTGTGAACTTTTATAAAGGGAATGGAGTCCCCCAAGGCCGGTGGATTCTTTTCTGGCCCAAAAAGGGTTCCAGTATCCCCCGCACCTGTCAAGAAACTGAAGACCCCTTCAGGCCCAACTATTCATCCGCTCTGTGTCTCTGACCTAGTCTCCAAAAGCAAGACTGATACACATAGCAGGCCAAAGGCGGGTGGGATGACACCCAGGCCCTCCAAGGTTCATTTGAGCAGACCCTTGGTTTTGCCCTTCTTTCTTCCAAGCAAGGGGCGGGCTACAGAGAAATGTTGAGACCTGGAAGAATAACATTTGGGCAAGAATGTGAGAATGAAAAATCTGTGAACGAGAATAAAAGGGGAGGGAAACACACAGGCAGAAAGTAGGAAAGCAGACAGATAGATCCAGCGTGTAAGAGATTACATTGATTAAACTAGTTACACAGAGAGGAAGGGGGGGGGGATATGGCAGGTACGTGGGGATATGGAGGAACAAACCATAACAAATCGGTCTCCTCCACCGCACCCCCACATACACGTTTCTGCTATCCAAAGGGGCCTCCCTAGCCAACTCTGGTGTCATCCTTAGCAGCTGGGAGCGGCGTGAACATTTAGTGATTAGAAGTTTTCCCTCTTTAGCGTGTCGCAGCCTTTCTTCTGTGGGTTTTGGTTACAGGTTCTACGATTAGGTTGGCGAGAACAGTAGTGAACTAAACTTCCCAGTAAGAGGTCTTCACACCAGGAAAGTGTTACTTTCCCGCCGCAGCCCTGCCTCGTCACTCATTAGGAAGCCGCAGGTTGTCAGCGGCTCCTTCTCGTGGCGCGCACACGGGTGCGCGCGTTCACACGCATCCAGCCCCAACCCCAGCCCTGAAACTAAATTAAGAAGCACATGATTAAGAGACAAGCGTTTACGGGGCCTGTCATTTCAGCATCCCTTCCATCATAACATTGTGGCACGGGGAAATTTGCTCGAAGCCCTTGGCAAACACCGTTCCCCTCTCTGCGCCCCCCTCCAAAAAAGAAAAAAAAAAAGAGGAAAGGGGAAAGAAAGAAAGAGGGGGGGGGGAAGTCGGTGAAAACGCGAAAGAGGGAGAGATAGGGAGGAAGAAAGGGATGCGGTCTGCATCTGAGAATTGTTTGCTTGCTCCGGATTGTCCTTTGCGGAAGAGGAGGAAGACGGGCTGGCAAAATCCCGGGGCATCGGGAAACATCTTAGAAACACTTGTACGTGTCTCTTGGTCCTCTCCGAGCAGGTACGTGGGAACTGGGGAAAGATGAGTGTGCGAGTGTGCGCGCGCGCTGCGGAGGAGGACGTAACGCCTTCCGAATGAATTCCTTTCGAGGGGAACCTAGCGGGCAGAATTTCTCTCCGGCAGCCTTCGGGGGAACTCCCCCTAATGCTAGAGCTGTCTGGAACACGAAGTTCCCACCGGATGACTAATGCTTATTGGCATGGAGAAAGAGGAGGAGGAGGAGGAGAAAGAGGCGGCGGCGGCGCACACGCGGCGTCCAAGACCTTCGAGTCGGCGCTGTCTGCGTGAGAACAGGAGCGCGATGACCCAAGAGCTGTCGCTCTCCCGTCTCGTCCGCTCGCGCGTGGCGCTCCCGCTCCCACCTGGAGCTGAGAGGCGACGGAGGCGCCCAACGTTTCTGAATGGACCGTTCCCCCAGACGCACAAGCAGTCCCTAAACGGAGAGTCGGGAGTGGGGGGGGGGGGGAGGAAGAGAACCAGCCTTAGCAGCTGGTTGTGTTCATGGTATCTTGGAAGGAGAAAACACCATTCGCTCCCCATCTGGGATTCAGGGATCATCTCTGAGTTCTCTGCACGGGCAAACGCCCGCTGGTTGACACGGGTGGCGTGGCGCAAGCTTTCGAGAGTGACAGAGCTCTTTTGGAAAGCGGCGCAAGGAAGCCGGGGCAGGTGGGAAGCGCCGTCAGTTGGGTTGCTTTCATTGTTCTGAGTCTGTAGCACATAACCGGCAAGGAAGAAAGGAGAATCTAGTCCGGACTAGAAAGGGACTCGCCGAACCGCCCATTTCTAGCTGTCCTGTGGACCTTCCTGGAGCAGGAGAACGGATGGAATAGGAAGAAGAAAGAGGAGACGCCGCGGCACCTACATCGCAGTGTAGCTTTCCGTGCTCCAGGGTGGAGGGAGGCAGGGCATAAACTCCCTGTAAATGTGGCAACAGTGGGCGAAGTGCAGATTGAGGCGTTCTGAGAAAGAAGGACTCGCTCCCGAATGCGGGAGACGAACTTCGGTGGGAGAGACGCACTGTGTTCAGTTGCTGGGAGGGACAGTCAGGGATTTGGGTTTGGAACTGAAAATCAGAGAAGGCCGGCTGTGTGGAAGGAAACGGGTGCAGTTAGAAAGTCCAAGGGCACCTCTCTTGGCTGTTCTTGACGCACAGAGGCACCTATCTCTGGCTCCACCAGAGAAGGCAAGTTAGACGGTCACATTGAAGGCCCCCCCCCTCCTCCCTCCGAGGTCTTTGTGGTGCTTGAGGGTTTTGCGGGCGCTGATGTTCTGTTTTAGGGAAGATGAAGAGGTTAGGGAATCAATCGGCTCCCTCCTTCCTGTTTCCAGATTTTGTTCTGCATGCAATAAATAAACAAGTAAATAAATAAATAAATAAATAAATAAATAGTAGAGCCACATCGCACACGTAATTACGCATGACGTGTCGCAAAGGGATTGTGGTTCCTTTGGTGGAAAGAGACATACAGGCAGTGTGAGCTTATTGCTCAGTTGCTATTTAGGAAAGGACTCATATAGAGTCTGCGTATTTAATACACAAACTCAGGCCCATAAACCAAAGGATTCTTTTTAATTGCAAAGGTGTATCTCTCTCTCGCTCGCTCGCTCTCGCCCTCCCCTCCATATATTTAAAGAATGGGAAGTAAGAACCTCCTCTAATGTTACAGAAGTAAAATAAAAGAGAAACTTCCATGTTTCTAAAAGCGACAATATAAAATCAGGAATTTGAATGTGAATGATGTGGCATTCTGTTCGTATCCCCATTTGTTCAACAATAAAGTTCTTAAAGTTTTCTTTGAAATAAATTATGTTTAAGATGACAAAAAAAACCCTGAGTACTATTCATGTTTTTATTTGTATTTGTATTTAGTAATAACACGTATTATTTCAGGGGGAACTTTAAATGTATTAGGTTCATGTTTCTTTTGTTAAAGCCCTTAAAAGAGTGCTGTTTGGGGAATGAATAATGCTAATTTTTTATTTCAATGTTTTAGTAGAAATTATTATTATTTTTTAATAAAGTGGGCTATTCATTCTGAAGTACCTGACCTGAATCAGTTAAATTTCATCGATATGACTGGTCCTAAGAATATTTCAGTGTATTTTAGCCATAAGCATTGGGAAGGGTGGCTGTGTGCTTTTGTCTTCGGTTGCAAACCCGAACAATGCTCTGTCCAGAAGAAAGACGGGAGCAGCGGTAGGTTTGCTTCAGGGATTTCACCTAGGGTGGGGTAAATTTCTTTCTTCACTCCAACAAACAGGAGCTAGAAAGAGGCGCTTTCTTCACCCCCCCTCCCACTTCGGTTATTATGCTATACACTAAATTCGGGGGTCAGTTTTTGTTCAGATGGTTTCCGTTTCCTTGGGTGTAATTGCTAAGCCTCCCCCCGCCCCAAGGTCAGAGACAGCGAGTTCGAAAACAAACAAAGGAAAATGACCAGTGAATTTTTTTCTCGCTTTTTATTTTACATTGAGCTCTGATCTTGTTTATTTAAGGTTTCCAAGAGGCATTCAGATGCCTGGACTGGAGGAAAAAGAAAGAACGGATAACTTTGGAGATGATTATTTCTTAGGCCCGAGCTCGATTTATTCCTGCTCAGATATTGATGCTTGGACTATATTTGGGTTGGGACATACTGGGGTGGGAAATCGAAGCCTTTAAGAAATCATTTTGAAATACTCTCTAGAACCACAGAGGAACATTCAGGTTAGTTGCTTCTTCCCTTTGGAATTCGCTCATGGGACCAGCCCAAGAAAGGTGACAGCCGCGTTCTCGTTGATCTCAGAGGGAAAAGTGCAAGTTTGTTTTGCAATTTGATTTCCCTTGGATCTGTGAGGGGAAGGAAGCAGAAAGACATCAAAGGGCGGGGGGCAAAGGAAAAACTCTGCCCAAAAGTTATTTTGCCCTCCCGCCAAAACTCATCAGGAAAGTTTGCAGACTTTTCTCCAGTTTCTCCTTTCTTTTTCCCAACACAGATCAAGGCCAACGGTTGCCCTAGCCCCTAGCCCCTAGCCCTACCTTTGCTTTGCCCGGATCCAGATGCGTTTTGTTTCCTCAATGGCCATTTTTAACCGGGGATCCCACTTGCTTTAATATGCCGAGCATAGTAGCTGTTCTCTCGTGTGCAAACATTGGGGGGAAAACAAACAAAAGCCCTTAGCGTTATTGGGTTCGAAGTGACTCTACAGCCTTCCACGGGACGATTATTAGATTATGTTGTAACCCAGGAAGCAAACTAATCCTTCCAGAAGATCACTGACAGGAACAGTTGTGTGTCTCTGTGTACCTACAAATTATCTAATAATTTGCCTTTGTGTCGCCATTCAAGCTATTTCTTCTTCTAGTTACTCTGTTAACCCTATCCAAGTTTGAACTAAGAGGTTGGACCTGTTTTGCAGTAAAAAAGCAAAACAAAAATCCCCTCTAAATTCTTACTGAAGTCAATAAAGCCAGTAAAATATACTTTAGAAGCACCATTCACAACAGTAACAACAGCGAACGCAACTGTGTTCTGTGAGCTCTGTTTAGTTTAGAGTGTAACTGGATTGTGTGCCCACTGAACATGCAAATGATGGGCAAAAATTCTTCCTGTCCACCACTGTTCTGTTCTGCTCTTTTGTTTTTAGGATGGGGGGGGAATAAGGGATGATAGCTAGGCGAGTGGGGAGAAAACGTCACAAAGACCACTGCTTGATCATCAGTACTAAATACCTCTTTAAAATTCATGCCCAACTCTAAAGTCATATATTTGGGAATAAATCTGATTACAAAGGAAAGTATTTAAGAATTTGGGATTATGAAGTACTTTGCCCATTTTGTCAACACCGCCCCCCCCCCCCGCAAGCCAACTTCAAAACCCTTTGCTAAATGATGGTTCATCTCACCCCACCCTAGTGTTTATATTGGGGTGACAATTCCAATCTTATTTACCCTTGAATAAGGCCTCCTAAACTTGGTAATTGGGAAGGCCCTGCCAGACAGGTTCTTTCTTCCTCATAAGCAGTACAATTTATAGATAAGACATCACAAATTATTTTCAGAATCCTCTTAATAGGTTACTAAGATTTATTGCGCAGAGACGAAGAGAAAGAGTGGGAGATCTGCGCGAAGCTTTAGAACAGTCTGCATTGGGCGGCTGAGTTCTGTCTCAGCCAGAATGGGGCCTTCATTGTTTGCTGGTGTTCAGTTCAGACCTATTTAATTCTTCCTGGTTTAGAATAGGCGGTTTCTGAAGTGTTGCCTTTGTGAGCTGATGGCCACCTGTGCTGGTTGCGGACAAATCCCTTCCAGTGCCAGAACATTGCTGGTCACCCTGCTCGCACAAACCAAGCTTTGTACACGTGTACTTAGCAATGTGGCCTGCTGCAGGCAGCGGTGCTGCAACCTTTAAAGGCTTTGCCTGGAGCCTTCTCACCTTCCGCAGGTCCAAGGAGGAAAAAAAAGGCTCGCACATTCACTGACAGGGTCTCTTACCAGATTAAGGAAGTGAACATGAAAGCCTTTAGAAGAACCTTGCTGTCCTACTGCAAGATGCAAGTAGGTTTGGGCTTCTGGGATTCTGGACTAGATAGATCTCTATCTGGCCGAGGATCTTCCTCAGCCTCCAATTGGGAATTTACTTGGTGGGCTTGAAGTATCAAGTTCTCCACAGTGGATCAAATATGATCCAATCCAGGAAGCTGTATTAAGCGTGGGATGGTGGCTGCTAAAGTGCGCCCTTGCAGATATGGCTGAACTACAGCTCCCACGAGTTTCAGCTTATGTGGTCAATGGGAAAAGAATAAAGACACCGAAAGCTCAGCAGTTTGCCAGCCTGGATTTGGCCACTTGAGTGTTTAAGGAGCGGTTCTCCTAAAGTCGCCCAGCTGCAAGTCCCCTTTGCTCCAGTGATGGGACCTGCACTGTGCAGGAGGCTTTAAAAAAAAAAAGAAATTTCATAATACAAAGATAAACTTACTATAACAGACAATTCTGTAACTTGCAAGTATGAGACTATTTTTATGTGCCTGGGAAAAATTGGAAAAATGATCGAATTAGGACAAGTGGGAAAATAATCTCGCATATTTATAATGTATCTAGATTCAGGCAGTTCAACACCATTGAACTGAATAAAAGCCCAGGGCTGGAATCTCTGTACGGGACCTCCGCTTTGCGAGAGTTAAGTCACTGTTGGTCTTATCTGTGGAATCGCCTCCAAAAAGAACATAGGAACAGTATGTGGATAATTAGTCTAATTGCTCAGGAGAACGTAATTGGCGTTATATTTTCCTGTAGCACTGTGTGTGTATACCTGTTCTCCCTTGATAAATATATATTTAAAAAAGAAGGGCCTCAACTGCCTGTCTCGACTTGTTCTTATGTTTTGAAGAGTGAAAGGAACAACAGACCCATTATAATAGTCACCCCATATGATTAGACAGAGTAATATTTTCTGTTTGCGCCTCTTACACTTATAAAAAAAATGTCTCCCGCGCTTTTCGGAATCTGGAGCTGTAAAACAGTGGAAGGGCTTCCTTTTTTCCTTTTTTTTTAAAGCCCTCCTTCATCCCCCACCCTTCATTTATTGTTAAAAAGGATTGGATTCTATTTATAAATGTTAGGGAAGTGTATATTACGCCCCGCCCAACAAAATAGAAACGGAGCAGCAATTTCCCAGCGAATAGGATTCGAAAATATAGATTAAAAGAAAAAGAAAAAAGAAATGAAAAGCCTACAAAGTATAATTCAAATCAAATTACAGAAAATTGCTTGAAAATCCAGAGCAGGAGCGATCCATTATGTCTGTTTTATTAGTGACAAGTACAATTACGCTAAACCGAAGAACACTGGTGAATATATAATTGGCCGTAATCATGTTAGTGTTTGAATAAAAAAATGACAGGAACATTTAACACTTGACAACAAAATGTTCAGGGTGGGGGAGAGAGAGAAGAAACTTATTTATTTAAACATTTTTTATTATTTTCATTATCGGCAACCGCATAGAGGAAGAAATGCTTTCTCTCTCTCTCTCTCGCTTTCGGAACCATCAATGATTTTTCGCTTCTCCGTCGCCTTGGGTTTAACACAAAGTATTTTGGAAGTAAAGGGGCGTCTTTTTTTTTTTAAAAAATGCGCGTGCGCGTCTGTCGCGCGCGCCCCCCGAAGCGCAGGAAAAACGTTCTGTGCTACCCTGGGTTGCTTTCGCCGGGGCGCTTCCTCGAAGGGCGCCACCTACAGGGGAAGGTCTCTATCCTTTCCCCACAGCCAGCGTTTTCGGAGGACCCCTCGCATCCGAGTTAATATTTCCCTTCTTAAATTGGGCTCCCGAACGGCAGAGATCACAATATTTTCTCTGGCGTTGCTCCGGTTCGTTAACGCCTGATACGATCCGGGTCTAGGAAGCCCCTCCCAGTCTTGTGGCACGAAGTAGCGAAGTTTCGTAACGACCCCCCCCCCCGACAGCTACGGACGGGGCGGCAGGCGACACGCATCTATTCCGGTCTCGTTCGGGCATCCTAACGACTCGCAGGAGGCCCGACCGGGGTGAGAGAGGCGCTCGAGCTTCCCGCGTGCCGCTAGCTTCGAAAATGCCCAAACACAGACGGCACTAGGGGGGCAGAAGGAGAGAGGTTTCAGAAAAGCCGTAGATCAGAAGGCGTCTGCGAATCCAACCCAAACGAGGCCTCCGTTTGGCCACTGGGCAGGCGCACGGCCGTACCGTCTCCGCCCCGTCCCCACGGACTCCGGTTTCGCCCTCGCACGTGCGGGCGGAAGATAAGCGGCGCCGAGACCTTTTTGATTGACTCGACGTGGCTCGGTGGACTCCGGGGGCGACGGTCCCGGGGCTAACGCTGGACGGCGACGCCCGAGCCTCGGCTTGTTCGACGGAACCGTTCCCGGAACCCCGTTCGGTTCCTTCCTGGGACATCTCGCCGTCACGGTGGTCCCGAAAAACCCACAGGCCTGCTAAGGGAAAGCGGTTTAGCGCCTCACAGTCCTTTGCGGGTTGCTCTCGTTCGGAAAACTGACGGATTTGCCTCGTGAAGGAGCGACGGGGACCTGCAGGTTTCCCCGTTCTGTCTCCATTTAGACAACCAGGAGAGGGTCGTCGTCGACAGTTCTGCGTGTCAGCCATGCTTTCAGAAATGCTGAAATAGGCTTATCTAGAAGGGAGAACCAAGGATCAGCGCGCAGAGAACTGTGAAGATCTCCCGAACCTTATTATTTCTGTAATCAATGGCCAACGCAGATTAAAATGGTATAAATAAGATCCCCTCGTGTGCTTTTACATCTTCTCACTCTCTGACACGCGCCCATGTGCCCCCCCTCCCGCAAGTCCAGGGTTTTCCACGTTTGCAGATGGCGCCCCGATCTTGTATTGTAGATGCTCCCCGCTCCCAGGGCAAATCGCTTTTAATGTCTCCGTAGGATTCGAGTGCCATTCGGATATAACCGCCGGGCGTTGTCGAAAGTGGATTAAAATGCCCCCAAAGAGAGAGAGGGGGGCGTCGGGTGCACGGAAGGGGGCGCTGAAACAGGGGTCAGGGCCACAAAGTTTTAGGAAAGTTTGTCCAAAGTCACATTTCCCCAAAGGAAAGCGGCATCCCTCCCTGGCAAACAAAAACTGCACACTTGGGCTGTGTTTTCTTACACCTCCAATCACGCGTAGACCTCGTGTCTTCTGTTGGAGCGCGGCTCTTCTCTCCCCCTCCCCCCACTTTCCACGGCGCGGTCGCCACGTTTTTAAATGCTTCTCCCCTCGAGCGTCTAAGGCTGGGGCGCTCCCGTTAACGAACAGGTCTGTAATTTATTGCGGGCATTTTACGAAACCGCAGATGCGAGCCCTTTCCTACGTGTCCGGGCTGCTAATGCTCGGCCACTTAACACAACAACACACACACACAAAATCGTCCGTCCTTTCTGGAGTCTTTCCCAGGACCGGCTCTCAGCTGCTTCTTGCCTTTAGTCCCAATGGCGCGCTAAGCAACGTGGGGAGTTACGGGCGAGGTGGCGGTGGGGGGTGGCGGCTCGGGGGTGGTGGCGGCTCAGGGAGGCGATTCTGGCTCTTCACACTCCCATTCTGCCCCCGAGGTTTCCCAGAAGCCAACAGCTTCTTTCTAACAGGGTAAGGAGCCTTCACTCCCCTCCCCCGTATCCTTTCTAGCTTTCTACGTCCGTCCCGTCACTTCTACCCCCCCCCCCCTCCCCGGTCGCCTCTGATCGTCTCGATTCACCCAGATCATAATAGCAGGAGGTTCGACGGCTCCTATTGCCAAAGGTTATGAATCTGGAGGTTCCTCTGGCACAAAACATATAGGTATGTTTCTTTGTTTCAGTCGCGACAGGCTTGCGTCCCCGGAATCCCAATTCTGAACCAAAGGTTGAAGCGCTCAAAGACTCCACGAGGCTTTTCGTTCACGTGTCACTGCCGTTCAGTTGCTACTGATTCCATAGGGGTTTTAAAATGCGGGTTTTGCGGCCAGCTTGGATTGCAACGCAAACAAATGCCGGTGGGATGGGGATCGGAAGAATTTCGGGCAAACGCTGTATTCCCCCACACACCACACACAGTGGTTTTTCTCTCTCCCCTCCCCCCCATTGCCGAACTCAGGGTTTCCTTCCAGGAAATGATAATGCGATCTATTACAAATCAAATGTTTAGCTTCTGCAAAGGTTCTTTTAAAAGGAGGCGGCCGGAAGCTGCTCCTCCGCCGCATGGCCAAGAACTGCGGGTTACGCAGGTAGAGGCGACTCATTTGAACTGCACCAGTGACATCTAGTGGCCGAAATGCGCCTCTTCAGCTGCTTCCACGCCGTTCCCTTCTCAGCAAGTCTGACCCCCCCCCCCCCACACACACACAGATAAGAAAAAGTTGGGGGGTGAACAAGACAAGAACCCTCCGCGTTGAAACCAGTGCGATTTTCTTCCGAGAGGATATAAAACAGTTCTGCTAACGGTCCCCTTGTGGTAGGAAACGGATTCATGAAACAATTTTTGAGGGGAAAGGGTGGGTGTATGACTTATTTTTTATTTTCTGGAAGAGGGGGCCGAAGGCCTAGGGAATATTGGAGCGATTTTTGAAGCGAAGGTCTTCCTTCCTTCTCTTCCCTCAAACTGTTGGGGTCCCTTCCCTATTCTTTCCCCAGATCTGTTATCTACAAGCAAGCCTCTTGGACTCGCTGTGGACTGGCCGGATGGCTCTGAGGTCAGTGGGAAGGGCCGTGGAGGACACTCGTTCTCGCCTTCGTCCTCCTGAGTCGGCGAAGAGGCCTCAATCTAGGGAGACTCTGAGGCACACGCACTCCTCGCTTGCTCCTTAATCGGCTCCCTTCGGAACTGCACGGGCCGCCTCGTCTCGAAGGGTCGATCCGTTTCACGGGCGGAGGTGGGCGAGCGTTCTCTGCCGTCCCCCTTGTCTCCTTTCCCTGTGTCCCCTCCCCGTCGGTCCCCTTTAGCATCACCTTCCCTTTCTTTTCTCAGAAGAAGAGGAGAGAGCGAGAGGACGCGCTTTTCTTCGGAAGTTTCTCGACTCCACCGTAGCCCAAAAGAAAACTCCTCGCCATGCCTTTGTCTGCCTTTTGTAGGACGTCCTAAGGACGCTGAGCGCGTGCTCTGCCGTCGGAAGGTCACCAGCAAACCTTCCCCTCTTTACAGACGCAGCCTGCCTGTGGGATCTAGGCGAGGACTCTCAGCCTAGGAGAAGCGGTGTTGCCTAGAAGGTCCTGGGGTCAGATCCTTTTTAGTCGCAGAAGTCACCTGGGGCTACTTTGACCCCCAGCCGAACGTGGAGGGAGTTGAGAAGAGAACGGAAGAGGGGGAAAGGTGGACCATCTCTAGCCCTGTGGGGGAACAGTGGGAGATAAAAGGCCGTATAAATTCAAAGAGGTGGAAAATAACGAGTAAGCTGAGATATTTAAGGGCGCTATTTCTGAACCAAGGAGAGAGCAGAACTCTTGCCCTGGCAGAAGTGTCATAAAAGTGGTACCACCGCCATCCTCAAGCAGCTTCCAAGAGGACAATGGCCTTGGCCAATTCAACCAGAAGGAAACAAAACAATCTGCTGGGCTTTTCATTTTGAGTATTGAATGTTCCCATCTCCATCCTCAAAGCTATTTTAACTTCTCACAATGTTTGATGAAGATGTTCATGTGGATCAACACTAAGAAATCCGTAATGTGATGCACAAAAACTGTTGGGAATCCAACTAGTGTGCCAAACATCATGCTGGGCTGTATAAACTGTGGTGCTGAATTGTAACCTTCTTGCAATTGGTCAGAGTGGATGGGCTGATGATTCAGGACTTTCTGGAAGGCCCAGTGTCCCGATATAAATAAGGGTATGCGAAAGGCACAGAAGCCTGAGAGCACACCTAGAGACCACAGCAAACAGAAACCCAAAAGAAAAGATGAGGGCTACACTAGTGGAAAGATGGCAGCTTCTTACCAAACGGTTTCCCTCAAGCAAGAGGCAGGGCTTAGGGGTAAAATGAGTGAGTGGTGGCCCTCAGAAGCCTGATGTCTGCAGGAGAGGCAGAATTAGTGAATGGGACCGTAGAATTTATTTGAAAACTTTTTGCCCTTAAAAGCATTGCTCATCAGGGATCTAAGGGCAGGAGATAATTAATTAGGACCTTCTAAATAGCAGAGATGTGCAATCCTGACCTCTTGTAGTAAAACAGAAACAAATATCCCCTTCTGAAGCGATGCTGCAGCCCTGCATACTTTTATCTAGGAACAATAACTTTTAAAGCTCTTAAAGAAACACATGAAGACAAGCGCATGCATTTTTTTTCTCCTGCATCCAAATATATCTGGGTGTCTTCATTTTACGAAGCTGCCATTGGTTGATTCACAGAATCACAGAAATGTAGAGTTGGGAGGGAGCCCAAGGAGAATTTTTGCACTGGGCCTTATTTGGGATTATATCCCAGAATAGGGACCTGCCATCCACATGCTGGTGTGAACTATGGCAGGACCTTGAATAAGAGCCAGTGCAGACGGGGCCATGGATCAACTGATAGTGCAGTGTTCTGAGAAAGGAAATTTCTTGAAGTTGAACCAAATACTGAATTTTTAAATGATACGTTAGTGAACGAAGGCCTGGGTCCAGGATAGAACTTGAAAGCATTTGAGACTGTTGTATTGAAAAAAGATTCAGAGAGTCTAGATCTGGGGAGATCTTGCCTTGGACTCTATAGAGGAAGAAACAGAAGATACAATTCTTTCTATTTCCATTTCAGTGACAACAGTTACTTTTGAACAGAGTGCATCTAAACCACTGATTTCAGCAACAATTGTCTTCTACTGAGAAAGGCGCTTGGTTTCAGCTAAGCCTCACTTTGCAACTCTGGTCCCATAACTGGGGAGGATATTCATAACACTTGACCGGGGACAGGTTGGGCAAAGGGGTCAAGGGCTTCCCATGGGCCATAACTGTGTCAATAGAAAAAAAAAACAATCCACGAGAAGGAGCGGTGCCAGTGACGGCCCTTAACTCTTTATCGTTTAACTGGGAATTTTGCACGCCGCCTTTCCCGCATCCGGCTGGCAAGGCGGCTTAAGGACACTCTGGTTCTTTGAAAGGAGGGCGATCAGCATAAATCAAAGGTAAATAGCAGACAGGAACAACTTCGCCTCAAACGACCGCTCGCAAGGAGAGATCACGCAAAGCGTCTGGCTGAAATGTTGCTTAAGGTTTGGCTGAAGTTGCCCGCTCAGGTGCAAACGCGTGTGGGATGGAAATTCAGCTCCGGGAATAATGCCCGTGGTAGCCACTGAACCGCCTTTTCCTGAAGGAGTCTTTTTGCAGAAGGCAAGTTAGCCTCTCCGACGCAGAGCGAGGGACGCCCGTGGGGGTCCAACCGCTTGGCGCCCCCGTTTCCCTCCCAGGGTCCAGCCGCAGAAGACCCCCGAGAGAGGCGCCGCGTGGTCCTCGAAGGGAGCGCGCGACCCTTTCGGATCCCGAGACTTGGCGTCTCTGAATCCCGTAACTGATCCGTTTTCATCCCCTTTCCCCTAACTCTGAATTCACAAAGTACTTTTCAGAGCGTATCATCCCTAAACATTTCGGATGGGGTGGGAGTCGGCGCACCACACACGAACCTAGACTAGCTCCGTTTTCGTCTAGTGGAGCGCCTCCCGGGTGTAGACGCCCAGCCCGGGAATCCGTGACTTGAGAAAAGCTAAACCAGAAAGGCTACGGTGGGTTTCATTTTAACTTCTTAACCCCGAGGTTGCCACACGGTGGCTCTTTAAGGGTTAAAATAACTAGCCAGTTGGTCCAGGCAGGGGCGAAGGTTCAAAGTTTCCCTAAGGGTAAAGCTTGGAAGACGGGCTTTTTGCACGCGCCCAGGAGCACTCTTTCACTTCTTGTTTTCAGAACGGCCACCGATGAAAGGGATCCGGTCAGGCTCGCCACTTTACTCCCCCTCCCCTTACTTCTTAGGTGGCCTCGGCTACGCAAAATGGACGGGGCCCAAACTCCCAGTTCTTCGGCCTCAGTCGACGTTGTCCTCACAAAGCGGTGGGAGCCGCTCGCAAACCCGCTCGCAAAGGGCCACGCGTGTTCGACCCTGCGGCTCAAGAGAAGCACCGACCCACCAGGGGAAGCCCTGAGCCGACACCGTGGGAAGCGGAAGGGAAGTCGCACTATGCAGAAGCGCTGGATGGGGAGGTGGAGAAGAAGGGACGGCCGCGTGGAGGGTTCAGCTGGACTCCGACAAGGGGGGAGAGTGAGTGAGTGTGTTTGTGTGTCAAGAGAGAGCTTGGGTTACCGCACCGTCTCAGGGAAAAACGGTCCCCCCACCTCGGCCGTCCGTCCTTCAATCCCTCCCTCCCCCCCCCCCCCGGCGCAGAGAGCCGACGGCGGGGCTCGTTTGCTCGCGTCTGCGCTGCGCTCCGGGTTTCCCACTCCCAGACCGGCGCCTCCCCGCGGGCTCCCGCTATCTGCTCTGCCAACGGCGCCCCGCTCGCTCCCCGCCGCCGCGCTTCTCGAGGGAACCTGCAATTCAGGGGGCGGCGTGTCTCCCCCTCCCTCCCCTGTTGGCTTGGCTTGCAGCGGTCGGACGCGCGGCGGGGGGCGGGGAGAGAAGAGAAGCTGGCGAGCCACGGCGGGCGAGTCACGCAAAACAACAACAACAACAACGCGGAACCGGAGCCAGAACGCCTCCCTCCTCCCCGCTTACCCCTCCCCCCGCCGCTCCGCTCCGCACCCTCCCCTCCCACCCCCTCGACGCCTCTCTGGCTCTGCAGCTTATTATCATGCTGCGCTCACTCGCTGCCTGCCTGCCTGCCTGGGGGAGGAGAGAGGGAGGGGGCGGGGGAGGGGCCGCTGCCTGGGAGGCTCAGCCAGTCCGAGACAAAGCGGGCCAGCTGGATGGGAGTCGGTCGGGCCGGCGCTGCCAGACGCGCTGCCCTATCCTATCGCTGGGCTCCGGCGGGAATCGCCTTTGCTTAGGCGGAGATTGATCTGCTGCTTGCGAACATGCCTAGAGATAAAAGAGAAACCGGCGTGTGTGTGTGTGTGTGTGTTTGAGAGAGTGAGTGAGTGAGTGCCGGTGTTTGCGCCCGTGGGTTTGCAGGTTTAAGGGCGTTCCGGCGCTGCACAGCCCTCCCCTCCCCCGACCAGTGCTGGGGGGCACAGGCGATGTCCTACAAAAGCAGCCCCCGAATGTGTCCCTCGCTTGCCTCCGAGGGTGTGGAAGGTTTTTTGCTTCCCTTCAAGGGCTGGTGGGGCGGGGAGGAAAGAGGGCCAGCGAAGGACCGCGACTCCTTATTTAAAGAGCAGAAGACCTCCGATATGTACAGGGTGTCCTTTATCCCTGCCGCCGCCACATGGCTTTTCACTTACACGGGAAGTCCGCGCTTCTGCTACTTCTTTTTTATTATAGGAACCAGAATTTTCCACTTGTAAGGTCTGCGATCGGAGAAAAGGGATCTCCTCTATCCCCCCTTTCCCGGATCGCAGACCATACAGAGTCCTGCAACTGAAAATGTAGGTTTGGATAAGAAATCGGGTTAAACCTTTTATTGTGTTAGATAGCGTTTGCTAATTGGCAACGAGGGAGATTTTGGAATAACTGGAGTGGGAAAGAGTTAGGAGAACTGTTTCATTATACAGATTTTCTCTATAAGATCCATTTTCAGGAACTGACTAGACACTGATAAAGGGAGAAATATGTGGGAATAACTTATGGATAGACAGACGAAGTTACAGTGGCTGCTGGATTCAGCCCCAGCTAATTAATTATTTAAACATTACTTCAAGTTGCCGATGATGCAATCTTTCTCTTTCACTTGTATGCACATATATCAAGAGGTATTTTTCAGAGAGAAAATTGCCAAGCAGGGAGACTGTTGAGAGACAGGGTGCCCTTCCATCTCCTCTTCCTTCCACTGTCCCAAGTTAAAAGAGGACCATGATCAATACTGTTCAGCCCCAAAGGTTTCTGGGTCCCACTCCTGATTAGATTTTGTCCTAACCCTGATAATCCTTAGAGGAAAAAGTGCATCGAAGTCTCTGGTTTCTAATAAGAGAACCCTGTTCAATGGCTATTGGCTTAACCCCTTAAGTCTCTCTACACATTGTTTTAAAGGGAGGTGGAGACAATTTCTTGAAGGGCATAATCTGAAGAATTCACACTGCTGAAAGGATGTCTGAATAAGATTTTAGTGAACACAGAAAATTTAACAGGTTTATGCAGAAGGAGGAGACTTTTGGCTGCCCACTGAAAGCAATTAAGTGGCTCAATAATTGTTGCCCATATTCACCAAACAGCAGAAGCCAGGTTGAAGTGTGCTTGCGTGTGTACTTATTGTACAGCCAAGTTCATGTTATTTAATAGGACATAAAATTAATCTGATCACCACAACTGCATGCACTGGGTTGCACCTTAGATTCCCACCCCCACTCCAAACTGTATCAAGCTGTGAGATTCTGATGGTTCTGGATGCACAAGTGTAACTTGACTGGCCATTCAGATATCACAGGGCATTGTGTCTTCCTTCATCAGGCTGTATTCATATGTACTTGAGAATGGAAGGTTCCCAATATTTTAACCTGTATTTGAGTTGATATATTTAGCTCCTACATAGGTGCTGAAATGCCTTTGGGTATCTGGTAGAGAACAATTGACTAGAAGTACCCCTTCATGGATCATGCCTTGTTGTGGCAGAGGACCTTGGGTGTTTTTCCACTGTTACTAAAAGTACCCATTAAGTATCCATTAATGGGTATTTTTGTACCCATTAATGGGTACTTAATGGGTACTTCTAGTGACAGTGGAAAAACACCCCTTGTGTCACTCAGGAAGTTACGAGCTATGCCAGCAGGGCCACTCAAGATGGACAGGTAATAGTGGAATATTCTGACAGAAGGTGATGGGAATAGCAAACTACTCCAGTATCCTTGCTGAGAACCCCCCCTCCCAAAACCACTAAGGGCTAAAA
Organism: Aspidoscelis tigris stejnegeri; assembly: GCA_023333525.1. NCBI lineage: Eukaryota > Metazoa > Chordata > Lepidosauria > Squamata > Teiidae > Aspidoscelis > Aspidoscelis tigris. The sequence goes on along the minus strand of JALMGA010000003.1, from coordinate 73,829,975 downwards.
GATACAACACAGAAAGCCCCTCAGGTTGGAAGATAACCAAAATGTTACTGGAGAAGAGTGAAAAACAGGTCCAGTTCACAAAGATGCTAAACTGTGAATGTGTATAGTAGTGAAAGGAAAGTCTATGCTGTTGAGAACATTATTGCATAGGAATCTGAGATGTAAGATCTATGGACTAAGGTAAGTTGGATGTGGCCAAAGGTGAGATGACAAAATTCAACATCAACATCACATCAGTGAACTAAAATGTATTTGTATTGGTTTGAATGTCCAGATGTTCATTTTCTTTATTCATATTAATTTGGATATTTGAATATTTGATTCAAATTGAATTGAATGTTGAAAATTGCATTTGTGCACACCCCTACTAAAAATATTGCCACTTTTATCATAAGGGATTGGAATGCTAAAGCAGGAAATACAAAGATAACCAGAATAACAGGCAAGTTTGGCCTTGGATTACAAATGAAGCACTGCAGTTAAATTCAGAAATGGTGGCCAACATTTACACCATGACTGCCAACACTGTCCCAGGCTGGCCAGTGCCCTTCACAGTGGAGATGGTCCATCCCAGACTGTCCACATTTCCATAGCAATGAGCACAGCAACTTCTGCCGTATGCTGGGCCATTGCTATGGTAACTGTGACATGCAACCACACAGTTGCAGCCATGACAGCCCATCACCATGCAGCATCTGCCCAAGGAAGTAGTATGAATGCTGCGCCTGGGACTTAACCAGGAACACTGCAGACACTCTCAGTAAAACTGCTCTACAGCTACTTAAGATTGGGACATCCATGCACTCTGGGATGGAGGCAGTGCCCTGGTGTATGGGTGCAGAGTCCAAGAGCATGCAGGGTTGTCCTGATCACCCAAGTGAGAAAAGACCCTAATAGAGTTTTGTCAAGTTAACTCAATGGTTGTAGGAATCACTCTACATGTGGACATCATCAGATGGTCAATATTGAAATCAGACTGAGTATATACTTTCCAGCTAAAGATGGAGAAGCTCTATACAATCAATGAAAGCAAGACCTGGAGCTGAGAGTAATTCAGATTATGAGCTTTCTATTGCAAAATTCAGGCTTATATTGAAGAAAGTAGGAAAACCACTAGATCACACAGGTGTGACCTAAATATTCTCTATGAATATACAGTGGAGGTAATAAATAGATTGAAGAGATCAGATCTGGTAGACAAAGTGCCTGGAGAACTCCATAACATTGTGGAGAAGGCAGCAGGAAAAAAAATTGCTAAAACACAATGATGCTAACAAAGAACTGATGTTTTCAAATTGTGGTGCTGGAGAAGACCTTTCAGAGCCCCTTTGATGGCAGGGAGATCAAACCAGTCAGTATCTAATGAAATGATGTGACTGTTCACCAGGAGGACAAATACTGAAGCTGAAGCTCAAATACCGTATAATGAGAAGAAAGGACTCATTGTAGGTTGGGAAAGAAAGGCTGGGAAAGATTGAAGGGAGAAAGAGAAGGAGACAGAGGATGAGATGGATAGAACTCATTGGGTAGGAAGCAATGAACATGAGCTTGAGCCAACAGAGGACAGAAGGTCCTGGCACGTCATGATTCATGGTGTCACAAACAAATATGTTGCCAGGTCTATACATACTTTCACACTTGCATATTCAAATGATAAGACAATATTTGCCCAAGGCATGTGATCAAGGCAGCCACCTAGGTTGCTGACTTGTGAGGAAGAAGGATCTAGCATTCAGGGAAATTAAACTTCTGGGAAAGAAATGTGTGCAGTTCATACTTGTATTCTCTCCTGTGGCTGTTTATTTCAGAAAAAAATTGACATAGAATGGCCACCTAAGTATCTTTCATTTTATGATCTTGGTTTCTCTTCTTTCTCTTTCTATCCACATCTTTTTATTTCACTTAAATGCTGTTTCTCACCCTTCATCCTAGTGTGAGTATAGAGAGAGATAAAATATGAAATGAAGCAAAAAATAGTCTCTTCAGTACCTGCCAAGTCATTAAATAATATTAAACATTATCACAGTTCCTTCCCACACTTACCTTTTATTCCAGGATATATTGTGGAATAAGGGTGTACTGTTTGCACACTAGCATGGAATATGACAGAATCAGCCCCAAAACAAGCATTTTCCACATTGGATGAACTGGAGGATCAGGATGCAGTGCTAAAAGTGTGCCGTATTCCCATAGTGCTCTGACAACTGGGCCAATGCCTCTGTTCTGAATGACAGAGGGCAGAATATGCTGGGGCACCCTTTTGGTAGTGTTCCAGGAAGCACCACCAAAAATTATGCTGGAAAGTGGCACGTTGTTGAGAAGGGCCATCCCAGAAACTGTGGAGGTTGGGAACTTCAGTTCCTGACCTTTGTAATCTCTTCATTACCTCTGAGGGTTCTTTGATGGCAGCGGCAGAGCCTTGATGGCCAGCAGAGTTTGGACAACCCTTGGAATGGATTACTGCTAGCCTGCTCCAGCCTGGCCCATGATCATTGTTCTACACTACATGGGCTGGAATAATCCACATAGCCCAGTTCAAACTTTCTGGAAGCTCAAGGAACTAACTGCATAGATAGATGGATCAATAACTGATCTGTCCTGAGGGTGGTTTAAAACTACAGGGTTACAGTAGAGTGAAGGCTTTATTCACAGGGTTAACTGTCTCCTTTTGTTGGTGGATGGTGAACTCAGTACTGAAATACAGATTTCAAACTCCTATGTGTAATTCATTCTCCTCATGTATTTTTATAGTTGGAGAGAGACACAACTATACATATAATGAACATGCATAACACACCGTTCCCAAAATGTCTTTTTTTTAGTAGCTAAAATATGTGAAGAAGCAGTAAAAGGAAAGTTCAGGAGGAAAGGAGTCTTTTGTTTCTGATGGGAAGGAAATTGATTTCTTGTAAGCATCAACAGGTGAAAATGGGAACATTTCCTCTCAGTGAAACAAAATGTTCGGCTGGAAAGGGTAGATAACTGGGAAGTGGTTTGTTCCTATATCCTCTTCCCTGTCTTCTACCACTGCTCTACTCAGGGCAGTGTAGCCTCCCAAGTTCATCCCATCATTTGATCTTCACTTTGAAGACATGTAGGGCTTTTCCAGAGGTGCTCTCAACTCACCTCTGTCCTCCACTAACGAGTTTCCAGAAAATCTTGAGTACAATGAGGGGTTTCTTAAACTGAAGTCCCAAAGGCAGGGGGCTTGAATAGCCTGTCTCCACATTTTCTTTGGACTTGGGCAACACATTCCCCTGAGACGATCAATTTTCCAATGAGATTTGATGTCAGCCCATTTCCTGTACCTGGTAGTTTGGGGGAGATGCATAAAAGAACCATTATGCTATGGCACTTATATGCACCACATTCCATTCTCCCTTGTTATGGAAAGTCCTTTGAGTTTGACACGTGTGCTCACATTCCCATGTGCAGGGATCTTTTAACTGAGGGTTTGGTTTCACAAATATGTAATTGATGGGCTGTATTGAATATAAGGGAAAATGGGGTCGGAGGACTTTGAATCACTCTGATTTTTAATAACATCAAAACAATGATAATATGAAGCAAATGGCAAAGCTGTACAATTGATTACAAAAACAAAATATTGGGGCAAAAGCTTGAATGCAAAGAACACAATATCTTGGCTGTGCAATGCCTGAGGCTAAAAAGGTATTTGATTGCAGGGATAGCTTGCGTTAAAGTGGCAAAGCAATAGTTTCTGGCAAAGAGCTTATTTTTGAATGGTGAGGTAAAACAGTTTCTGGCGGTTTCTGCCCAAAATTTACTCTTAAGGGCTAATCAAACTTCTCCAAGCTAGTTTGGAAAGGGGTAAAGGCAAAGAATTTAGGAAGTGAGTTAAATTTAAATTGAGGTGTGGGGTTTTTTTCTGAGGAAGTCCAGAGCTAAGTAGGGGTGTGAACAGAGCTATTTTCCACATTCTATTCGAGTTGAATAGAATGTGGAAAAATTCAGCTCCAGCTGAATTACACCCCCCCCCCCAGGATGTGGGGGTATTTGTATCTGAGCATGGATATTCCCTAGAATATCCATGCTCAGAACAAATAAACCCTCCCCCACCCCCATTCCCATCCCTCCCCCACTTACCTGAACACCTTGCTACCACTGCTGCCACCTTCTCCGCACTGCTGCAGCCACCACCGCCCCTTTTTCTGGGGTTCCAGAGGTGGGGCAGGCGCACTCCAGTGGCTGCAGGGGCCTCTTCCAGGGCTCTCTGGAACCTTGGAAGGGTTCATAGAGCTAAATACAGGCCTTCAGGTAAAACTGGAAGGCCTGTATTTAGCTCTTGGAAACCCTTTCATGGTTCCAGAGGGCCCTGGAAGAGGCCTGTGCCACTACCGGAGCACAGTTTGGGAGGGTGGCTGGCAGGGAGGTGGTTTGGGAGGGTGGCTGGCAGATGGCCTGGGGGAAGGAGGCCCTGGGGCATCCAGTATCCTTAGAAGCTTCTAATGAAGCTTCTATGGATACTGGATTATCCGATTCGTGGATGGATAGGGCCCTTTGAATAGGGCCCTATTCAAGCCATCCATGAATCTCAGAATCTAGATGTATTCATCTGGATTCTGAATACATGGATAATTCGTGCACATCCCTAGAGCTAAGTAAGCTTCAGATTTGCAGCTTTCTATACTTTTGTAAATGAGAGTACAGATGAAGAGTTTGAAAAGAGGGTTTTGGTAACCATCCTGAAGATTTCTAAGTAAGCTGACTGAAGTTTCAGGTTCTCAGGAGGCATCCAACTGAAATCTCACTGGGACACCTTTCAGATAGCACAGGAAAACCATGGCAAAAGGCAAGGCAAGCCAGTCTCCTCTCTTGATAGTGATTTCAGTAGGTCTGGCTAAAGCAACCCTTTTACTGGAGGTTCTTTCTTCTGAGGTGAAATGGGCAGGAACAGATCCAAAGTAAGGCAGATCTTGATCAAGAGACTGTGGCCTGAACTCCTGGATTTTTAAAATTTGTTTAAATCTATGCCAGTTATTGTTGTTGCTTCTGCTGCTCCTCTTGTTAATCTAAAGAGGAAGTGGGGAGGCCAATCCACAAATGGGGTACCCATCTGATTAATGTCATATGGATCTTTCCAGATAATAGTGCATTCAAGAAAAAAGTTAATTTCTCCTTTGGTAACCCATGGATCAAGTCTGTAGAGCAAGAGAAGTGGCACAGGTTAGTTATCGAAAAACTAATAGAGGGGTGGTGTGGCTTGAGGGCAATATTTTGCTAGAACATTGGAAACTACCATTCTCATTTAGGGCTCGTCCCCATGCTGAATATACTCTGGAGCAAACCTGAGTTCGCCTCGGAGCGTCCCTATGCAGAGCCTCTAATCTAGGCTACATGTGGGACAAATTGCACAAATCTGCTGCAACCTCCCCCCTTTCCAACTGTTCTCACTGTGAATTAGGAGGCAATCATGCATTATCCTGGAGGCATGGGGATGCTTCCGGGTTATTGGGGGCAGAGACTGGCAATTGCAACATTAGCGGGTGGGGTTTTGCCTGTGCTCGCTGTTCCTGCTATGTGCTCTGTGATCGCAACTGCTTGGGGGATTTCTTCAAAGAAATTTGGCTGATAGAGAAGGAATGAAGGTGTCAAATGGCTCTCATTTGCCCTGCGAGTGTCTCTCCAGCTACAAGCATGACACTCCCCCCTTCCCTGATCGCCCAATCGGCAAGGCATGCATGGATAAAGGGCTTGATTTAGTGCACGAGCATTGATTCACCTTAATAAAGCCCATGACTTCCCTGCACTAGGATGAGAAAGATGAGAAGAAGCTCGCTGTCAGGCGGAGGTATGCCTGCTGTCATGCCGAGGTGCGCACATCTGCAAAACTGATTCAAGCACTGAACCACGGCTTCAAGCAATGAGTCACTTTCCCTTCCTATTATGCCCCCCTTTTATCATTTTTTATCTTATCTATGCTGTGTGTGGTATTTTTGGAAGTGCAACCAGGAAGGGTTTCCCCTGTCACCACTGCAGCAGGCGGGACAGGGCATGGTGACGTCAGCCGGGCTTCCTATCAGCGGAGAGCGGGTAGAGAAAAAAGGATGCGGTTTCCCAAAGCAGGGGTTTACCGCAGTTTTCAGGGGGACAGGCAGATTCGGTTTGAACCCGCGCTCTCCTCAATTGTGTGGGAACATGTTTATTCGAACTAACAATGAGTATTGGAGATGACCCGATTCAACAGTACAATAAATGGGGACACAGCCTTAGGCTGAATTTACTGATCCCAAAAGTTATTTTGTATTGTTCCATGGACAAGAGGAGTCTTTTGGAAGACTTTCTTTTTTCAATGCATTTCTAGTTATCTTTCTATATTCTTTCTTTTTCTTCTCCCATTCTTAATACTTCACTGTTTCAGTCCTGCTTAAATTGGAATGAGTATTTAGGGGTCTGGTTTGGAATGGATTTTACTATTTGAATTGAATTCTGTTAATATAAATTTTGGCTTTCCACTTACCATTGAACTTGTCAAATCGGAATAAGTGTATTTTTGTTAGTTTCCACTCAGTCCCATTATTCTTGTTTAATACCTGCACAAATATTTGCATGGAAACGATAATTAGAAATCTATATGTAAGCAATTCTGTATGAACTTTATCTTTGCATAAACATTTCACAAATCTGCTCAACAGAACACAAAAATTTGTATAGAGGGAATTCTGTATGAACAGAAGATAAACATGGGTCAATTTGCAGTTCAGCCCATAGTTTATAATTAGTCAACATCTGGTCAGGTGCATCTGCATTTTCAGGAGGTGCTTACAGCCTACAATGGGCCCCTGCTTGCCCAGATGCTAACTATAAACTAGCTGTGGTGCACAAAATTCATATTGTGCACCATAAGCATACCAACCCTCCCCAATCCCAACCATATTTTACCTTTAGCGTCCAGCCAGGGATCGTCTGCTCTCTTTCCGGTTGAGGGGGCCATCTGAATTTCCACACAAATGTGCTGGTGGCTCACATGACCCCCTGATGCTACTGCACTTGTGCAAAGCATCAGTGTCACCATAGCGATGGTGCTGCCACACGTGCAGTCATGCAGGGTGCCATAATCAGATGCACGACCGATAAGATGAGTGATAGATTGTGCGGGGGCTAGTCAACATTAGTCTATAATGCACCTTTCCCATCCACCGGACAGGAAAGGAAGTGCGAAAGCACCTGGTGAATAAAAATGAAATCATATAAGGACTGAGAACATAGAATAGCACAATTTCTTCCCAGTAATCTACCTTATTTATTGAATTCCATTTGGAAACCTCTGTGAGCCATTTCTGTATCTACTACACATTTCAGTTTTTCTTTCTTTCATTTTGATTTCATATGTGATATCATCTTTGCCTTGCTCTCCAACAATTCCTAGATGTCTGCACACTTGCAAATCTTTTTTGAGCACCCATTCCTAGAACTGAATGGGTCTTGAAAGTTGGGTTTGATTTAATAGTTGTTTCACTGGTAATCTGAACATAAGAGGAGCCCTGCTGGATCAGGCCACAGCCCATCTATGGTTTCCCCCCACTTATCTCCCTAAATCCAGATCTACTAAATTTGGATCTAAGAAATGGGTCCTTCAACTAATCTGGATTTAGGAGATCTGGATCTAAGGAGGTACCCAATGTGTCTCCATGGGCAGTATAGCACCCAATAGCAATGGGTGCTAGGCATGCTTGCAGTGGAAATGTTGGAACACCCACGTGGCGATTCCGACTACCCACGTTGGGCCCATCTATCACCCCATTTTTTTGGGGGGGGGATGATGTGCGGGGAGAGGCCAAACTCCAGGTTCGCTCTGGAGAATCTTCAAAGATTGCAGCTAATTGCTCCGGAAATTCTCAGGAGCTTGGCAAAGCTCCATAGAAAGGCTCAGTAGAAATAGCCTAAGCTCTGAGGTCTGTGCCATTCGCTGGAGCTGTCTTTGGAGCTGTCTTTGGAGATTAGGCAACAGCTTCGAAGCTTTGGATTTTGGGATACCCTCCCATGGGTACCCCTAGATCCCATTGCCTGATTGTGGTGCAAAAGTGCACCATATAATCCAGATTTCATGGCCGAAGACTGGATTGTAGACCCTTTAATGGGGTCTACAGGATATCTGGATTATAGGTCCTGTAGGACAGATTTAATCTGGATTTCCCTAGTACAGGTGGAGACAAATGTGGCTCTAATGGGGTTTGCAGTGGAAATGGGGTCTTCCTCCTCTGAGCCTAATGGGTCTTTAATGGGTCCCTAATGGATACTTAGTGAGTACTTAGTGCTAGTGGGGAAAAAAAAACCTAGTCCAGCATCCTGTCCCACACAGTGGTCCAACGATTTCTCTTGAATCCTACTTATCCCTCCAGCCTGAAAGATGTACCTTGGCGTCCATTCTAGTAGCCATTGATACATCTATCATCCATTAATTTGTCTAACCCTTTCTTAAAGCAGTCTAGGCTGGTTGCTGTTACCACCTCTTCTGGCAGCAAATTCCATAGATCAATGAACTTAGAGAAAGATGGGAGAGAAAATGCCACGCGTGGATTCTCCAAATAAAATGTTATTGTCAAGGAAACAGCTAAGACTGCAATTATACCTTAGCATTTTAATCTGTGTCAGGAAGGCAGCCAAATTCAAGGTGTTTTCAGCCTGGAATGGCTTGGTTACACCTTTCTGCTGCTGTCAAACGGAATCACAGTGAGGCAGGAGGAGGGGGTGCAAGGAGGCATGTCCAATGTCAGAGCAAAGGAATTGTAGTAAGGTGTGTGTGAGAGAAGGCAGACTGGAGGACAGAGCAAAGGAATCACAGTAAGGGGATGAGGAGGCAGATCAGACTCTAGAGCAAAGGAATCACAGTAGGGGGGTGGTGAGGAGGCAGATCAGACTCTAGAGCAAAGGAACAACAGTAAGGGGGGCAGGGGAGGCAAAGGAAGGACTGTCACAGCAAGGGGGAGGAGCAAGACATGCTTGCCAAGGTATAGTTTTCTGGGCAGCCATGGAGCTGGAATGGTGGCCTCCTGAAAGGGGCTTAAAATGTTAATGCTGTGTTGGCCCAAATGAAGGAAAACCAAAATAGAGGAAAGAAAATCAACCCCCCCCCCAAAAAAAAACCTGGTTTAGCATTTAAAGATGTAACAAAACTGGCTGGAATTTGGGCTGAAGAAGAATTAAAGTAAAGGTGTAACTGTGGCCTAAATCATATATAAGTGGCAGTAGAATACAAGAAATGTGGTGAACTAAAGAAAAAGACACTTTCACAAATTTCTATGGCCCCCCAAAACACAATGAGGAACCAGAGTTGCTTGACATCAGGGCTGAGCTGATGGGAGAGTTGGGGAACTGCAAGGTGGTGGAAGGAAAAGCATGATGAAGTTCAACTTTAGGAATTTTTCTTCTTGCCTAGATCCCTGAAGTTGCTCTACTTAGACTTCTTAATTCATATTACAAACATCTTTTATTTTAGTAAATAATTTTAATTTGAAAAAAAAGTAACAAACACAACAAAAAGGCTTTGAATTGGGAAACTAGATCCACAAAAAACTGATTCAGGATACTCTCCATTGATGTGAACTGCTTCCAGTTCACTTAGAGCCCCTCCAGATGGTAAAGAGGAAATTCCTTAGATCTTGGCAATTGTCTCTCGCTGTCACTGCCATATAGCATAAGGTGAGCCCAGGACAATCCCAGGTTCTTACCTTGTCTGCTGACTCTTCACATTATTACTGCTGTTCAAAATACCTAGATATTAGTAAATACCTGCCCACTTCCCATTGTTTTCTTTCATGCACTTGCCAGCATCTGGGTATTTTGGAACAATAATACAGGGTAGACAGGGGTAAGGAATCAATATTATGGATAATCTGACATCATTGCCAGATACTGGATTTCCCATACCAAAATATTGGACTTTTCAGTCAACTAGTGCAGAACAATAATGGGAATGCACCCTTAATATTTCATCTCCTTTCCTCTAGTTTTCCTTAACGCTCCTACTGGCACCAAAAACCAGATAATCCAACAAATGTTCAGTATATTTATAATATAATAGTGCTAGCATATGCCTGAAAATTCTAACTAATCATGCTAAACTTTAAAAGAAATGTCTTTTCCCAGCTAATCCAAACTCTTTTCTCTATGCTCACAAACAGTGCTGCCTTTGGCAGATTATCCTCAAGGGAATGCAACCATCAGCAGAAAAAAAGGGTTATTACCTATTCTAGACTGTGTCAGACTAGGCAGTTGTATTAGGGTTGGCCCAATATGGGATAAACTGGGCTGGGGATCACCATATGCTCACCACAGTATCTGAGAGCAATTCCACCTTGGCCAGCATACTGGACCAGCAAGCAGAAGGGCCTCTCTTAACCCACATTGCATGCTGAAGGGAGGGTCCTAGTATGCTTGCTGGTCAGGTATACTGGCTAGTGTGTAAATGCCTTAAGTAAATCTCTCTTGCCATTTACACATGTAATACAGATACACATCTAGTTAAGTCATGTGCGATTTACATAATCTTAGACTTAAGTACATTTCTCATAGAGTGCTGTTCAAGCTAGTCTGAGGCCCTTTTTGGACTTGGGCTTATGCCAGAATATATCCCAGAATATAAGGGACTATTGGCCTTATGCTAGTACAGACAACAGCAGGCCCCAATTCTGGGATTGATTCTGGAATGAGATATAGATCACAGGGACCTGAATTATTTAAGCGAATTTTGACTTTAGTAAAATATGAGCCATGTAAAAGTTTCTGGAGTGGAACACGTAAGGATTGTCTGTGATCTAAAGGCAGAAATGTGCTTAACCTGTAATTAGCAGGTAGGACCGAGAGAATTAAGGACCATAGAATTAAGAATCTTAAGAACTTAAGGAATGTCCCTCTGCAACAGACAAAGGAGCCACCCACTGGCTAAACGGTTGCATTTGGAAGTACTCAGACTTCCAACAGTAGGTCTTAAGATACAAACAGCCTCTATAACAGAGAGATTTTCTTGTACTTCACTTCCCAGGGAAGTGAAGATCAGGGATGGAGGCCATTTTCATCCCAAAGGTACCCGACACTAAACTAAGTGCCTGATAAGTGTGAGGGCTGTTGCTAGGGTGAGGTGTAATGCAGTGTGTGGCTGCACTGATCCACCTCCATGCACCCTTCGGAAGCAGTGTGAAAAGTGTGTTTGCTAGGAGTGTGACAGCCACTCCTAGCATAGCTGTGGAGTGTGCCCAAGTGCTTCACAGCTATTGGCGATTGCCCCACATGTGTAGAACTGCCCCAGTCACAATCATTTGAGTTCAAACAAGCTCACAGTCTTGAATATACCACCTGCCACTACCTCTGAATATGGATACTCCTGGAAACCTCACCTGTTAGCTGCTTTTTGATCTAGTGTGTGTTTTTTTCCAACCACCACTGCTAGGTTAGATGAGACAAAAAGGACTATGGCTACTCATTTGAAAAGAAAATAGAGCTTTATCCAGTGGTAGTTGTTAAACATTAGAATGCTATGATTATTTATTAGGAAGATATGATTTATCTGGTGTGGTTGTAGCTCAGTGCCTGGAAAACAGCGGTTCAATCCCTCGCCTCTCCCTGGAAATCCACTTCTATATCTATGCCAAACAAACGAAAAACTTGCATGAAGGTGCCCATGGAGATGCCCATACAGTCAACCAGGAATCAGCCACAACTTGGTGGTTCCCAACAACAACAACAACAACAACAACAACAACAACAACAACAACAACAACAACAATTTATCAATTTTCATACTTTATTTTGGTGTTACATCCAAACTTTGGTTTTATATGCAAACTTATGTCTTCGTTTGCATCTTGATTTTCTGTATTAAGTACAGAAGCAGTGAAAGTCGCTATCTAGTACACGTAGCACAATTGTAATCTAAGCTTGATTATTTACACTATAAGGTTTGTTTTTCCATTACAAACAAGGGTCAATCAACATTTCAAAATAACTCACAAGTGTCACCATTTTCATTAGAATTTACAGTAACGTTTTTATGACTGTCCAAGAAAATATGCCCCAGATAATAGCAGGAATAAATTGTCCAAAGAATAGTAATTTCTTTAATCAAGGGAACATGATGATTAAATCAAAAGCTTTAGATAGGTCTTTGGATATCATCAATGTTCCTTTGTCTACTAATAATGACATATCGTTAGTGAATTTTAAAAAGGCATTTACTATGGTGTACAATGTCTAAATCTAGATTGGAGAAAGGTCAGAACAGTATTCGTTGTAATTATATCCATTAACTGTAACGTAGACAGATTTTTCAAGTGATTTGGATTAAAATATATTACTGGAATGAGACAATACCTACAAAGAAGGCTACAATTTTCAGATACAAAAATAAGAAGTTTCTTAAAATATTATCACCCTCCCTCCACCAAATCTATATTACTTTTCAAGAAATCTAACAATAACATTTTACTTTGGAAAGGGCTTGGAGGAAATGAAATGCAAGCACAAAAAAGGGCTAATTAAGGCCTTTTTAAACATATGACATTTTAATGGTTTTAGACGTGGCCTGGAACTACAGTGGATTGGACTCAAGTGGCTATACTAGTTTCTTAGTGTTCAGCAAAGATACACGCTCCATAGTTTCTTGATATTCAAGGAAACTTTTGGTGAGTGTTGAAGTGTTGAGTGTTGATTTCTGCTCAAATTTAGCAAAATTTTTAGGAATTTGACCTGACAATTCATATTCATAATATTGATTTTTATTTTCTGATTTCATGTGAAAGCAAATCCATATTTCCTGGCTTGTACAAATTTCAGTTGTATACAGTTTGTGCACACATATGACCATTCAGTACAATTTAATTGATATAAATAAGCATAAACTGGAAATGTATGCAACTGAAGAACTTTGGAAACAAATCAGAAAAATATATATTTCATCAGTGAAAAAGTGTTTGTCCCTTTCCTGCTTTCTTCTACTTTTGCATATTCGTCACACTTAATTGTTTCAAATTTTTAAACAACCTGAAGAAACACAAAATACATATTTTAAATGATCATTTCATTTATTCAAGGAAAACAGCTATTGAACACCCAGTATTAATGCACCTGAAAAAGCAATTGCCTCCCGGCTAAACTTAATACCTGGTTATGTTACCTTTAGCACCAACAACTCCAATAAAACACTTGCGATGACTGGAGATCATTGTGGAGGAATTCTGACCCATCCTTCTTTGCAGAATTGCTTTAATCCAGCCACAGAGGGGTGCTTATTCAAAGTCCTATCACATCATCTCAATAGGGTTCAAGTCAGGACTGACTAGGTCAATAAAAACCTAGTTTAGTCTAGTGGTTATAGAGCCGGACTCTTATCTGGGAATACCGGGTTTGATTCCGCCCTCCTTCATGAAGCCAGCTGAGTGACCTTGGGCTAGTCACAGCTCTCTTCTGAGCTCTCACAGCCCCACCTACCTCACAGGGTGTTCTGTTGTGTGGAGAAGAATAGAAAGCTTTGTCAGCCGCTTTGAGTCCCCTGAAATGGGTGAGAAAAGCAGGGTAGAAAAGCCAATTCTTCTTCCTCCTCCTCCTCCTCCTCTTTTGAGCTATTCAGTGATGGACTTGTTCTTGTCCTTCAGACCTTTGTCTTGCATCATAAGCTTCAGACCATGGACTGATTGAACATTCTTCTTCAGGATTTTCTTATAAAGAACATAATTCATGGTGCTCTCAAGGCCCTGATGCAGGAAGGCATCCGCACACCATCAAATCACCACTATGTCCTTATGTGGAATGCTGTTAGCTTTAGGCCAAATGCAATGGGGTCCATCTTCAACTCATCAGTTTTACAGAATATTATTCCAAAAGCGCTGGAGGTTATCAAGGTATTTTTTTCCTCTTGGTTGACAGTGGCTTTCACCTTTTAACTCTCTTATGGCTCAATGCCTTTCTAATTCTGAAGTCATGAACTAGGACCTCATTTGAGGCAAGCAAGACCTGCAGTTCCTTAGATGTTTATCTGGATTCTTTTGTGACTTCGTGAATCAGGTGTCAGTGGGTGTTTCTGCACATGCCTCCGAGAAATGGATTTAAGAAAATCTGTTTCTCAGTGATCCAACCTCCTGAGGATCTGTCCCAAATAGGGACGGATCCTTGGAGGCCCTGCGTGTCCACACACATGCGGGGAGGCTGAATTGGGTGGCCGGATCCCCTGGGTGCTGTGCAGAGGCTGCAGCACCCATTCCAAAGGGCATCTGGCCTTCTGCGCCACCGACGCCACCCCCGGAGCCGCGGGACTGGAGCATACAGCTGCCAGTCACTGCACGTTTCCGGTGGCGCACGGTACGTGGGGGAGGGCAGAGGGAGGCAAACCAGCCTGTTTCCACCCTCCCCAAGGTGGTGGCTGCAGGGACATCCTTCCCTTTGCCTGTCAATGTGTGGAAGCGTCCTCCTTCCACATGGATCCCGGTGAAGGGCGGATTGAAGACCTAATTTTTTAGGTCTTTGTTTAGATCCGCTTTTCGGTAGCGAGACCCGATTTAGAGGCAGATCTCGCACACTGAAATGCGGAAGCGGCTGCCTCCAAGTGTCCCAAATGAGATCTTCAGTGCGTAAGGCAAGTGCCAATGGGTCTTAAATGTGTCTTAAATCTCGTGTTAATCTGGTTTCCGTGGCCAGTGTGGAAAACCCACTGTACTCTTGGACAAATTTTGGTAGGTCAAGCTCTTCTGGGCAGAATCTTCATTTTTTCAAGTTTTCTGTATTTGAAGATAATGGGTCTCACTCCAGTTTGGTGGATTTTGACACACTTAGAAATGGCTTTGTATTACTTTCCAGACTGATATATCTCAATAACTTTCTAATCTTTTCCAGAATTTCTTTTGATCATGGCAAAAATGTGCTACTTGTTGAGACCTTTTAGTCTATTCTACATTGTTGTAAATGTTCTATTTAAGAGAAGATTAGATTCAAGAAGCCTGGCAGTAACCAAGCCTAAGTGTATCTAGTCTGATTGAACTCAATTATCAATTAAATTTGGTTGCTCAGGTGAGTGAATGATTAGCGAGCAACTGATTTTTTAAATGTGCGATATGTGTTGGATAACTTTTTTCCTTCAATAAATAACACAAACATTTGAAAGCTATGTTTTGTGTTTATGCAGATTGAATTTGTCTCATATTGAATTTTGTTTGAAGATCTGAAACAAGTGTGACAAATTTATGAAAATCAAAGAAATCAGAAAGGGCTAACTACTTTTTCATGATACTTTATCCTTTTGCATTTTGCACATTTATAGAGAAACGGAAAATGAAAATCCCTCCAATTTGATGCAGAAAAGGAATTATTAAAAACCCATGAGAAATAATGAAAGGAACTCTGACTGTCCCATCCCTGATGAAAATTTATGTATCATGTTTATTCCATTCTTTATCAAAAGAACCAGCATCTGCTCATGATTTTTTTTCTGGAAATAGCTTAAAATCTTGTGAATTTTTCTGTTGAAGTGACTTTTGAATAAAACAGTTTTGAAGATGCTGTTAACATATAGATCCTTAGAAACTCTGTGTCTTTCCCATTTTTCATGTGCTTATACTCTGAGTTACAGGGCCATCTGCTTCGAGTTGCTTAGGTTAGCAACAGACAAGAAGACCTGAGCCCTTCATTTCCTGGTTCATGATCCCTCCAGTTTGAGTGCTGAAAAACTGGTACTTTTACAAAAGGAAACACAGATTTGACATAAAAAACAAGCGAGAGCAACAATAGGCAATGGTAGGGCAAACTCAATCAGCTATACAATGCTGATGGGTAAATAGAGGCAGTTCTGTTTGTGGTTTGTGCTGGCTGCTGAAAGTGTTGGGTGTATCTTCCCTTCAAAGCTTCTGGAATTATTTCAAACACTGTAAAGAGTAGAAGAAAGTATTCTATGCTACCACCTGCCAGGTGTCCAACAGGCTTGGGTTGGCCAGAGTAGATTTCGGCTTCCTTTTGCAGTTGTAGAGTGGGTTCCACCCAGTTTAAATCTAAGACTGGCAAAACTGCCCATGATTTTCCTTCTGTCAACCTCCAAAGAGAGCGTCTCGGGTTCACTTTTTTTTGTCTAGGAACAGTCAGCCTGGGTTTTTATTTATCAACTGCAGGCAGCTTTGTAATGGACACTTGGGAGAGGCACTGAGATCAGAGTTGAAAATGATGCCTCTGTGTCTCCATTTTAAAGGATAAAGGTGTCATTTTCAGTGGCACTTGGAAGCACCTTTCAAGGTAATAAATCACACCTGCAAAAATGGCACACCTTTCGGTGATCACATCTGGAAATGGGACGGTGTGATTGCTGTGAGGAATGTTCTGCCTCTAGAAATAGGCATGTGGTGGTAGAAGGTGCATTCCTGAATGCCTCCTCCTAAGTGGAGATGTGGCCTCAGAGTGACTGCAGAGGGCAAAGAGATTTTGCTGCGAAGACCAGAACAGGTTTCCAGACTTGAATTTTCTGAGCTGAATAAATATTGCTCCATGACACAGCTAAGTTTCCTGATTTCCCTCTTCTTGTTCCTGAAATCCTTTAGGATTATTTGACATAGTATCACCTTTCTGTTTTTTAGGGAAAAGGTAAGTTAAACTTTCTTTGGTCATTTTCTTGGGACAGAAATTCTGAAAATTGTGGAAAGAGCCCAGGATTAGGCGTGTGCACAAACAAAAGTTGTTTTGCTGTTGAACCATTTAATTGAAAAAAATAGCCGAAGTGCTATTTTTAATGCAGTGGTATGCTGATCTTGATGGTGCAGGCTGTCTTCTTGTTAAGACTGAAGCTAGGGTACACCTGACTATGATCTCAGCAGGCTGAGGAGCAGTGAATACAGGCAATGGGCCCATAAGCAATTTCCTGTGTTCAGTGAGGCTACCAGGGAGAAAGTGGCAGAGTCAGGACCACCACTGCAAGTGAAGAGTGAGAAAAGAGCTCTGAGAACATCATTTTGCTCTGCCATTGAAGTGGTGCGCAAATGCTTATGGCAGCACGACAGGAGGCCTGAGCCCTTTTTGGACTTGGCCCTTTTTTGAAATATATCTTGTGATAGGGCTCAGTTGTCTGTCTGCACTAGCATGCAGACAGTAGGCCCCGATTCCAGGACATTTACCAAAATAAGGCCAGTTGTGAAAAGGCCCAAAGACAGTTTCCATGCAGATGCTGCAGTCTTCCTGCACACTAAAAGTGCCATAAGGAGCATGGAAGTGCAGAGTTCGCCACCTTATGGTGCATCCACAGGATTATGTGATGACATCACACACATACCTGATGAGGTCATCCCTCCCTCTGGCTGGATGAATAGGAGCTAAGATGCAGCAATGAAAGAGAGGCAGGAAATATGATGGGCAGCAGGTGAATACGTTGCTTATTTCCCCTCACGTTCACCTTACCTTTGATGCTGAGGTGGACGGCAGGCTAGTGAATTGAAGTTCAGCACATACCGAATGTATTATTCTTTGCAATGTAATATCAACATAGATTCCATGATAACAGTACTTTTTGACACAACATCAAGGATTATAAGAGTTTTGATCTTCATGGAATGTTTTGCAAATGCTGGTGTGCTTAATCAAGTCATCTCTGCAGTGATGAAATTTCTTTTGTAGTACTCTGGAGAAACAAGGTAGAGAAAGTAACACTTAAAAAACAGAGAAGAAAATCAACTTTGTTAGAAAAGAAATAAGGGGAGACTAATCACAATGGCAAAAATCTGTAAATGAAACCAATGCAACAACAATAACAATAGTAATACAAACTACAGCAGAAAGAATTTACAGATGTTTTGCAAACTCTAAACTATACATTTGGTTTTTAGAGTCATATTTATGTCAACTTTATGTCATATCCATATTGCTTAATATCCTTTGAGATATTGTTTAACTACAGCTACCATCATTCCTTGTTCTTACCCAGATGCCAAAATGGCACTCACTCATCACTGGCTAAATGGGTGAAGAAGAAGAATCTGTGTTTAGTTGGTTCAGTAACTCTGTCTCTGCTGACCGCCTCTGAAGCACAATCTAACAATTAGTTGATAAAATCATTAGAAATCTGCAAGTATTTAATCCTTACTGTGGATACTTGTATAATTGTCTTGGAGACCCTATCAGATCACATCCCTGTGTGTCTCACAGCCATTAACAATACTCTAAAGTGAACAGGGAGTGATTTTAAAAGCCTTGTTCACTGTGCAGATATGGTTGTTAAGTTTCTATTGTAGGAAAGAATAATTTCATGATCACTGTTTCAGGTCTCCCTTGCGATTTGCATGTATAATCAAATGAAAAGGCCTCTGAAATACTGGAATTCTTTCGACAGGAAAAGTGAGTTTCAGATTAACAAGGTGGAAAATCCATTTATAGCCTACTTCAAGATCAGACTAAGATACATACATATTTGTTACCATTATAGCAGTACAGGCTGTTCATCTTACCTTGGATGTAATTATATAGAAATAGGGGTATTCAAAATATGTAAGTAGACAGCTGGATATTTAAAACTTTTAAAAAATTTTTTGAAGCTCAGGCAGTGTATAATTAACAAACGTCTTTACACCTTTTCAAAAAAGAAAGCAATAAGCCACTTGTAAATAATGGCAGCTATATATTCATTACTACTCAAGGCCAATAATCTGGAGGGCTTTTCTTTTCTACAATGTTACCAAAGTGTGGTTTTTTTTGACATGTTATGTAGAAATGGTATCATTAGTAGTAGTAGTAGTGCATTTCAATTTTCAAGCAAGAGAAGAGCATTAATATACAGGCACATGAAGTTGCAAGACATGTAGAATAAACTGTCACCTGGTTCTGATTAAAAAAGCCTCGGCCCTGATAAAAAGAGGTCCTTATGTAGCTCAAGGGCTCCTAATTTGTAGATGCATGGGCTCAACTTCAAATAGCAAATAGCTGATTTTAGTAAACTGTTCCTTTTTTTAGGTAGGTGAGCTAAATTCAGTATCCTTAAACCCTTGTGTCTTAGAGGAAACTAAACATCAAAGGCTGGGAAAACAGGTATATTTTAACCAGGCACTGAAAACTATTCAATGGTGAAATCTGGCAAAAATCCAGAGGGAAGCTACTCCAGAATCTGGGGGCCATCACAGAAAAGGCCACTTCTTTGCTATGTGAGGTATTTCAGCTTGCATAATATAGGCTAGTGAATGTGAGCCATGCTGGAGCGGGCTAGCAATAGCCTGCTCCAAGGGTTGCCCACAGCCAGAAAGTCCATTGTGCTTCAAAGGCTGGGAATGCCGTCTCCTAGCTTTTGCAGTATTGGGTCAGGCCCTTTTTGGTCTGTGCTGACTTCTAGTATCACCTCCAGTGGTGCTTCCTGGTGTGCTGCTGGAAAAGAGTTCCCTGTCTGAGTTGCGACTGCATGATGTCTCCATGCTCTTCACAGATCAGAATACTTGTGTTCTGGGATGAAGTGCAACTTTGGCTGTCCCAGTCCATACCTTCATCCAGTGTGGATGAAGTGTACCAAGAGGGCTTGGCCTGCTCTTTTATGCAGATTGATGGCTGCTTCTGAATGAAGTCCTGAACTACCCAACAGTCTAGTTCCTGTAACTGTAGCCAGGGCACTGACTTTTAAACTGAGCCAAAGAGATGCATGGAATTTCATTTATTTATTTCTATCCCAATCTATTGATTTATAGCAGTTAGTACAATTTACTACTACTTTTGTTTTTGACAAAGCATATATCTAATTGGCTACTTGTCTTGCTACTTGCCCTTGAACTATGTGCGGAAAACCCTAATTCACCCTTTGCACATCTTTTCTTGGGGAAACTGCACTTTTGCATAACTAAGAAAGGCCATGTCCTTGCTTTTATTCTTACCTTGGTCTAGAGGTAAGGAACATCTGGAGGATAATTAGATGATCTCAGACAAAGATATGGTTCAAAGAGAATATATGTACACTGTTTAGAGAGCTGCAGGTTAAAACTAGGACTGAATTATGCTCAGTAATAAGCTCCTGAAGATGTACAGTGAGATGATTTAGCAGTGGTAAAAATCTTGTTAACAACCTTAGTGCTGCAGTTTGAATCACTTGGCATTTCTGAATGTCCTACAAAGATAGCACAGGGCTACAACCAGAACCAAAAAGCTAATTGTGGCACTTCAATAATTGGTGGGAAAGCTGCAATGCCAGACAAGGACAACTCAAGATGGTTGACGCTCTGCCGCCCACACACCTGCTAAAGTAAGATGTTAGTACCTTCATACCAATTTGGTGATTCAAGAGTTAATTCAGGCAGGCGAAACAAGACTCACATCATGCTTAACTTTAAAAATTGCCATGCTGAAAATTCCATGATGACATCTATACTATCTTCTGCACCATTCATATGTGTATTTTTATCTCTAAGACATAATCTGCTATTTTGATTTATGTCTATTATTAACATTAACCAATATGAATGGGGTAATTTTATACCCTAACCAAGTAAAAGTATAGATGCATTTATTTTCAATGAATTTCAGAAATTATGGTCATCTGGTACAATTTTACAATTTTAGCAAACTTCCTAGGTAAGAATCCCTGCAGGGATAAAACAAGAGGCACACAAGACAACTCTAGCTATAAAGTTAGACTGATTCTGGCACCAGGGCTTGAGACAAGACCTAGCAGAAGAAGTTCATGGAGACAAATTCCATCCTCTGCAGGTTCTTCTGAGGTGTTAAGCTAGATTGTCCTGTTCATGACCTAAAAATGAACTTCAGAACAAGTCAACAGATGGTTAGGCGAGGAGGGAAATTCATTGGCAATATTTTGTTATGGTGGATGTTTAAGAACATAAGAGGAGCCCTGCTGGATCAGGCCACAACCCATCTAGGCTACGGTCACACCTATGGTTTAATCCAACTTCAGTCCATCTTCAGAGTGAGAGAACACATCAGGAAAGTGACCAGTGATTTTCTTTTGCCATTAACTATCCTAAAGGTGCAACTTCTGAGGGTGTGTCCCCATGCACGGTTGGTTCGGTACTGAAATTGGATTCAGCAAGGGGTGTCCCATGTGTTTTAGATTTGGCCCAATTTCCATGGACCAAATCACCCAAACCAATGCCAATTAGGACCAAATTTGCCTATTAAGGGCAACGCGCCTGCTCAGATTGCTCCTGAGGGCAAAGGCTGCTACTGGCAGCCCCAGCCACCCAGGAGACGCACAGGACCCAGGCGTGCTGCATCCTGGGCGAAGACCCTCACAACAAAGATGACCACGGAGAGGTAAGGAGGGGTTTCGCCGCGGGCCCAGCGGGGTGGCTAGGGTGGGCTTTTTGGAAGCTTGCCCTGGCCCCAGAAGTGGCGATCCGCCGCTTCTGGGGTGAGGGCAAGCTGTGGCAGTGAGGCCCCCCCGGCTCGCCATGCTTGGCTCCGGTGAGCCAATCATGGCGGGCAGGGGGAGAGCCCTCGTTAGTTACACTTGTGCTGTGCGGACGCATCCTAAATGGATGCATTTTCACGGCGCAAAACCACTTGAGATGTGGTGTGTAACTAACACCCATTAAGCACGGATTAAGCATGGGTAGGTGTGGACGCACCTACCGGAAGTGTGCTTAATAGCCCACTCTAATGCAGACGTGGTGGTGCCAAACTGGTTTTGCCGCCAAAATCCGCATTAAAGAGGGACGTGCAATGCAGACACGCATGGCCGGAAGTGTGCTAAAAAGGCACATAAATGTGGACGCGCGTGTCCCAATCCGTGCTTAATGGGTGTTAAAGGCCTGTGCGGAAGCACCCCTAGTTTCCAAGGTTTTGCCATAAATTTAATATTTTATGTGAATAAAAGTACAATATATGTTTAAAAAGCATTTTTATATTTTAAAAATGGTTAAAATGTATATTGCTTATATGTAGATCTTTTTATGCATTGCTTAAGGAAATAAATGCGATAAAAGTGAGAAATAAGAGAATGAGAATTTAATAGCAGAAGTAAAAGTGGCACATTCAGGCTATTCAGTTCATGATTAGTAGATGGGTAGCAGTGTGAGAAAGAATGTTGTTGCCAGTGCTGGACAGATAAGAGTTAGCCTGTTTGGTGTTATTAAATGTTCCAACTTCAGTTTTAAATGCAGACATCAGATTGCAGAAGCTTGGGAGAAATGAGCTCCAATTATAATTCCTACCAATACTCCAGTGACTGACATTACTGTAATGACTCAGACAAATCATAAAGCATTTGACTGACAATGAGTTCTTCCAAATTGTCTAGCATAACTGCATGAGGACTATCTATTTAATACTGCCTTTCACTTAGAGCTTCAGTTGTTTATAGAACTCACCATTGGTTGCTTGAGAAATGTTATTAGCATACCCCATGCTGTTGGGGTAGCCTTTGCCCACTTCTAAAATCCATTTGAATGATCTTTTAGTGAAAGTTGCAATGCAATAAAGTTCTTCAGAGAGCTTCTTTTTTCAGAAGGGAGGAAAAGGTCTCCAAGGCCCTTCTTGAAACACAATTTATCACTGGGCTTGAAGCGAACAAAATTCTTCCCAACCAGCTGTAGCAAATGACCTTTCTTGTATGCCTGATAATAACTTTATGATAATGAGGCTGAGAACCATTCCGTAGTCTGATAATTTTATTTCTAATTGAATTGCTATATTTGATATGGGGAAGCTTAACACATTCTGAAACTGCAGAAATATGATATAGGAAATGGCAAGATTTGAAATACAATGAGAAATACCAGTGCAGCAGCCTAGAAATTAAATCTATTTCATTTGTATGTCTCCATTTTCACAGGCAGGGAAAGACTCAGGTTCTATAATAATAATAATAATAATAATAATAATAATAATAATAATAATAATAATAATAATAATAATAATAATAATAATAATAATAATAATAACCCCCGATGGGTGTGGCCTTGTCGTGGCGGTGGGGCTTGAGTGCTCCAATGAAGCTGAGAGCTGGGCTGACGGTAGTACAAACTACTGGAAGGTTCAACCATGCCAGAGAGGTCGAAGCAGAGGAGCCAGACTAAGTGCACCCAACCCATTTATCATAATGGAGACTCAAACAAACAAAAAGTCTATACTGGCTCAGTCGTCGCCCAGGATAAAAAGGACCACGGTGGTTTCTGAGGAACCTGGGCAACCATCGAAAAATGGGCTACAGGAACAAAATTCACAAACAAGGAAGCGGCAGAAATTCTCAAGGCCAGAGAATCGTATGGTCATGAAGTGCTACTACAAATCAGAACCTGGAAAACGAGGCTATCAAAAACAGATGCACCAGCTATGGAAACAAGAATACCCAGACTCGAAGATAACAGAACTGCGGCTAGCTGATCAGAGAAGATTCATAAGCGGGACTAAAGTGTTCAGTGAAGCTGAACTCGAAGAAATACGAAAAGCTTATGAAACTGAAGCACCGAAGCCTATTGTGGCAGCAATAGAAGCTCCAACAAGACCAGGAGTCACTGATCAACTAGAATCTGATGAAAATCTGGAAATCCTGCAAAAAGAGGAAGAACAGCAGCATGAAGTCATGGATGAAACACCTGGCACATTGTCTCAAAGACAGCAGGAACTGAAGGACAGAATAGTGGCTCATACAGCATCAAGTACAGAGCGAAAGCGACTGCCAACCCTAAAAACTATAGGCAGAAAATGACTTGTCCCACTGATGAATGACATCAACTCTGCCCTTGTAACTGTTCAGGTAGCAACAATCGAAGAACTGAACCAGCTTGCCTACAGTACAGCTGTGACAGTAACAGAAGAACTAGGGTTACTGCAGCCAAAACCAATTAGAAAATCAACTGAAAAACCAAAGTGGAAAGTCCGACTGGAACTAAAAATGAAAAGCCTGAGATCAGATGCCAGCAACCTAAAAAACATGAAGGAGAAGAAACTGAACAACGAGAAGACTAAAGAACATCTGATCAAAAAATACGGGCTGAATACCAGGAAAATTGATGAAGCTTTGGAAATCGTGAAACAGCAGATAACAGCTACAGCCAGGAAGATCGAAAGATATGAAGCAAGAATCATCCAGTACAGGCAGAACCAAATGTTCCAGTCTAATCAGAGGCAGTTCTACCAGAGCCTGCATGAGCAAGTAGACAAGAAAATTGAATAGCCAGAGGAAGAAGCAACAAACAACTTCTGGAAAGATCTCTGGGAGGCTGAAAAAGAATACAACAAAACTGCTGGGTGGATAAAGGATTTTGAGAAGAAATTCTCCAAGAACAAAATGCAGCAGCTGGAAATAACACCTGAAATGGTCACGAAAAGAGTGAAGAAAGTGAAGAACTGGACATCCCCTGGCAATGATCAGTTGCATGGCTTCTAGCTCAAATACCTGACCAGCCTGCATGCAAAAATGGCCGAACAGTTCAATGAAATGCTGCAAACAGGAAACATCAGTGAATGGCTAATAACTGGCAAAACATACTTAATACAGAAAGATGCAGCAAAGGGAGCCACACCGGAGGGATTTTCGCACTGCAACGCGTTCCGTTTGGAACGCGTGCAGGCGGGCAGCTTAAGACAGTTCCGGACGCTTTCACCATTCACACACAGGAGCGCCGGAACGCATGTAAACGCGTTCCGGCGCGCCTGTGTGCGAATCCTAAAGCGCCCGGAACTGTCTTGGCCGGCAAAGGCCGGCCAGGGGCGGGGATTCTGCCGGCAGCGCTGCTGCCCATTGGGTGAGAGCACCCAAGGGGCGGGCAGCGCTGTCAAGCCAGTCGCCGCGCTTCGTGCCAGCTCTACGGGGCCGGATCGGGCCCTGTGGAGCTGGCACAAAGATGCCCGGGCACCCGGGTGCCCATCGGAGGGGCCGGGGCAAGGTCCCTATGGGGCAGGATGCCTTTGGAGATCAGAGCCCCTGGCTCTGATCTGCAAAGGCTTCGCCCCGCGCCCCGATCTCGCCTATCTGCGGGGCGCGAGTGTCTGGATCTAGGCGCGGGTGCCCCGCAGATCAGCCACCCACCCCCCCAGTCCCCCAAACCCCCACCCCCAACCACCGCCCGAGCCCGATCGGGCCCATCTTCTCTGTGAAGGTGCCTACAGCGAGGCACCTTCACCGCGAAGATGATTCCCCCCCCCAGGGCCCTGGGAGGACGCGCGCGTGACGGAGGACTTACCTCATTGCTGTCCAGGCTCGGAATGTGGGGGGCATTCTGGGAGCGCACAGCACGCAGCCCAACTAAGCCCCCTATTGGACAAGCAGTTCACGTGAACTGCTTGTCCAATAGGGGGCTTAGGTGGGCTGCGTGCTGCGCGCTCCCAGAATGCCCCCCGCATTCCGAGCCTGGACGGCGATGAGGTAGGTTCTGCGTTGCGCGCGCGCATCCTCCCAGGGCCTTGGGGGAGGGAATCATCTTCGTGGTGAAGGTGCCTCGCTGTAGGCACCTTCACAGCAAAGATGGGCTCGATCGGGCTCGGAGGGTGGTTGGGGATGGGGGTTTTGGGGACTGGGGGTGTGGGGGGACTGATATGCGGGGCGCCCGCGCCCCGCAGATGGCCACGATGGGGGCGCGGGGGACCCTTGGGGGACTGGAGCGATGCACTCCGGTCGACCAAGGCGTTCCTCGCCCCCAGCCAGCCCAACATCGGCCTCCTGCCACCCCGGAAAGGGGTACAGGAAGCTGATGCTGGTGGCTCCCCGGCTTCGGCAGCCCCATTGGGGCTGCCGGACCCGGGAAGGAGCCACGTCCCGGCGGCTGTCGGGGATGACAGACGGGACCCACCAAATCGGGGTTCCCCTGTCCCATCTGCCAGGGTCACTGACCCTGGCAGATGGGAAAGGGGAACCCCAATTCGGTGGGTCCCGTCTACCGGCTTCGCCGCGCTGGCGCGATCGCCGGCCCGGCAAGTCGGGCTCTGGGGGCGTGCCGACGGCTGTCAGGGAGAGAAGCGTGCGCGAACGCTTCTCTCCCAGAACGCGCCGGGGCGGCTTGTCCGCATTGGAATGGATACAGAGCACTTTAAAGTGCTCTGCATCTGGAACGCGTGGAAGACAGCTCCGGACGTGAGGCAGCGCAAGCCCCCTGGGGCAATGCGAATGCCTCGTCCGGAGCTGTCTTCCACGCGTTCGGAAAAGGCCTGTGCAAAAAGGCCTCAGGAAACTACAGGCCGATAACTTGTCTACCTACTATGCTCAAGCTGCTGACAGGCATAATAGCAGACAGGATTCAAGACTACCTCGAAGACAACAACATCATGCCAGTAGAACAAAAAGGAAACAAACGGAGAAGCAGGGGCACAAAAGACCAGCTACTGATTGACAAAATGATTCTGGAGAACTGCAAAAGCCAAAAAACAAACCTGTATATGACTTGGATTGACTATAAAAAAGCTTTTGATTCACTGCCACATGGTTGGATCACAAAGTGCCTGGAAACCATCGGGATCAGTCAGAACATCACCAAATTTATAGAAAGTGCGATGAAACACTGGAAGACCGAGCTTTTTGTCGGAAATGAAAGCTACGGACTGATCAACATCAAAAGGGGCATCTTCCCGGGGGACTCATTGTCCCCACTGCTTTTCATCATCGCTATGATCCCACTGTCACTCATCCTACAGAAAACAAACCTGGGCTATCAAACTGCCAGGAATTCACATCTACTGTTCATGGATGACTTGAAGCTTTATGGAAAATCTGAAATCGAGATCCAGTCACTGACCAACACAGTGCGAATATTCAGCAGTGACATCAGTATGGAGTTTGGCCTGGACAAATGCGCCACAGTGGCACTGAAGAAGGGGAAGATTACTGAAAGTGAAGGCATTGAAATGCCAAATGGTCAAGCCATCAGGTCCCACCAGCCAGAAGCCTACAAATACCTTGGCATCTTGCAACTGGATAACATTAAGCATGGCCATGTGAAATCTGTGGTCAGTAAAGAGTACATTCAAAGGACTAGAAAAATCTTGAAAAGTAAATTGAATGGCAGTAACACCATTAAGGCCATAAACACCTGGGCCATACCAGTCATTAGATACACTGCGGGAATTGTGAGCTGGACTCAGTTGGAATTGGACAACTTAGACAGAAAAACCAGAAAACTGATGACGATCCACCATGCACTACATCCTCGGAGTGATGTCAACAGGTTGTACTTGCCCAGGAAAGCAGGCGGTAGAGGACTTTTGCAAGTGAAGCAAACAGTGGAAGAAGAGAAGCATGCATTCGCAGATTACGTGGCAGAAAGCAAAAAATCAGCTTTGATTGGAGTCAACAACCAGAAGCTTCTCAACGTGCAGCAAACCAAGAAACAGTACTGGAAAACTGCAATTCAATGCCGAACGGACAGCTGGCACAATAAAGCACTGCATGGGCAGTTCCTGGAGAAAATCGAAGGCAAAGTGGACATGGAAAAGACCTGGGCTTGGCTTACGAATGGAACATTGAAAAAGGAAACAGAAGGACTGATTCTTGCTGCAGAAGAACAAGCAATAAGAACAAATGCCATCAAAGCCAGAATTGAAAAATCAGAAGATCCAAAGTGCCGACTCTGCAAAGAAGTGGATGAAACAATCGACCATATACTCAGCTGCTGCAAGAAGATTGCACGAACTGATTACAAGCAGAGACACAATGCTGTAGCACAAATGATCCACTGGAACTTGTGCCAAAAGTATCATCTGCCAGTGGCAAAGAACTGGTGGGATCACAAGCCAGAAAAAGTTGTTGAAAACAAACAGGCAAAACTACTTTGGGACTTCAGGCTTCAGACTGACAGAAAACTGCAGCATAACACCCCTGACATTACAATTGTTGAGAAAGAGAAGGTGTGAATCATCGACGTTGCTATACCAGGTGACAGCAGAATTGAGGAGAAACAGTTGGAGAAACTCACCAGATACGAAGATCTGAGAACTGAACTACAGCGACTCTGGCGAAAACCAGTCAAAGTGGTCCCAGTCATCCTCGGCACACTGGGCGCAGTGCCAAAAGATCTCAGCGGGCACCTAAAAACCATTGGCATTGACAAAATATCCATCTGCCAACTACAAAAAGCCGATACATCACGCAGTTCTAGGTGCTTGGGAAGTGCCCGACTAGTGATATAATACGAAATCCAGCATAATCATCTCGTTTGCTGTGTGTAACTGCTGTTTTACATCATCACAATAATAATAATAATAATAATAATAATAATAATAATAATAATAATAATAATAATAATAAACAACTTAAAACATAAAACATACATTGTTAGAAAAAAAATTAAAATATACAGTTGTTAATCTCTTGATTACATTTGATGACTTCCTATCTTCATGTTCTTTCCTTGTACCTCTAATGTTTGGCCCCCCAATTTCCCCCCTCTTCTTCTTTCATCTAATTTTTTACTGAGTCCTTGAAACCTGCAATTAATATATCATTATCTTGTCATTGTAAATAATCAATAAAAGATTGCCAGTTCTTTGTAATATTTGCTGCTAATGAATCTCTTATTAAATTGGTTAATTTGTCCATTTCCACAAATTCTGTCAACTTAATTACTCACTCTTCTATTGATCGGATATCTTCCATTTTCCATCTCTGAGTATATATAAATCTGGCAACCGTTACCATATATTGTATTAATATTGTCTATTCATCTAAGTTTTTAAGAAAAACTCAGGCTCTTTTTGGTTTTGGGCAAGAGACCTGCAGGAGGTTCTGGTACAAGTCCAAGGCTCCAAACATATGTAGAATTGCACCACCAGCTGCACTTTCCCCTTAAATGTCTTTGTAGTGACTTCTGTTATCTTTCTCTTTCTTCCTTCCTGCTGGTACTGCTGCCTACTGTTGGCATATCTCTGTCCTTTCCAGCTGGTTATGTTTGCTTTTGGGCAGGCTGATTGACATGAAGCCTGGAAGTACTTCAGTCAGAGTTTACAGCTTTTAAATGCAACAAATGCTGGTAGGTGTCCAGACATAGCAAAGGATGGCAATTCCATGTCCCATGTTAATCTCACAGATGCAAGACACTACTGGAGAAGGCAGACCTGCTCCTTAACACCAACATGAGACTTGGAACCTTTATTACCTTACAGTTCAAAGCTATCCTTTGAACTTATGTCCAACTTTACTACTTATTAATTTATTATTTAGGTGTGTAATGCCATTTTTACAGGACACTATACCTGGGAGTAGAGTACCAAAGAAAGGACACTCCTAAAACATCTCATTATGCAAGTGAAATGGTTCAGGATCAGAGGGTGGGGCTGAAGGAAGGGATAGACTGGGGTTGCTTGCTCACCCTATGCTAAAACAAACAAACAAACAAACAAACAAACAAACAAACAAACAAACAAACAAACAAACAAGCTTCATTCCTAAAGAATGTTGGGTGAGAAGGAGGGGGCAGGAGAGTGTGAGTGGCTTAGATCTCAATCATGCCTCAATTTCTTTTATTTGGCACCTTTCAGAAGGTTATAAGCTGTCACATTTTCATTTGTGGTGGTACATTGTGCCCTGCAATGAATGCAGCATCTCAGTGAAAGGCACGAATGCAAAGACATCCTCATAGGAAGGGCCTGAGAAGAATGGGCTGTGCGGTGTCATAGCAAAGGGCTTAATTGATTACAGTATATATTATAGGTTTATTCGTATATTATAGGTTTGCTTCTCTCATAAGTTTGCTCATTAGCATTTCCCTGTTTCTTAAAGAGGACCCAGCATATCTTCCTTATTTAAATAAAGGTGATACAGACATCCCCTCTGGCTCTGTCTGCTTTACTGGGCAAATAAAAATGGTCATTCCTTAAAGCTTCTGCTCTACAGGAAGATTGGGTCACTTCCTCTAAGACATCCTCCCCCATCATATGAAAACATGATCTTCCACCCTTTCCACACTTCTCAGTAACTTGGTTTAACTATTGGTGTGAATTAAGGGAGGCCCAGCCCCTTCTAGTACACCCCATCTACACAAGTCAGAGTGTAGATCAGGCTTGGATGCCCAAAATACTGAGGATCTATAAGAGGCATGACAGTTTCAAGTTAAGTTTTAGTTTGTGCAGCTTTGAAGTTATTTCTTTAAGAAATAGGACAAAAGAACACAGTGTGTTGCTTTGTGGCAGGTTTACAATATTTCCTCAATATCTGGGTAAAGTTTTCACACGCCTCCCAGTTATGCCGCCAGCTGAAAGCTGTGCAGCAGCATTTCTCTTGCCTTGACTAAAAAAGTCATTTTCTCTCTCCTCCTAGCAGCAGTATAGCAACATCAGTTAAAAATATACTTCTGCACTGAGGTAGTTTATCTGTTGTTTCTGCCGAGCCAATGTGGTTTCTGTGCAACTTTTTCCAGTCACACCCTAAACAAAAGATGAAACTGAAGAATCATGAAACAATGTTTAATCTATCATAATCATTAGACAGCAGAAAATGTATAAAACTATCATAGCAAGGCGAGACGTACGTGCATTGTTCATTCTGTTGGAACATCTTGCTATGCTGTGACATTAATGATGTCAAAATGCAGTGCAAATAGGAAAGCAAAAAATCCAGAATCTCAAAAGTGCCTTCAGTCATTGCAAACTTTCAGAAGCACTTGGTCAAATGTATTCAATGCAGTAGCAGATCAGGCTGTGGAGTTAGAGTTTTATTCCAGAGAATGGTGCTCCAACACAATCTGCCAAGTTGCTATGAGTGACTCATTCTGGTTGGAAAAGTATTCCCAGACAGTGAAACTGTCAAAAATTATGCTTGGGGGGCACACCAAAGCCACTCACCTCATCCATGATACTGAACAAAATAGCAGAAAACTGTTATAAATATGTTTATAGTTATAACAATTTCATCCTGCCTATAATTTAAGATCTTCAGAAGATCTTAAATTTTTTTTTTTTTTTAGATTGTATGCCAATGGCAGGTTTTACTCTTTTTACTTTTTACTCTTTGATTATTTTACTTTGTACAGCGCTGAGTACATGTACAGCGCTTTAGAAATAAACTAATAATAATAATAATAAAGAAGAGACTCTCTTGGTGATATGATCTCTTTCACAGCCCCACCTACCCCATAGGGTGTCTATTTCAATGTGATGCCTCTGTTGCCCTTCCAGATGGATACTGTGGTTGATAGTATCAAAAGCCATGGAGATATCCAGGAGAACCAGAAGGGTGGGGTACCCCTGCCTTTCTCACAGGGAAGGTAATCACCTAGGGTGACCAGGGCTGTTTCAGTGCTGAAGACCTGAAGCCAGGTTTCCTCCAAGGGTGTGTGTTGTGGGGAGAAGAATAGAGCAAGCAGCTTGTCCACATCCTCAGGCCACAATAATTGAAACTGATCGAGAATAACTGGAGCAGATAGTATTCTCCGGATGTTTCCACTGGACTATTTCCAAGTATAACATCCAGTCCTCTGTGAATCTGAGCAATTTTGCTCAAATGCCCTACAAATCTGTCACTATGGCTAGATAGCCATAGCCCTTGGGTCTTCCTACACACACCTTTAATCTGGATTAGGGCTCCATGTAGAACACTTCTTGGCCACATAGATCCACAGGTTAATGTGGATTGATGAAGCATGAGTCTGAGACAAGACCAGATTAAGAAGGCCTTTAATCCGGATTTGTTGTAGACCCAATTAATAAGGTCTACATCTGGACCAAGGACCTTGGTCTGGATCAGTAATGCTGAACCTATGACATGCATGTCACCAGGTGACATGCTAAGTCCTGGGCATGTTTTTGCCATTTGGTATCTTGTGGCCCCCAGGCTGCTTCTGGTTTGCGGCCTACAAGATACTGGGAGCACAGAGGCACTGTTTGTGCCCAGCATAGGAGGTGCGATGGAGTCACGTCATTGCCCTGCTGGGTCATGCACAGTGAATCTGTGCTCCCGGCAGCTAAAGGACTGAAGACGTGTGCGGCAGCAATGGCTTTACTCAGTTTTTCCCTCTACATACTTTTGTGAGACCTAATTCTCAGTGTTAAATAATATTAAAACCAAGAAAAAAAACTGACTGACAGATGAAGTTAGTAGCGCTTGCTTGGGTGTGAAGTGTACGAAATACCAACCTTCAACTGAAGATTTAGCAAATGAGATTCAGCAACAAAAAAGTCACTGATGTAAGGAATTATTTGTTTTTGCTTTCAATAAATACATATATCAAAATATAACTCTTTTTTTTACTAGAGCTACAAATATCACAAAATTATGGATATTTCTAGATGTAACATGGCACCCGAGTTAAGCTAGGTATTTTTGAGAATTTTGACACACCAAGCTCAAAAAGTTCACCATCACTGGTCTGGATCCTGGAAGTATGCAAATGGCATGCCTCCATGATCTGGAACTACTGAAGAATGCTATTTGATGGAACACCAGATGGTCCCACTGAAGAGCATCCCCTATTGCTAGGAGTGGAAGAAGCCTACTGTAGAAGTCTACCAAGTTGGATCGTAGGTCCCTATTTTGAGATATAGTTCAGAATAAGGCCTAGTGCAGAAAAGATTTTTGTTTGAAGAGGAATGACTTTAAGAAATGTAAGGTTCTTTATGAATATCAGGTACAGGCAGATCTGAACATGATGAGTTTTTGTACAGACTTCCTTAATGGACATAGACCTCAGAAACCACTTACCAACACAGAGCTGCAGTGAATAGGGCTCACAGAAAATGTCTGTCCATGTGCTAGTGCTTTTGTATTGATACAAAGCTCATTATAAACATCCACTATGTTTTCCCATGATAAGAGCACTCCTTTAAACTCCAAAGTTTGCCTATTTAATATTTTTATTCACTGTTAGATAATTCCCACAGCATCTTTTTGTTATTTTCTGAGTTGAATTGAATGCACTCCTCTGAGGATCATAAATCATTGGAAGTTTATTTGGGAGCTTTTTCCCTTTTCGTTCTTCTGATTGCCTTGCACGGCAGAATGATCTGATAAACTTTCTTAATCAGATTACATGGCCCACTGACTCTGAATATTATCCGATTCACTTCTCTAAATAAGGGATACAATGCTGTGCTTCACAATCTGATCTTACGAAAGAAGAAGTAGGCTGACAGCAAATGAGCCTACACTTCTTGCTGAGGGAATTCTTCTAATCTATCTGTAATCTTATTCCGTTCTCTCCTCCCTTGAATAAATTTATGAAAGAAGCTTGATTTCAAAAATTCTCAGTTCAGGAAATTATGAGACTCTGAGGTTGAGCATTATGGGGAACTGTGGCTCAAGAAAGATGTTCCATTTCATACCACAGAAATTTCTACTAAACAGAATTATAGTTATTTAATTCAATTTAATTAATTTATTTAAAAGATCTATAGTCTTGCTTTCTAAAAAAAAAATACTCTGCCCAAGCAGGCTTGTTACTATCACAGGATTACAGAAGCATCCAAATAGGAGAACCCCTGGAAATCTCAAAAATGTCAGTGACTATCAGCACACCAGTTAACAGTAAATGCAAAACCAGAGCATCATTCAATCACAGCATCATCTACAAACTGCATATACATTCGGAAGCTTACAATAATTACCTGTTTTCAGAAGGGTATTCTTCCATTGCATCTATACACAGTGAAAAAAGTAGCTCAAGAGTGGCTTAGAAGTGGAGTGCCTTTCTGGCTTTATCACATGAATCAAAGGCACTAGCGTGTGGATGCTATCATGTCTAAACTGTTTTTGAGCCACATGTGGATGCAGCCTTATTGCTACGCCACCAAAACAGTACCAATTTATGTATTTATTTACATTTTTATCCCACTGTATTCCCAGGTGACTCTGGGCAGGTAACAGCATTTAAAATAAAACAATAACAGTATGTATTAAAACAATAGCATCTGCAAGGGGGAAGAGAAAAGTGTATCCCCATTTAACCAAAGGCCAGGGCAAAGAGGTGTGTCTTCACTGCCTTCCTAAACATGTACAGTGAAGGTGATGGACACACCTTAAGGGGGAGACAAATCCATAGCCTAGGGGCCATCACTGAGAAGGACCTCTCCTAGATGCCCACCCTTTTTACCGCTGAGGATGGTGGGGCCACCAGGAGGGCCTCCCCTCAAGATCGTAAGGCACAGGCAAGTCAATAAGGGAGTAGGCGTTCCTTTAGATACCTGGAGCCCATCATTTAGGGCCTTATAAGTCAGAGTTAACACCTTGAATTGGGCTTGGTAGCGAATCGGCAGCCAATGCCACTCTTAAGACTGCTGTGATGTGCATCTGGCCAGCTGTCCCGGTCAGCAATCTAGCAGCTGTATTCTGCACTAGCTGCAGCTTCTAATGGATGGTTTTATAAATGTCTCATTTTTATGCATGAGAGGCAGGGCACAGAGAGTAAGCTGCAAGACAGACCAGCAGTCGATTTCTAAATTCCTCACACTTTCCTCACATTTTGAAGGATGATTCCCGCATCTGTAGTTTTGCATTCCAACAGCACTACACAAATGTCTTCCCATTTCAGTTGTCCTTATGGCCCTTGTTTCTCGCTTCATCTTACAGTACCACATGTAAGAGTTTCTCTCTCTTGTAGTGTGAATTCCAGACAAGGATCCAGGTTTAAAGTGAAAAAGAGGACCGGGAAGTAAAATTCCACTTATCTGAACTGGTATGAGGTGTCAACTAAGCAACACTTAAAAAAAAAAGTGCACTTTCATTTGATTTAAGTTCATATGCAAACTGACTGATTATATTATATTGGGTGGCCAATATAATATAGTTCAAGATGGAGAAAAGATAGATTAGAAATGTAGTAAATAAGTGTGTGTAACGATTATGCTTGGTAAACTTTGTTAATGTGGAAACAAAAACAAATTTACATAACAGTCAGGAGTCATTTTTATGTCAGTCACGGAGGCTTATGTGAAACTGCTGTTCTTAAAGACATAAAAAGGACTAAGTTTATTTATTTATTTTTAAAGGTGGGGGCTTTATGACTCAAGGGAAGAGCTGTCCTTTTGGACTATTGCATTATTTCAAAATGCCACACTTACGTTTTTGCACTTAACCAATGCGAGACACAGATTTCAGCAGAACATAAATATTTGTGAAATGTACTCATTAACATATCAAGGTTTTCCATCAAAGTGATTGATGTTGTTAAGACAAAAACTGTTCTTTCTAGGCTCCAGCATTTGCTTGAGGTTTCTGTGGGCTCCTGTGGTACACCTGACAGCTGTGTGAGTCATCTGACACAATGGGTAACGCCAGTGAACATTCTATTGTCTCCCAGCCATCACAATAAAGGTGTTAATCCTTTTTCTCTAAACATTATTCTTCTATGAAAATAACAAGGACAGATTTTAGTCATATCTACGAGATAACAAGAGCCAAATTATAAGGCATGTCTATGGTCTATCAGTGAACCTCATACTACTAATAATGATGTTCATGGCATTATCTCAAATGTTATTAAGCAAAATAATGACTTTCTGAACTGTGCCTTGAGAGAACGGCTTTGCAACACTCCCTGCCATGCACTTTGCATTGCTCTATTAAATGTATCTAGCAAAAATTAATTGGCATGAATGAGTAACAGCAGTTCACAGAAGATAGCTTGTCACCTTTTCTTCATGTGCTCTCTATTCTCTTTAAGTGGTAACAGACTTCATTAAATTATCACGCTTTGCCTTCGAGATTCAGAAAACCAAAGAAACAATACAGCATTGTAGTAGAGGATTTGTCATTCAAACAGGATGAGGACCACAACAACTTTTGAATTGTCTTGGTCAGCCATTCTCAAGATGATGCTTTTCAAACATTGCAACTCCATCGCTCCTACCTTAGCCCTAATTACTGCCTTCCTCTGTGTAGCTCACCCAAAAGCTATCGACAGTTTGGGAATCTTAAATACACTAAGGAAATGCAAAACAAACTCACCCCACTGGATAGATGCATTCGGTTTAAAGATTACTTTGGATTAGTGGGCTATTTCTTTCTATTAGATTGATCTAATAATGATTTTGCTAAATCTCTGAACCCTGAAGTGTTTTAGACCAAATTGGTATGTACCCATTCAGTTCAAAAGGAGATCCCTTGTTCCTGCTATTGTCACTCAAGCATTCTTGCAAGTTTACTTACCTTCTGGCCAGAACTGCCACAATAGCTCCATCCAATATACATACCTGGATGGGGGATCCAGGTATGTGCGGAGGTGACAATGAGCACACCTGGGCATTCCAGACACCTGAATGCATCAGTCAAAATACATGAAGACAGCGCTGTCCATGGTGCTGTCTAACTAGAGTGGTAATTATGGTGGGAGGATTCCCCGCATTATCATCTCCTAGCAGGATATCTGGCGGCTGTCTGCAGGTGGTCTGTAATTTGTTGAATAGCAAAGGTTCAGCTAAGCTTCAGCCAAGGTGTTTGATTTAGTTATTATTTCCTCCTCCTCCTATCCAAATAGGGAGCCATCCCCATGTTTGCCTCTTCATCACAAGATTCTGGTGGCAAAATCATTATATCACTGAAGGAGCCAAGAGCAATTGAATCTTCAGGAGACTTAAAGGAAGAATCTGCATGGTTCATTTGGACCATGCCATCTGCTGCTGAAGAATGCAGCATCTTCTCATTATCTTGGGGAGAATGTGCTTCGCTGGGAATATTCTGGCCTTGAGCATGGAGCATTCCCCAACACAGAAATCACACTGTAGAGTGCTGTAATGGGAGATCACTGTTAAGTGGACTTCCAAGTGTTCCTGGGCTGTGGGCCATTCCAGCTTTCCGTCATGCAGGCAGCTGGAAGGGCCCAAGTGGTGTGTAGAACCATTTTCCAGGCTCTAGAAACAGCCCCAAAAGTGGGCTGCTTGCAGCATACCACCAAAAATCATCCTGACCTACAGGGAAGCAGGGATGAGGGCATGGCAGAGTAAAAGGCACTAGGAGTGTGTTTCCATGCCATGCTCCAGTCTTGGCCTGGATCAAGCAATCTGGGCCACCATGGACCTCTACATGGTGCAAAAGCCTCCACCCTGTCCTTGATATCTGATACAATGACATTCCATTTTTCACTGTGCTATACAATTATGCAGTAGAAGTAGCTATGATATTGTAGGTTGAATGCACAATGAATTAGGATTCCCACACTTCTTGCATGATCAACATGCTAATCCCTCCTTTATTGTTCTTTTCCATTCCAGTGCACAAGCTAAAAGATCTCCTAAGCATGAGTCCTAAAGTTAGAGCCATGCTGCAACCAAAGTACCCTCTGTTGATGAATTCCAAATGTCATTTCTACCTACGGAAAGAAGGAATATTTTGTTTTATTTTCACTTCAACCTGCCTTGGGGATATGCAAAATAATGGCTCAGATTTTTCAGCATAGTTGATAATATTGCCCTCCACCAGCTTCTTTGGCTGCTTGTCCATGACTGAAAGGTGCCTCAATAGTACCCTTTGGGTGAACTCCCACACATGGAATAAAATGCTTTATAAAACACTATTTAAAACATTTTAAAATTAAACAAACGCTCATCTGGCAATCGCAGTCAGTACTGAATTGTATCCCCACACAGGAAATACTTCAAACACTTACAAAAAACAGATTGGGGAAAGTGATCCTTTCCCCTCCCTGTCCTTTGCTCACCCCTTTCTCCCCATTGGGTTTGTTTTGATGACATGACCAAGGGTAGGAAATCCCAGCCCCCCCTCCTGCTTTTGCTGCCGCTGTTTGATTCCCCAGACTAAACACCATTTACATGTTTCACAAAATCATCAGCCCTGCCTGTTAACAAACACAACCCAAACAACCAAAGCAACAGCCAGCCACCCCTAGCCTCAGAGACACATGAAAATACAGGCACACACACAGATAATTCCTGTATTTCAAGCCAGGAGAAAGACAGAGACAGCTGGCTGAGAGACAGCATGAGCTCTGCTGGATGGAATAATAATCAGGTAGGTT
Source organism: Aspidoscelis tigris stejnegeri (assembly GCA_023333525.1). Lineage (NCBI taxonomy): Eukaryota > Metazoa > Chordata > Lepidosauria > Squamata > Teiidae > Aspidoscelis > Aspidoscelis tigris. Next base: position 73,792,176 of record JALMGA010000003.1, on the reverse strand, counting down.
CTTCATCTGCAACGAGTGAGCAGTAACTTTGTTACCACCGTACGTGGGTGGGAAATGAAAGTGTATGAATTGTTACTTATTATCAGAAAATGAAACTGTGAAGTGCTCTGAGAGGGGATGGAAAAAGGCTTTAGGCTTCTTGGCACTTTAAAAATCTGGCTAGGGACTGTATTGCAAGCAGAAATCCCACCCATTTCATCACGGATCTGGCGCAATCTGCTGTAGTGTTCCCAAAGGAATAAAGATAAAGTGTTTTAACTGCAAAAATGGGGGGAAGCACCTGAAAAACCAGGTGTATTTTTTATTCTGTTTTAGAGCCAAATGCTCCTCAAAAAACCCCTGAAATGGATTGGTAATGGGGACAAAGAGGATCCAAACCATTTTGAAACAGCTTTAAATGGATTGGTAATGGGGACAAAGAGACTCCAAACCATTTCTAAACCATTCTAAAGTGTCAATGGGAACTGGGCCTTCCTGTGTAGAACATGCAGAGAGGTGGTGTCAAAGAAGCGCAGCATTTCTTCTTTTGAAATAAGCATGTATTTCACTGCTGACCTGTGGAACAGCAGCAGTGGAACATAAGGCCTTTCTGCCCTTACCAGTCACTTACTGGTCCTTAACTGGAATCAGTAGTTCTGGAACAGCTAGACCCACTGATTCCAACCATTGAAAGGCATGATGGTGCTGGTGTAGAACAGCCCATGCTGTGGCCATGAAGCTTACATGAGCTTTGAAGCCAGATTCCCATGCCTCCAAGTTCTAGGAACAAAGGTTCCTGTCTTCAGAGTCTCTAGGTGATGCCTTTTTGGATGTCTTCTGCATGCCTCCCATGTTCTGGATCAGGGTCTTCTGGTGCGCATGCCACCTCCAACAGTAGTACCACCTCCTGTCCCAATGCAGCAACATGGTCAGCACAGGAGAACTCCACAGCTTCATCAGGAGTTGCATGTGAGCTCTTGCTTGCTCCTTGACACAGCACTCTCTTCCAGGTGTGAATGCTGCATGGGGGCGGGGCGGTGCAGCTGTGGCTGTGCAGTCACACAGTGTGTCAGAATCACCATGGCAACAGCTAGGCATGTAGTGCATGTTGCTGCTGCCATTATCATGGTGATTTGGATGGTCCCAACAGGACCATCTGCACTTGAAGTAGTCTGGTTGGGGAGTACATGATCACTTCAAGTGTTGGATGACTCCCTCTGCACCTGATCTTTACTTCCCTGGAAGTAAAGAGACCAAAGTTCATTTTGCTGTTCTGCTTACTCTAAAAAAATTGCTATATTTCACTACAACATCCAACAGTGACAATTTTCATGGAGGTTTGGATAGACCTACAGACTTCTAGTGTCTCACCTAGTATTATTATTCTGACACCTTTTGGCTGCCTTATCTTCTTCCCCAACAGCCTTTTGGCCACCAGGTGACCACTGCCGCTCAATCCACACCATACTGTGTTTTCTGTCATTTTTAGAAACAGTTCTGTTTGTCTGTCTATCTGTTGTATTTGTAGTTTTAGTTAGTACATTCATATACTGTGTCTAGATTTTTTTTAAAAAAATCACAATCCATTAACAGTGATCTGTGGTTTTACACAGTCGGATGCATTAGAAACATTTTGTTTTACTGGCTACAGATTGGGAGAATATGTGTTAAAGTCTTCAAACACATGTTTATTTCATGCTAAACTGCAACCCTGAATGCGCCGTCAAATCTCTCTGCTCCTTATCTTTCACTATTTTCTCAAAGACAGCCAACATTTTTCCCATTGATTGCCCTTGAATAGGCAGTTATGTTGGATGGCAAGAGAGCTGTGGCAGTAATGTGCTAAGTGCTTCCCTCCTCCTTCCTTCCTTCCTGGTGGAGGCGATTAATAGTCCAGGTACTTTGCGAGGAAGCTGGAATCTATTGGTTGTGCTTTGTTGCTTCAGATAAGTGGGCATCATGCTCTTGCTCCTTGTTCTCAGACTGTTTCACATCATTTCCTGTAGAAAACAAGCCTGTTCCACTTCATAGCAACACAAAGTAAGATTACAGGATGCTTGAAAATACATTATGGGCTTGATTCATCCCTGCTGGCATGTTGCGGCTCTTGTGCCAACTTGGGCAACTGTGCCTGAGGGAGGCTGCTTATTAAATGCACTGCTGGCTTCTCCAAGGAGTTAGTGAAGGCAGAATTGCTGTGGTTTGCAGGCAGGTCTAGCAGTTAAGGACATACAGTCAATTTCCCGTGTTCCCAGTTTTGTGCCCTTGTGGACCAAACAGAAAAAACTGAAATGTGAACATCTTGCAAAAACTGGAAAGGTTGTGGTGTTCCATGCTAAACTAGGAAAGGGGGTTGGGGGGGGGGAGGAATATAGGAATCTTGAAAAAATGGAAGTGTTCTGGATTGCATTAAGTGTTACCATGTAAACTATTTGGCCCAAGTATATGGTCCAAGTGGATCTAGGCCCAGGATGTGCAGGAGAGACAGGAGTGAACTGATAGTGGTGAACAAGCATTCTGAACGGTTCGAGCACAGATTATTTATTGGGAGAAGTAGGACATCAGCACTTTAGATCAGTTCTTAACCTGCCCTTCAAAAACTAGACTCTGGGTAGATAATAAAGTGTTTTAAATAATGCAGTTGAATGCTTAAGTTCTGTCTGTCAATATTAAGTTACCTGTTTGCATCACCCCACTGGGTGCACTGAGGTTTTCAATTGCACCATTCCTTTGTCTCCTCTTGCCCACAGACCCATGTGAGCCACGATCAAAGGTGTTCATGCAGTGCAAATGATCTTGTTCCTTCGGATGTTGGAAACAACTTGTTCATATTCACTGTATATTTAAAATCATTGGACAAGCTGAAAAAGGGAGAAGGAACAGGATGTGGTTTTCTAGTGACTTAGAAGTATGCCAGAAGGATCCAATCTGAAACCAATTCAGCACCAGCATGAAAACATCCCTTGCCCAACAAAAGTGGGACTGAATCAGATACAGGTCTGGGCAAAAAGACTGAGGATTTAAAGATATACCCTGAACAATTCTCATTTGTCAAAATCTTTATAAATATGGAGCACCTTTTCCCATGCACACAGTTCTATATGAATGCAGGATATGCACTAGGGTTGTAGCTAGAGTAGAATGGGCTCCTTTCAAAGAAAGCATAATAGCATTCCCATATGCAGAGTGTAGTAATAAAAACTGTGGCAGTATTCAGTGACACTATAATGGCAATTTATGATCACTCAAAAGGGACAGAGGACACCACATGTATTGGAAAACATCAAGCAGACGTCACACCATAAGCATTTTTAATAGTGCTTTAACAGCAGAACAGGAGAAAGCACCACCATAGCACTTTCGTTTGCTCTTCCATCCCATGGCTGTGCCACTACAAAGGGTGGATGTATCTGCACTACTTCCAGCATGGGCATGTTTTGGTAGGCACAGAAAACGGGGGACTTCCAGGGCCATTTCTAGTTCCTCTTGAAACAGTCCCGGCCAGAAACACTGGAGCTGGAAAATGGAAGTTCCCTGGCTTTGACGCTTCCACTTGGTCATTGTGGAACACAGGAACTACCTTTTTGTGGCTCCTGTCTGAATGCTGTTGGGCTAGGATGGTATGCAATAGGTCATAGTACCAAAATTGTCTGGAAGAGGTGGTGTAAGAGTGAATGTAAAGAAGGGGATTAAGGAGGAGATCAGACAGTCTCGTTGGGGAATGCAGCACTTAAGTGGGCTGCAGAAATAAGCAAGGTACCTATAAAATTGTACCTCCTTAGTTTTAATAGTGAGGTTGCTTTTTTGTGGCATCAAAGGACAGAAGGCCCGAGGGAGGGAGGGAGCCTTGGTGAAAATACCTCAACTGCCATGTCAACAGGCACCTCCATGTTTCCATTATGGAGCATGGAAACACCCAAAGATGTGACAAAGTATTTTCACCGAGGACAGGTAGTTGCTTACTACACATAAGAGCTTTTCTGATGGTCAGTGAATCCTTTGCTGGACAGTCTGTTCATCATGGGCTGTCTCTTGCTGCCAGAAATGGAAATGCAACATTAAAAGGTGTGCCCACAGTCACCTTGTACCATAAATAGAGAAACAGGCTCATTGTGGGATGGTTTGGTATGTCTTTCCCCAGCATTCAGGCCGCCCTGCACTAATCAAGCTAAACAGCAGTGGTAGGCACTGGATTTGTCATGCTCAATGGGACTGGTCACACAGAGGTTAGCACAGCTACAAAGAAGTACTAACAGGGGTCAAAATCTGTGGTGGTCAGTGCAGATGAATATTCCAAGAAGCCCCTCCCTCTGCTGAAAGCCCGTTCATAGCTTCCTTTGAAACGCAGAAGGCCACATGGTGAGCCAACTGGAAATTGACCTCAGCACAAAAAATAAATTAAGCACACATTACCCAACCTTCAGTTAAAGTGCGTGAAGGTGAGTATAATGAAGCCAAACTCACCAAATTACAGTGAAGCCATGAGAAAAATCAAAATAAATAGAAAAAACACACAACTTCAGTGGTATTCTATTCTATTCTTTTGGACTCAGGCTGTCCTTAAGTTAATATGATGGTAGCCTTGACTTTAAAGTGGGAACTAAATGCATCTTAGTTGTGTCCCCACAACAAGATCTGCAATGGCATGGTTGGAACAGCTAGATTTCATAAAAAGTTTTAAACCAACAGCTCATCACGGTATTCTAGTTGGAGTGACTCAAATAAAAATGACCACACAGTCCATATACAACACTATCCACAAAACCATTTCTGACCATCTTCGGATTGTCTGGGGGGGGGGGGCAGGTCAGAAAAACACTGCCACCCCTATTCAGTCCCAAGCCTCCCAGAACGGCTGCCATATAAATGCATGTGATGGCTGAGAGTCTATCAGATTCTAAAAGCACATCTGGAATTGCTTCTATGGACTGAAAATATGACAGATTGTGGTTATGGTTCCAGCTCTGTTCTGGGCTGTGGCAAACATAATCCTGTCACCTTGGACTCCTGCAGTTTGAACTATGTACATGCACTGCTAGGGTGGCAGTTCTGTGCGGCAACCTGAAATTTGAGCTTTTTAGGGTCGTTTTTCTCCAGCATTCCACTCCCAGCACTCTATACCAGCCCTGTGCCAGCTCAGCAGTTCGAGAACTACAGTTTTAGGGGATGTTCAGATGAAGCCTATTTTAACTAGACAGAAACATAAACCTTTTTCTTTGTATCTTACTTTTTCAACAACCTTTTGTAATGTGATTCTACTCCAGTATTTGCATTTGGTTGTATATGTTCATTTGGCAAACTGAAATGAATGTAAGAACTGAGTTTCTTTCTAGTAGCTACTCATGACCAATATTTCCCTCCAGGCTAGTCAATCTTTGGAAAAGATCCTTTTTTGGACTACAGTTTCCATGTTACTTAGCAACAGTTCTTGAGGGCCTTTCTGCACTTTCTGTTCCTTACCAAAGAGTGCGTGGATGCCCACCGACTGCTGGTATGCTCTGTTCACACAGGATAGAGTGTAATTCACATCAGAGCCCCCCTGATCTGAATTACCAGTAGTCCTTATACCTGTTTGGCCCAGTCTGGAATATGCAGGCATGCGGAAGGCACGCCTCTGTGTTCCAGATTATTGGAGGATCCATTTTGGCAACACACAAAAGCGTGCCACCAAAATGGGTTCCTTAGGGACTCCAAGGCAAGGAACTTTTTTCTTCGAAGACCATGGAGGTCATCCGTGACGCTTTGGGGCTGGTGCAGGGTTTGGTCTGGACCACAGCCATCATGTAGATGTGCTGTTCCAGATCATGCCTTAATATTGTCCAAACCAGCAAGCCTCACTGGTCCAGACTCACCGGTTTGGATCACAGTAAGGCACGGCAGAAATGCCCTGAGTTCCAGCCCTCTAAAGGAACTTTTCTAAAATCAGGATCAGGGGATTCTGATTGCTCTTCAGAAGTAGTTGGAGTGGTCTGATTTATGATCCCGTTATTTCCATATTATTTCAGTAGCATAATTAATCATCCAATTATATTACAAATTTCAATGGAGACAGGAAGATTGCCTTATTGGCAGAAATTTCTAATAAGCACTACAAAAGTCTATGCTTTATGTAATTATGTCGTTGAAGTCCACATGTTGTTTTTGTATGTTATTTATATGAAGTCCAAAATATAAGTGTAAAATATTTGGAAATAGTATACAATTACCATTAAAACGAAAACAATACATGCATACTATTAAAAGCAAGCAATTTTTCTCTGGCAGTATTTTAAAACGGTTCTAGCTTTTAAAGATGCTTTGCAGTGAAACAAACAAATGAACAAATGCAGAAGACATTGAAACAGATTTTTTTTTCCTGGCGCAAAATACAAGGATTTCAGTGCAACTTTCTGAAATGCCACAAGATGGCGATATGTTTCTTTACTAAGTCTACGCACATAATTCTCACCACTGAAATCTTAAAACGCACCCAGTACAGAAATAACCCATCAAGTCAATAAAATAATCTGATTGCAATACACTAATTCCATCAGTTGGTTTATTCTCTCCCATCTTATTTTTCTCCCTAAAAGCCTTAAGCAAAACAAGTTTTTGTACCTTTGACATTCACCATTTCAAATAAAAATGTGGATGTTTTCAACAGTAGTCTAAAGAAAGCAATAGAAGGGAAGTGTGATAATGTTCTGTGTATAGTAAAAACCTAATTTTGGCCCAAATTTTAATTCCAAATCCTTCTTTATGTGTTTTCCTGGTTCTCCCCAAGCTTCTGAGTTCCTCTAATTTTCTGGAGAAAAGGAGAAATCAAAAGAGGTGATATGAACCATATTCCAAGGATGGGAAGCCCTGGATGAAAGGGATATGAGTATGTGAATGACAACATGTTATTTCTTACACTTGTGTGCTTTTCTATGCTTTTCTCATAGAAGAACAGAAGAGTGAATTTTGCAAGCATGGCCTGTATGACAAGCAACATCTGCTCGAATTTCATCTTCTGTGTTGTGAAAGGTGCAGAAACACTGGCCTTTTCCCCACCTGGCCACCCTCACAGCATACGGTTCATTCAGGCCACGTCTCCACTTACGTTCATTGTCACTGTCCAAGTAGTCTGGAAATCTGTGCCAAGCTGGGATGGATTTCTCCTGATTTCAAACAAGGACATCTGCATTAGAACAGCCTGTTCTGCATCAGCACTTATGCCAGCTATGAACCTTTTGCCACTTTTGGAGCCAGCCTGGGATACCTCCAAATGCTCTTAAGGCCAGAAATTAAAGATCCCAGACACTGGAGCTTTGGGAGTGGTGGTGGAGGCATTTCAGTACCTCCAAATAACGCCCTCCATGGTATAACAGGCCATAGAGGGGTGTCATCTGCACACACTTTTGTGGTATGGTGTTCTAGCCCCTAGTACTCTGGTAGGCACTGAAAAAGAGATCTATTGGTAGACAGAACCAGGAGACAATTTTGGATATCCCAAACTGGTTTATGCTCCATCCTATGCAGATGGAGTGTACTAGTAAAGGCCAGATCAACTCTTAAACCACACCAGCATGCAGAAGGGAAGCCCATACGACCCCTTCCTTAGCCAGTCTACTGGCAAGTACAGAAAGGAGACTATGGGTGTTTTTCCACTGAACTCATGGGTACTTCCCTTAATCTGGATCTAGTAGATCTGGATTAAGGGAAGTACCCAATATGTTTCAATAGGTGGTCTAGCACCCAATAGCAATGGGTGCTAGCCTGCCTGTTGTGGAAACACTGGAGCACCCATTTGCAAATTTGGATCTACCCACATGGGGTCTGCCAGTCACCCCAGGTGTTTTGGGGAACAGGGGGTGCAATCTCTGAAGTTGCCTTCGGAGATTAGCAAAGGCTCTGGTGTCCCTCCACCCCTTGCGAGAACAATGCTGCTGTTAAAGGCTCCGGAGGATCTTTGAAGTTAGTGGCAGATCTGGTAGATCTTGAACCTGCCCTGTCCTCCATTGCCATGGGGACTCCTTAACGCAAATTAAGATTCACATTAAGCCTGTCCCAAATCCACCATGAGGCCGTGGCAGCCTCATGGCGATGCACTCTAAGAAACACACTCCATTGCCAGGGAAGGGAAACAAGTAACCATCAAGGAATGAGAACGAAAATGGCATTTTTGGAGATGGTTCTGGATAGGGGTGGAGAGGATCTAGATCATCTAGGACAGTGATGGCTAACCTTTTGAGCTCAGTGTGTCAAAATTCACAAGAAAACCTTGCTTAACTCGGGTCCTGTGTCACTTCTAGAAATATCCATAATTTTGTGATATTTGTAGCTCTAGTAAAAAAGTTATATTTTTGATATATGTATTTTATTAAAAGCAAAAACAATTCTTTACATTAGTGACTTTTGTTGCTGAATTTCGTTTGCTAAATCTTGAATTGAAAGTTGGTATTTTGTACACTTCAATAACAAGCAAGCACTACACGCCCAGGTGCCAGGGTGATCAGGTGTGTCATCCAAAAGGGCTTGGTGTGTCACCTGTGACATGCGTGTCATAGGTTGGCCATCACTGATCTAGGACCACACCCATCATATGAGCTTATTTGCGTGCCTCTTAACAATAGGTTGTCTGTTCCATTCATGCACAAGATATTACCTTTTGGAAATTCCTCTTTCTTTGTGCACAGATCTTTATCTTTGGCCTCCCCAAAGGAATAGTCCCAATGTTAAGGCTGTTAGGAACAGCTAGGAGTAGGCTGGGAAGGTGGAGGTTGGTCTTTATCTGTATATATAGTCTCTTGTTTTGCTTTTAGTATTCTAGGAGTGAAGAGGAGTTTTGCTTGCACATTTGGAGTTCCAACATCTCAGTGAAATACCCTGTTCTTTCTTCCTTTGGATTAGTACCAAAAGAACAGCCTTGCTTAGAAGACTAGTGGCTATTCACACATGAAAGAACTAACCCTCTTCACTTCACCTGGAAGTATTTTTAGCTAACTAACAGGAAAAATAAGTTATGGATTTCTGGAAGAATTAGGAGAGGAGATATGTTTAAAGATAAAGTTTGTAGCAAAATTAGATGGATAATTCATAGCTGGAAATAAGGATCCCACGCAGTGTACTGGATTTTGGATGTTCCATATTGATGACATTTAAGACTTTTTTATTTGTACCCTGGAAAAGAAAGGAAGTGTTGACATTCCTTAGAACCAAGGATTAGCTGATTTTGATGTGGTTTCTTTGGTAAGGATAAGCAAATAGATACAGGTGCCAGGGATTGAACCCATGACCCTTTGCTTTCTACGCTGTTCCTCTGCCACTGAGTTACAATGATGTTCCTGTGATCTAAAGCATATATGGAATGATAACAAAGTGAAGCTCATCTGTGTTACTTCTGTCTCTAGTTTGGAGTCCTGCAAAGGATTCTCATTTCTAACATACGCATACAGTGGAGGCTTTTCCCCATATGAAGTACCATTGAGAACTCATGTGTTTTTTTCTTCCATATGGCTACTGGCTCATAGCAAACATAAGAGGAACCCTGTTGGATCAGGCCATTGCCCTTCTATTCTAGCATCTTGTCTCATACGGTGACCAATTTCTTATGAGCATCTCAAGCAGTAGACAAAGGCAAAACCTTTACCTGCTTTTGACTCCCTGCATATGGCCCATAGAGACATCCCGCTTTTGTCTCCAACCTGGGGTCAGACATCCATTCTAGTAGCCATTGATGTGCCTGTCCCAGTGAATTTATCTAACCTTTTCTTAAAGCCATCCAGGCTGACTGCGGGACGGGGAAGGGGAAAAGGGAAGGGAAAGTGAGGTGGGGGGGGGAATTGCTTGGTGTGATCAAACTTGGATTCACCCCACATCAAGCTGCTTGATAGAGGCCACCTTATGTGACACTTCAAAGAGATGCTGATGTGTGCTTGCAGGCAGTAGCAACCGGTTTTGAATTTGCTGAGCTTCGGTTTCTCAGCTTTACATTTCTGAATTTGATGTCCAGGCGATGCCCGAGTCTGATCTGATCAGAACAGGTGAGCTGGAGTGTGGGCGCTGCCTCGCTCAGGCACCCACCCAGAGATGGACCTCTCAACTCACCCAACGGCCAGCCACTGAACGAGGCAGTGGGAAGCGATTGTGGGCTCCGAGCCCTGGTGGCCCGCCACCACTGCCTCCAGGGGCAGAGGGAATCTAGCGGCAGTGGAGGTGACTCTGCCACCACCCGATCCCCTCCCCAGGAGGCTGGGCATGACAGGGGGCGGTGGCAGGCCATCAGGGGACGGAGGGAGCACAGAGGGCAATGACCTCCGTCCCATGCCGGCACCTGTCATGCCCAGCCTCCTGGGGAGGGGATCGGGTGGAGGCAGAGTTGCCTCCACCGCTGCTAGATTCCCCCTGCCCCTGGAGGAGGCGGCGGCAGTGGGGGGAATGGAGGTAGCTGCCATCCGCGCCCCCCCCCGCCATCCGGGGTGGTGGTGGCAGTGGCGGTGACAATGTGGCTTTGCCACTGCTGCTGCCACCCCCCCTCCTCTCCAGTGATTGGTGATCCCTGGTAGGCGAAGGCAGGAGTTTGCCTTTGTCTTCACCTGCCAGGGATGCCCCATCACTGGAAAGGACAAAGGGGCTTCATTGACAGGTGGGGGCAGAGGCAAGCTCTGCCCCTGCCTGTCATTGAAGCCCCATTGGCCTGTAGGGGAGGGCAGAAGGAGACAAACCAGCTTGCTTCTGCCCTCCCCAAGATGGCAGCCACCGGGACATCCAGCCTTCGCCTCCCTGTGTGCAGAAGCGGCCTGCTTCCGAAACGGATTGAGGTGAAGGGTCGGATTAAGACCTAATTTTTCAGGTCTTACATTAGGGTCGGATTTTGGCGGCAAGACCGGTTTTAGAAACCAGTCTTGCACGCCAAAATGTGGAAGCGGACTCCGGAAAGGGGCTCTAATAAGGTCCCCAATGCAGAAGAGTCAAAGGTTCTTAATCTTACCTTAATCTGGCTCTATATCCGTTTTTAGGGCCAGTGTGGAAAGGCCCTTGGTTTCCAAGAAAAGGTATCTTTTAAAGCAAGCATTAGGTGTTCAAGATTAAAAAGGCTGTGCAAGTTTTGTCAAAGGTGGATAGTTTTGGGGTGGAAGTATGCTCTGAAATAAGCATGCATGGAATGTAATGTGAGCTGAATCAGTTTAACTGGAACTGACATCAATCTACAGAAGATTAAAAAAAAGGTGCATGTAAAGGTGTATTTAAACTAGAGCTGAAGTAGAACCAATTCAGCTAGAGCTGAAATCAATCAAACCTGAAACAGAGTTTGCTTTTGAAATGATAAACAGGACTGGAGCGCATTTCTTCCATGTCATCTGACAGCCCACCCCTGCCTTGTTAAAAGTAACATCAGAAGTGGTATTCCAGCTAATTTTTGTCAAGTTAAAAGTCATTTTCCACCATAAATAAGTAGATAATAATATTCTGAAGGAGAGGAAACTTTAAATATTACTGAGTCTTGCACTCTGATGCTGAAGAAAAGCACTGTTAGATGTTAGTTATTTGTAAATGTATTATTAAAATGTTTTGCAAATTTGATAGCACTTCTAGAGCTAATGTTAGTGAAGCGAACAACAATGTAATAATCTGTGTCTGATTTAAGTGCTTGTGACTCTTCTCATCTCTATACATGACTATCTTGTGGACATTTCCAGGGCCCATTCTCTCCTAACTGTGCCCTTGAGTCAAACATGATGGAGTTTTAGTCTATCAATGTCTGGAGATGAGTCAGGACCTTCATTCTTGGTAAGTTCAACACTATGAAAAATTCTACCCTCAGATGTGACCAGTAAGTGCTCTGGAAGAAAAAAAAAACTGCTTAAGTGAGATTCTGAAGCCACATCTTTCTAATTCTGAGCATCCCAGAGAGAAGCCTTGGATTGAAGCTGGAATTGGAAGAACCAACTTGGGATCACCAAATGACCCCAGGGAAAGAGAGCTGTGCTGTGAAGGCAATTTAACAGATAATAACAACTGCCTCACTCTAGCTCAGCAAATTCTAGCATAAATGTTAAGGAGCTATGTAAAATTGGAACTGTCTCATTGCATGAATTTTTAGAGAGCTGTCAGCAAAATCAAAGATCCAAAGGTTAAATCTTGCACTCTGAGACATCTTGATGAATTGTGGGACTATGAGCGGAGGGTGCCTCATGTGATAAATTGGATTTTTCATGTACGCTGAGTGACTCTGACTGGATAATAAACTCTTCCCTAAGTGTTTTAATATGTTGGCTATTATGATGTACAGGAGTACTATGATTTATTTTATTTATTTATATTTCTATCCAGATTATATTCAAAGGTCTCAGGGTGGGTCACAATAAAATAATTATAAAGCAAACAGAATAGGTTGACTAAAACAGTGATAGTGCCTAGTCCAGAACTAAGTTTAATCATCATCATCATTTATTTATTTATAATTCAGTTTTCAATCCATCCTTCACTTAATGCAGAGTCTAGGGTTGGCTAGAAATAAATCCACTCTGCATATATTCAAGATGCAAATTATACTGACATTTTAAGGAGGTGTGATCTTTAAAATTCATCAAAATTGCTGAAAGCAGGAGGAGGAGGAGGAGGAGAAGAGCTGGTTTTTATACACCACTTTTCTCACACTTTAAGAGGACTCAAAGCATCTGACAAACTTTCTGTTCTTCTCCCCACAACAGACACCCTGTAAGGGAGGTGGGGCTGGGAAAGCTCAGAAAGAGAACTGTAACTATATTCCAGAAAATAATTGTCTATTAAAATGGCTGTATGTCTAGATTGTAGTCAAAATTAACCTGCTAGAATTGGTCTATAACGGAGGGGGGGGGGAATATGTATTGGAACTTTTAGTGTTTATTTTCTTTGTTTTTAAGCATGTATGTCAGTTGAGTACATTAATGCTTAATTTAAAATAAGGGGGGGGGGAAAGAGAGCTGTGACTAGTCCAAAGTCACCCAGATAGCTTCATGTAGGAGTGCAGAATCAAACCAGGAGACTACCAGGTAAGCATCTGACCCTCTAAACTGCACTGACCTTAGAGGACAGTCAAGCATTGCAAGAAATGCTGAAGCTGAAAGGCTGCCTGAGAAGACTGAGGGCGCATCCCCATTATAAGCTTAATCCAGTTTCCCTAAACTGAAATAACAGAACCGGATGCAAACACGAATTTGCCCTTTCCCATTACTTTCAGCTTAATCGCGTTGGATCCGGATTCTGAGAATCATACCTGGTGTACGTGACTCAAGGGGGGACTCAAGTGGCTACTTTCTAAAAGCCACTTTTCGGGGCTGCCCTGCCATCTTCCTCCTGGCGTGAATGCGCCACCCATAACGGACCCCTTCACGGAGCCTGGCTGGGTGGCTGCTGCTTGCCTGGATGGAAGAAAAACAGCAGCGGGCAGCCAGAAATTCGCCCCATTGCCCAGGGCACACAGCAGCAGCAGCAGCAACTCAAGCCCCCTTGCTTTAAACATTCACACATCTCCCAGAACCTGCCCCTGCTTTCCTTTCCCCTTTAAAGGTCAGAACTCCAAAGAGCTACAATTGAGCAAAACTGAAACACTGTTATCAGGTGTGAAGTGTTATCAGATTGCTACAGTGTAGCAGCTACTGTGAAGGTTGGATTTTTACACTGACATCACTGTCTTTGGAAGCAAGCTATTGGGGGAGGGAAACCCTAAACATGGATTCTCATCCCTTAAAACGGTAGGGTCCCCCACAGTAAAAAATGTAACACATATCAAGTGCATGATCCGGAGTGAGACCTGTTGAAATGAGGGTTAACATTTGCAATGCTTTGGGGCGATTTAACACGCTGAAAGCGTGTTAAGCCAAACTGACGTGGGGTCTGCGAGGATTGAACCCCGTATTGAATCCGATATAAGCTTGCCATGGGGATTCGCCCTAAGGGTCACAATGTCAATTCTTGGCACTTCCCTGGGAGAAGGCATGGCAAACCATTTGTGTGCATGCTGACTTGAGAGCTGTGGCCTCAGACACAGCAGTCAAACCTCAAACCATCAAGATTCTTGCCAAAGATGATTGAGGTCACAGGGACAGTCTACTATGGCTGAAGTACCTCCCCAAAGGGGAGACGTGCCTTTTAACAGAATAGTTTCAAATTTTTGTTTCCCTCTTCTACTATGCAACATTTTTTTCAACAGTCCTTGACATAAAAAGCCAAATCAGATGATCTAAAAGAATCCTTTCCTCCACTCCCAATCAATTTGAATATAGGCTGCATCCAAACGTCAATTATTTATTCCAATATATTTGGATATTTTGGAGGAAAACATGATATTCTGGGAAATTCTTGCTTTATTCAGAAATATCCAAATGTAGCAGAATAAGCAACTCATGTTTGGATGCAGTCATGAATTAGTGCATATAAAATGTGTAAGTTTTAAAACGCACATCAAATGATAACAGCCTCAACAGCAGAGGAGAAAACAGTTCTTAAAATATTAGTGTCTATAAAATCAGTTTTACTCAAAGTGAAAAATAAACGGACTTTCTATTGCAGAGGACACCTTGATGTCCCTGGGGAAGAAATTCCACAGTTGGCAGATTCGTTATAGAGAAAGCTTTATGCACGCTACCATTTGCTAGAAACGCTCAATGGGTACGTCTGGCAGATTATCATCAGTGAGCATTAATGCACATTCATGACACAGGGCACTTTTATTGTTAACTACTGAGTATTAATAATATTTTAGAAAAAAACAATTATCACAGGTTTGGGGGTATTATATCGAGTTCCATAATTCTGCTTTGACCCCAAGCAATTGGATATTGCTATGATATCTATCTTCAGAGAATTTGACTGCTAAAAGAGTCAAATGCACCAGATGGTCTCTTGGACTTTGCCAATGTCTATAAAAAGAGTGAAAAGGTCTATGTATCAATTGCTAAAATGGATGCCTAGATACTTCCTCCGGTTTGGAGAAAGAGGCAGGATGCCTGTAAAGGCCATGTGCGGGGAGTCAAGAGCAAATGAAGATTTTGCCTTTGTCTTCTGCTTGAGAATGTCCAAGAGCATTTGGTGGCCTACTGTGAGACAGGATGTTGGACTGGATGGCCCGATCCAGGGGTGTCTTATGTTTTTATGTTCTCAGGAGACTATCAGTTGCATTTGATTCTTTATAGCAGTCACATCCTTTGAAGATGGATATCGTAGCCATACCCAAAAGCTTAGGGTGAAAGCAGAATGATGAAATATGGCATGGCGACCCTCAAGCTATGAGAAGAGAGAACATTTTAATTCCACTCTTACTTTTGGAACATGGCGCACTGAAGTTGTCTTCAGACTGAGGGTTGAAGTGATCCTCAGAAGGAGATAGGACTCACTGATTTCAGAGCGGGATTTTTGCAAGCTCATTTGAGGATCTTCTGGACCAGCAACCACTAAGCCAAATGGGTAACAGCCAAGTAAATGGCCTTCTACATCAGGCATGCCATGCCAACAATGACAACTTCAAGAATGGCTGGATGCAACCTTGGGTTTCTGTTAGAGAAAAATATTGGGGGGGGCTCAAAAGTGGCTTAGAAAGGGTTTCATCCAGATGTTAATGTCCCTAATGCACATTCAAGGCTAGAAAATGCACTTTAAAGATACTTTCAGGACACTAGCATCCATATTCTGCCACCTCTAAGTCACCTTTGAGCTATTTTTCCCCAGCATGTGTGGATGCAGTCACAGATGAAATTAGCTTGGAGTTCAACTATTTATCTTGAGCTTCAGGCTCAGAACAAGTAATTTGAGGCTAATTTCACTGTGCTATATTCACAAAGTACATTACATAAATGATGTTAAGTACATAATTGGCAATAGTTTGAGGATAATCTGCAAATGTAAAAGGACAAAGTATAATACAGCATGATTGTGGAAAAACACCCAAGTGAAATAGTTAAGAAATGGACTTAAGATTAACAACTGGACTTAACGTTGGGCTTAAGTATACATATGGACTTCCAATGCATTTATCTATGAGGGAGATTACATACTGGGTGTGCTGCAAGTTCTTTCCAATTTCAGATACTGGCATCTCCAGATTTCAGTTTTCTGTACTCATACTTTATTTTTAAAGAAAGGCACTTGAAAAATGAGATTGATTTTAATTTGTGCATACTGTGTGCATCTGCATGTGGCGAGGAAAAACAGTTCCATTTCCAATATGCACTTCCTACAAACTTGATCTGGTTTAAATAAGATTGCTTCCAGCCAAGGAACGAAAATCCTTCTTGCTTAATCCCTGAGCTGTTGGCAATAGCTCTGTGAAGATTTGAGGCTTAATGGTTCAATCTGAAAGTGGTGTCCTTTCATTACTCCTATATGATTTATCAACTGCCTTTGACAGTCCCAACCAAGTACTGGCCTTGAGCCTTTTGCAGAATGCTTGGGTCCTGCTCTGGACGCATATCCTATGCATTTGATTTAAATGGACATTTTCCATTGTTTAACTTCTGAACATATCTCTGACCTCATTTAGTCGCCCTCTTCCTCCAGCCCTGGATCTATAACACCCCCCTGAAGCATTTCAATTTCTACATCCTCTCATTCCCCCAAAGCTATTGCTTTTATACTGATGACACATGATTTTACCTCTTGCTGTTTGTTTAGGAGGTTTAGTGAAAATGCATTGCCTTTAGGAAGAACGCTTGATCTAACTCAGCATTTTCCTCCCTGTCTAATATATTTTGTTAATTATCTTCCCATTCCTCTCTCTCATAAAGAGCTTTTGATGGCCATCTCAATGTTTTCTTTTTCGATTATGCGTTAAGAGTTTGCCGGTTGTTTTGCAATTCATCAGCTCTCCAGTTTCAAACTCACTTTAATCAGACAATAAAATGGGCTTTTATCATTTCTGAAATGTTGCACAGGGAGGGTGGGAGGGGTGTGTGCGTGAGAGAGGAATAAAAACTTGGAGGGTAGAAGGAGACCTCTGATTCACATCAGGCCTGGGTTTATGATTAGTACTCTGGGTGCCTGCTGCAGAACATAATGTGCCTCTGCATAGGTGGAAGGAGATGAAACGGCTGCCTTTTCTGTGGCATCGCCCAGCAAGGTGCAAATGAAGTATGAAATAAAAACTCCCTGCCCACTCAATACACAGATAGAAAACAGGTATTCTTGTAGCCTCACTGCTGAGAGATGTGATTTGCTGTAATATTAACCTCACACAGAGACAGAAAATCTCCCAAGTTTTACAGATGGAGAGCTGAGGAATACATTACGTCTTGTTGGGCCTTCTTGACTCCCTGCTTATCCACCAATCAGGGGAAAACTGTCATGCTCTTCAAGAGCTGATAGTTAATCAGGCAGAACTAACCTGAAGCTGAAGCGAACACCACATTCAGGAAATGTGTGTCAAGAACAGCACAATACGTTGAGTGTGTTGAGACCTACAGAAACAGCAGAGGACAAGACGATGATTGCATCTGAGGCAATTAAGGTCAGAAGAAGAGTTAAACCTCTCAACTATAGATGGCGCTATAACTGCAACCATGTTGTTTTCTTGGTTGTGCGGTGTCATCTGCCGGGTTATTAACACAGGGCTGTTTTAAGAGCTGCTGTTTTGGAAAAGTTCATTTTGAACTGTAGCTTCTGTGATCCATGGCTGTGGTTAAAACTCATGACAGTTATAGCCCATGAGCCTTTCCAGTTACTTTTACAAAGTTTGTTTGTTTAGTTACCAATCTAGATGCTGCAGGCTGATATTTTTGGGATGGGATAAAGTCTCCAGGGTTTGGGCAATCTCAGACTGGTTCTGCACTGGCACAATTGTACTAGCGGACTCCCTTTTGCATGCTGCTGTGGTCTATGGGGCCTTCCCTAGACTGTACCAGCATCTGGAAGGAAGTCTCCTAAGCTTTGTTCCCACTCATGGAATAAAACCCTATTTACACTGCTAATTAAAGTGCTTTAAAATGAAGCAAACGAGCATCAGGAAATCACAGTCATGTGTCCAGAAATGTGTCCCACAGGAAAAGGATTAAAACCACTTCCAAAAAACCCCTTGGGGAAAGTGAATCTTTTTTCTCCCTGCCCTTTGCCCACCCTCTCTCCCCATTGGGTTTGATCTGATGACGTGGCCAAGGGTGGGAAATCCCAGGTGCCCCTCCCACCTGAGCCTATTTCCTTTCTTCAAAGGGGTCCAAAGACAAAACCACCTAGGAGATAAAAAAGCTGGTGATCAAGCCCCCTCGATTTACACCCCCCCCCCACCCACACACACTGCCTGCTCTGGCTGAGACCTGTCAGAGGGTAGAGGCATTGGCAGGCATTGGCAGACAAAGAAGGAAACAGGCAGAATTGCACAGGACTGCTTGTGAAGGGCAAGAATCCTCCCTGCTTCTTTCCTTGATCTTTAGGCGTGCGTGTGTGTGAGGGGAAGCATGGGTGGGAAAGGAAACATTGTTAGAAGGAAGGAATGATGAAAGAAGAGAGAGGAACAAGGAAGGAAGGACACAAGGATCAGAGGAGAAAGAGACAAGGGAGGGAGGAATGGGGAAGAACTAAGGAAAGAAGATTGAAAGGAAAGGAGAGAGGACCAAGAGAAGGAGGAGGAGGGAGGAGATAACGAAGGAAGGATGAAATGAAGGAGTGACAGAAATAACGAAGGAAGGAAGGCGCAAACAGGTTAGGGGTTCCCTGCTGAGTTCAGGCCCCCCAACCTGCTTGTGCTTGAAACCTGTGGCCAGAGTGGGAAAATAAAAATAAAAGAGTGGATAGGTGGTGGTGGTGGAGCTAGGTGCAGAAAATAGTGGCCAGGCTGGGGAACTGAAGGAAGTTTTAGGGAGGGTTGGTTGGTTGGTTGGAAGGAGGGAGGGAGATATATTTCTCTATCACCCACCCATCCGCAAAAATATCTTCTATAAGATATGGAGGCGACTCACTGATCCCTCAGATCCTGAGGGAAGATCGGGCAACTTTGGCACGTGACTTTGGCATCTTGGGTGCCTCTTCCTCTAGCTCCTTGTTTGTGCTCCTGCCACTTTTACAAAATCTGAGGCCCTTCTGAGACAGCTGTCCCTTTTGGCAATAGTCCTCCTCCACTTTCCTTCCCTTGAAGTGTCTTGAAGAAGACTGAGATGTGATTGTTTCCAATCTGACCCTCCTCTCTTTCATAAACATTCTGTTCAAGGTGGGTTAGAGAAGGCTCAAGAACACAAGGACCACACACTGTCTCTCTGATTCTTTTCAGCTTGTGCAAGGGAGTTAGGATGTATCTCCATGTGCTTTTCTACTAGCCATTGATACAGCTGACCTCCACGAATTCAGGAAGCTGAGTTGCTCAACCAACTATTCTAAATAAGCAGCCGAGTTGCTGAAAAGCAGCAGGGTAAGGAGTCAGTATCTATCAACTTTCCTGCCTCAAATTTGGTAAGTGGGAGTATGATACCCCATAGGAAGTAGTGGGGGAGAGAGGAGTAGCATTAACCTCAGGCCCTTTCTGCAATGGGCCTTATTCCATATGATATCCCGGAATACAAACTCACCATCCACATGCTAGAGTAGACTATGGGTGGGTCTTCGGTGGGGCCTGCTGTAGTCTGCACCAGCATGCACATGGCTGGTCCCTGTTCCAAATAATAATCCAAAATAAGACCCAGTACAGAAAAACTCTGTCTTCTTGGAGATAGGGTTTTCCATGGCAAGAATTAATTTCTTACTGAGCAGGATCTGGCATAATATAAGCATGCCTGTTGCTGCCCACACTCTTAGAAAGAACCCTTCTTTTGACATAAACACTCTCAAGCTTTCAAATATTAGATTGGTCCTGGCATGGCCTCATTTTGTACTCGGCATTGAAGGCAGGTCCGTGTTACTGCATTGAGCCCACATAGGCAGGGCTTGTGTTTCAGTCCACAGAAGACCAAAATTCAGCCTGGCAGGGTCAAAACAAGGCACCCAGACTCACTGGTGATTGACAGCAGGCCACTTCTGGAAGAGAGTACTCAGCAGTTCAGCAGGTGGTCTATTCCTGATCATTCACAAAAGTCTTATTTAAAAGATATGCCAGTCTAAAGTAAACAGCTTTCTCTTGCTAAACAGGATGAGCATGCCTGCTATGTCTGAGCCAGTCTGAAGCTACATTTATTTCTTTATTTTAGGAGTGGCTGAGAGAACAGATACTGTGCAACACAATTTACCATTCTGTTTTCATGGAAACTGGCAGGGTGATAATTCCTTTGTTTCAGTTATTCCATAAATTCTGAACATCAGAAAGCATCCTCATTGTGACAGTCAAAGAGGGCACTGGAAGCAGGACATGAGTTGTTGCAAATGAAAATCCGATACAGAAACAGTGTATTAAGCGGGTTAATAGAATCTGTCTAATCAGATAATAGAGAACTGCACTATAAATTGCTTTCCTCTGGAATAAATATGGATCCAAGAGTCTACTTAAATTTGGAATCTTGCACATCTAGCTATATAGCATGATGGCACAACTTTTTATTCCTTATTTGGGCTTTTGGTTATTCATAAACGTGCTTTGTACAACATTCACGATTTTCTTGCATGCACATTTCTGTTCTCTTTTCTTGCTAGAAAGATGATAAATTATAAATCATTTTCATGTGGATACGCTTTGGTATTTCAACTGTCTTTATTTATGGGCTGTAGAGGCTTGGGCACAAACCTAATATATTCATATGCACCTGCTATGGAACTATGGCTGATTTTATTGTTAGATACTTGATATTAGGGTATCTTTACGAACCAAATGGGTGCCTTAATAGAAATTCAGCAATACATTGTTGCAGAGAAATTTATAGATCGTATGTGAAATGGTTAAGAATAAGCGTGAAAGGGATACTTATTTTCTGTTCTTTTGCTTTGTTTCATCTCCATCTTTCATTTCTTTCTTCTTTGTTTCATAGTGTCTGCAGCATGTATTTCATTTGGGTCTTTTAAAAGGAACAGATAACATGTAAATGTATCTCCTGGATTTCCATAGCACTGACTTGTTGGATTTTATTTTCATAATACAGCATCAACTGAATGCATGCAGATCTCTTGGCTGCTTTCAGGGAAGTTGCTGGATGACTAAATCAAGAAACAGATAAACTACAGCCCTGGCCATTACAAAAGGCTGGAGAATCAATGCGTATGCATTCAGGGGAGAGGGAAACAGAGTAAGGAATGTTCACACAAAGGAGTGATTTGCCCAAGAAGCAGGCTACAGTAGCTGCAATAATGAAGGCGGAAAAGAAATCCAGCATACCAAATTCAGAAGCAATGGGGAGGAATATAGTGTATTCTTCTAATTGAATTGGCATATAAGTACAGGTTGAGACTTGATAAATGCACACATGGAACTGAGGTTAAATATTCTTTCAGCTTCTGCATTCAGTCATTTCTCCATAAACTGAAGGAAATGGTCACTTAGAGGAAAACAGCCTTGTTCACTTTCTGTTTCCAGCTGTTTCAACTTGTCAGATGCCAATATCTAAGCAGGCGGAGTGACATAATATGTTCTCTTGCTGCATTTTGCCCAAACAGTGCCATGCATTTGCAGTTGTGTATTCATGGGGATAGAAGTTGTACAGATATGGGATGAAGATAGATTTAATCAGTAGCTTTTAAAAATCACAATGGGAATTACTAGCAACAACACAGACACTGTACCTGGGCCATTCTCAGACATGAAAACTGCACCCAAGGGCGCTCCAGAGTGAGATCTCTTTAATGGTTTCCCTTGTGGACCAAGGCTTGGTTCTGTTTATGCCATTGCCAGAAGTGGGACAGAAGCTTTTGGAAGCTCAGTAACATTTTGCCAGGATCTGGAAATAGCCAACTTTCAGGGCCATTTCTGAATGTAACAATGAACTTTAATTCCCTGGCTCTGACAGTAGGGGGATTGCTGATGGGGAAGCAATCATGGAGATAGTTGCTAATGTGTCCCATGACACCTCACCCCGCTCAGCCATTGGAGATGTCACAGAGAAATCAGATGAGTGTAACTTTGCTTCCAACAGGCTCCTTCATGCACCTTCCACTCACCTGTCCTGTCTCCCCTTTCTTTGATGACTATAAAGGTATGCTGTTAAAGTTCCACACTCTTTTGGGACATTGTTTGTCCCCACTGAACAAGAGTTTGAGCCATCCCTACCTTAAATCTAAGAGTCACTCAAAAGTTTTTTTTTGTTTTACAATGAGGTCACTTCATATTCACACACGGATACTGGCTGATTCTCCATGTGCTGTTCAATGCACCTTAAAGAGGCATGCAGGTCAGCCAGTCCCCACTGCTGTCCTCACTAAGAGAGCTTGAAGGAGGGTTGAAGGACTTTAGTGCCCTTCAAAGCTACAAAACCTTCAATGTGAGAGGAGTAACCAGGTCTTTGCTGTGACCAAACACACCATGTTCCTGCAAGAACCTGCACACAAAGAGTGAGGATGACTTTCACGTGTAGGTGCAGAGACTTGAGAATGAGGCCTCCACAAATGGCAATGAAGCCATCAAGCCATTGTCCAAGGTCAAGGGAGATCTACTGTGGCAGAGATGCCTGCCCCAGATGCCATCCACTGGGGATATATGGCCATCTTAACATAACAAATTGACTATGACTTACATTAATATTGATCCCACATTACAGTTTTAAGGGAGGCTATTTCACACGCACACTTCTTGTGCCAGTGTCTTTCATTGTAGTCAATGGTCTAGCAATTGCTGGAAGACCACATGTTCTTCTTTCTTGTGCTCTTATATGCACATCTGAAGCAATAAACTATCTTGTTGACTGTTAATAGTGTCCTTGGGTCCACACATTTCCCCATGTGGATGTGCAGACACTGCCAGCTGTGAAACAGTCTTGAGGTTTCTTGATCAATTTGTAGTGTGAGTAATCAAATAAAATGGCATCTCAAATACTATTACAAAGCTGCAGCTATGATCAAGAGTTCTGGTAATTTGTGCTAATCCATTTTAGCATAATGGAATCTGAGGAAAACATGCGCCCCCCACTTCATTCAAGCTGCAAGTGCAAGACACTCTTGGTACTAGCGTGGTTTAAACTGGGGCAGAGAATGGCATTGTGCGAATCCATGCTGCATTTCACATGCATCTTGCTTGTAAAACTTCACTGACATTTGAAAACATGTTGGAATGATTGTGTTTTCTCTCTTTTCCAGGTCTCTTAATGCTTTGGCAACAAACGCTTTTGTCCAGTTTTTCAGGGGTCAGTGCTCTAGGGTACACAAGGAAGATAAGGTTGTGTCAAGGACATTAAAACTGACCACAACTTGGGGTCGAAAACACAAGCCAAGAACACGGGATAAAAAGGAAGAGAGAGATAAAGGCTTCTTTCTTTTGTGACGGATCACAATCCGCCTTGTAAACAAGCACAGGAGAAGACTGCATACTGGAAGGGATCTACCAGAGGAGCTGGATTGTCCTTGCTGAATTGTGGGGTCCAAGGATGTTCAAGAAGAACATACCGTCCCTGAACAGAGGAAGCAGGGCAAAATGTTGACTTGAGATGTGGAATTTCACAGTTCTTTCTGTGTTCCTTGTAGGTATTGTCTTCTTTGCTTGTGTATGTTAAAGCCGGAGCCCAGTAGATGGCAATCTACTCCTGCCACAGAGGAACGTTGTTTTATTGATGGAGCTGTTGCCTCTCTTTTCCCTTTGCTTATTATAATTCATAGAAAGGTTAAAAAATAAGAAATATTCAGAATTCGTAGGAAACCTTTTGTTGGGTTTAGAAAGGCAGAATGGGAGACACAGAAAGCTGCATTTCTTGTTTATCCAAATACTGGTTAGCAGCGTCTTAAGAGAGAGAAAATAAATAAGGCAAGCTAACCTAATGGTCTGAACTTGTTTCAGTCCATTGGGTGTTTAAGTACAGGACACACACAAAGTCATTTCACCACATTATTGTTTTTTTTCTCTTGTGTGCGAAGGATCTTTTAACGAACTTCTCTGTGGAAAGAAAATGGCTGGCTCTTTTGTCCCTTCCTTCTTTCCTTCCTTCATCACAGGTCTTTTTGAGCCTGCAGTTTCTAAAGGGTAGGAGTAGAAACACAAGGAGCTGCAGCTGAACTGAATGCAAATAAAGAAGGGGGGAAGAGAACATTGTTTTCATATTAAGCTGGCAAGCTTGCTACATTAAAATAGTAATTCCAAAGAACAATATAGGAGGCTGGTTTTCTATTTAGGATTCTAAAATGCATGTTGACAGAATTTCATTCCCTTCTCCACCCCATTTTTACATTGAAATTCTCTTATTTTCATATAACAGATTTCTAGAACTAATCTATATGATTAGAACACACACAGAGAAGCAGCAGGGCTTTTCCCGGGATTTTTAAAAGTGTGTCTTTTGTTGAAACTTTGTACGAGAGCAGGTACATTCTGCTGCCTTTATGTGAATCAGGACACAATTTCTGCACAGGCTTCCATCCAGAGAATGGCTTTTCATGACCACTTTTATATATGGAGGTGAGCAATAAAGAAAACAGCCAAGTGTTTTTGAGCAGATTCAGGGTGTGTTCCCGTTCAAGATTTTAAGAGCTTTGAAATCATTTTGAATGCCCACCATTCCCAAAGTTTTAAAAGAATCCACAGTTTCTGAGGATTAAAGGTCCCGAAATTTCAGATTATCTATATTTGGATCAAAAGAGGTCTCACTGCTGGATTTAGAAATAAACCTCACTATTTAGCAATAGGAATACAAGCAGTTTTCTGTGGGGGATGGGGTGGTGGAATTATGCTTTAGGGGTGTTCTCTTCAATGATAAGCCCTGATTTCCTGTACCCGGCTCTCTGCCATTGGGCTGCCTGAAAGGGAGGGGAGAGGTAAAGAATCAACAGAGCCTGCAGATTGTAACAAGAGATCAGTGCAAGGAATTGGCACCTTCCATCCTGGGGTTGCAAAAGTACTGCCTCCTTCCTTCCTTCCATTCACACCTTTTGCCTGTGTCCCTGCCATTTCACGCTGATCTTCTATAACAAACCAGCACAATCCTGCCTGTTTTTATCCCTCCTGCCCGCCATTTTATGCTGCTTTGATGTACCAATCTCACACAAAACAAAGGGAAAGTGATCTTTAATCCTCTACTGCCTTGTTAACAAAAGAGGCTGTGCTATGGTTCAGGGAGAAGTGGTGAACTAAAACTGCTGCCATGATCTGAATTGGGACAGGCTTATATAGGGGGGTGGGGTTTGAATTGCCCACCCCAATGAAGTCAGGGTATGAGGGTGCCTAATTGCTGACTGCATGGGTTGGGGGTTCTGCTGAGGGGAGGGGTTTCTCCCGTGTGAGTCCGCATTATAAGCTAACAGTGGAAACACAAAAAACAAGACCTTGCTGCTGATTAAAAAACCCTGGTTTAAATCCAGATTAAATTGCCCAGTGGGATCCTTGCCTCAGAGTATTTTTCATCAGCAGCAGGCAACTACAGCCCATTCCTGCAGATTTAGGCAGGGAAGATGAAGGCATCTGAAAGTCTGTTCTTACTTAGCAGTTAGTGAGCAGCAGTCTGCTCATTAGACCACTGCCATGCTGGAGCGCACTAACCCCTCCTGGAGTTAGTTAGCTGTGGACTGCTGAAATTTTGCCTTGCACACAGCAGTGTCCACACCCTCTTTTAGCTTTGGTGCTGCAAATGAGTATGGTGGCATGACTGCAGCTGCACAGTCATGTGCCACGTCCATGGAAACCTGTGCTGGATATTGCTGCAGACATTGCTACAGCAATCCAGCCTGCCCTGCCCTGTCTATCCAAACGGTTTTGAAACCGTTTTTAAACAGTTTTAAGTGATAATGGGAACGGGCCCTATTTGCTGTTCCCACCCCCAATCAAGTAAAATGGTTTAAAAACAGTTTGGATCCTCATCGTTCCCATTCACAATAAGTTTTAGGGCTATCTTGAGGATTATTTGGCTTTAAAATGGAATTAAATAAACACCTGTTTTTCAGATGTTTTCTCAGTTTTGCTTTTAAAGCCTTTCTTATTGCTGTGGGAACGCTACAGCATTATCGAGGCAAATCTGTCATGAAATGGGTGGGACAGCCCTGGCCAGATTTTTAATGTGCAGGGCTTCTTCAGCAGTTTCCTTCTCAGGCAGCCTCTCCCTGATCACACCCATGGACACAAATAACAATGTTGCCACATTGTTGGCAGTTTTTGGCTTCCCTGAAAGGCAAGAGGAAAGAGCCGCAGCCGCAGCCGCAGCCGCAGCCGCAGCATGTGTGTGTGTGGGAGAGAGAGAGGGGGAAGGAGATCGGAAGATTCTGTCTTTCAAGTTTCTCTTTTGCCTGACAAAGGGCTGCCCTCTCTATGTGTGTGTGTGCTTGAAGGATCTTACATTGCTATGGCCTTTTTTAAAAAAGGAAAGGAAGAAGAGGGGACCGAGTTGATTGTTTTAAAAAATACTTCCTGCCAAACAAGCTTTCCCATTTCAAAGGGGCAGGAAAAGGAGGGGGGAGGGGGCTGGGATTCCCCACATCATCGAATCAAAGCCAATGGGGAGAGAGGGGTGGGGAAAGGCTCAGGAGGGGAAAGAATGCTTTCCCCAACCCGTTTTTGGAAGCGTTTTAAATGGTAGGACAGTAGGGGCAGAAAATTGGGGTTGAATCCGATTGCCAGATGCTGTTTGCTTCCTTTTAACGTGCTTTACATATCGATGCAAATCCCGATGCAAATCCCAATGTATATTCCATTTTATTCCTTAAATGGGAACTCGCCCTTCATGTTACAAGATGTTAAATGGGTGGGTGCCTTATTTGGTAAGTAGACACATGGCTTCAGTAGACTTATAGACATATATAAGGCAGGCATGTGCTGTGGAGATCACGTCCAATCAAAGTCAACAACACAGGCTAGTAAATGTCTTAAAATTATTGTCATAGTTGCAATGCTAAGAATGGGTGTTTTTCCACTGGCAGAGAGTACCCATTTTTGCACCCATTAAGGACCCATTTGGCTGTGAGCCGGATGACCCCATTTCCATCACGGCACCCATTTGGGTCACATTTGTTTCCACCGCTGCTGGGGAAATCCAGATCATATGGGTACATCTCAGCCTTTAATCCGGATTTTCTGTAGACCCCATTAATGGGGTCTACAATGGGGGTTTCAGCCAGAAAATCCAGATTAAAGGGAGCCTTTTTCCACATTAGTTTGGCAATGGGGTCTAGAGGAGGCTAGGGGGAGGGGGCACCCTTGGGGGGGAGCCCCAAAACCTAAGCTTCAAAATCATTTCGAAATCATTTCAAACCCATTTCGAAGTTACTTCAAAGTTGCCTTTGGAGATTAGCAAAGGCTCCAAAGTCCCTCTAAAGGCAACTTCAAAGATTAGCACAGGCTCCGAAGACAAACCTCTGATAACAAAGGGAGATCAAAGTGGACTGTTACCTTCAGGCATAGAAAGAGGTACATATTTAATGAGGCTGACTCATCCCTGCTCACAAAGAGCTAATTCATATGCAGGCTCTCACAAGGGGTTTGTCTTCAGAGCCTTTGCTAATCTCTGAAGTTGCCTTCAAAGGGACTTCGGAGCCTTTGCTAACCTTTGAAGGCAACTTCGGAGGGATTTGAGGGACTTCGGAGATTGCATCCCCTGTTCCCCAAAACACCTGGGGTGACAGGCAGACCCCTTGTGGGTCAATCCGGATTCCCCATATGGGTGCAAAGGTGTTTCCATGGCAAGGAAATGCCATGGATCAGAGCAGATTATGGGCCTTTTCCCACTAGGGCTTAGAACCCTTCTAAGACCTCCTGTGGAAACACATTGGGGGTGCTTCCGCACAGGTCTTAATAAATCCGGATCTACGTCATCCAGATTTAGTAAAACTGGGTTCTAGTAGACCCGCTTTTACTAAATCCAGATGCCTGGTAGATCCGGATTTATGGGGTAGATCCGCATCTAATAGATGCGGATCTATCCCCTCCCCGTCCTTCTGCACACACGGCGGGAGGACGGATTAAATATGGATTGAAGGTGGGTGCTGGGTAGGATTTTGGTGGCAAAACCAGTTTAAGAAACCAGTCTTGCATGCCAAAATGTGGACGTGGCTTCCCCAAAGGGTCCCTAATTGGGTTCCCTTTGCGGAAGCCACAACTTAATCCCTCCCCAAACTGGTTCTAAATCTGTTTTTAGAGCCAGTGCGGAAAGGGCCTACAGCTCTACACTTACTATAAATCTGCTGCTTGGAAAAGTCCAGCTGACCTTCTGCATAACACCCTGGAAGACATTTTTTTTAAAAAAAATTGGTCTCCACAGCACATTATGCTAAAGCAGCATGAGAGAGGCCCTGCCCACATGGGAATAACATAGTGCCATTTTGGAGCCACTATGGTGGGTTGCCATACATAAATGTAGCAACCCCACCATAGCCCCACTATATCCCACTTAAAAACCACTAAAAACTATTGCTGGAAACCTAGTACTGATCACGGGATTTCTTACAATAGTGCTTTTTCATAACTTGATGGAGTAGTCATTGTAGCTGTGTCCACTGCATATGTGTGTTGCACTGAGGAGAGAACAGTTGGTGGTGGAGGACAGAATACGAGGTGGTGGAGTTGTGCACTTCCACATATTCAGTGCTGGCTGAATACCCAGATGTATATGTCACAAAAATGCACAAAGACAGCAGCATTTTCTGGGTGTGATCAGGAAGAGTACTTAAGGGGGCTTACAAGGTGTCTGTTGTGGGGAGAAGAATAGAAAAGCTTTGTCAGCTGCTTTGAGTCCCCTTAAATGGGTGAGAAAAGCGGGGTAGAAAAGCCAAATCTTCTTCTTCTTCTTCTTCTTCTCTCTGAACTTGCAGAATAAATTCGTGGTTAAGGGGGAAATCGCAGCTTACCTGCTGAAAAGTTATGACATGCTGTCCCAACCTGAAATGCAGCTCCCTAGCTTCCCATAGGAACCTGTGAGAGCTCAGTCAGCATGCCCTGTCACATGGGATGAGACGGCCATTCAGATTTGAGCTCCCCTCCCTGCTGTTGTCATCTCTTCTTGACATCCTGCCCAGATTGGCGGGAAGATTCGAATTTAGTTAATAC
The DNA here is from genome assembly GCA_023333525.1 of Aspidoscelis tigris stejnegeri. Lineage (NCBI taxonomy): Eukaryota > Metazoa > Chordata > Lepidosauria > Squamata > Teiidae > Aspidoscelis > Aspidoscelis tigris. The sequence goes on along the minus strand of JALMGA010000003.1, from coordinate 73,763,189 downwards.
TGCACAGTGAGTGTTCTTCATCCTGCACTACAGTAAATTCACAGTACTGATGGGATAATGCATGCTACTATGATCTATCCATCGTGTGTGTGAGGCCCCCACTGTGACTGTGCATTCTGCTATGCAGTATTAACAAGTCTCAGCATGAGAACAGAAAGGTATGAGCATAGCAACCCAAACTGAGGATGGTCTGAGAAAGGATTATCATGTATTCAATGTGGTCTGAGTTAGTGCACTTTAAGTACTGTTTCTTAATAAGATGAATAATTTCAGCAAGCTGTGGCCATGGCCCTAATTTCCATGCTTTTTGAAAATATATTAATACAGGGAGTAATTGTGGCAGTACAAATAGTAGGAGAGGTGCAAATCAAAACATGGTTTGAATTTAACCATTGTGAAGTTCCAATTAGAAACGCTCTTCTTCTACTGCCCCACTAATGCTGATACATGAATTACTGCTGCTGCTCCAGGATTAGTTTGTGCCACAGACATTTCCAATTCTTCTTCTTATTGTTTACACTTTCATTATGCAGTATTGCTTGTAAGGTATAACACTTTCATTGCAATTATGAAAGGATAAAGATTATGATCGGAAAGTTGGGATAAAAAATATGGAAATACTTTAATGCTGGGCATTTTTTCACTCTGGGACAAAGAGGCAGCTTAGATGTGAGAAATGGAGCAAAAAGAAATGCTTAAGCATAGCACAGATTTTCTCCTCAGTTGGGCGTCAACACACAGGACATTTTGAAAGGAATAAAGAATAATTGGAGATTGTTGTCATAATATCTTGCTTATATAGTTAAGCCTTCTCTGTGGTGGACGTATTATTTGGAATGTTCTTTCTTCTGGCATCAGTGAGGAATCAGCATAACCAATATACAGGTACCTATTGCAGGGATTTCCCTTCATCCAGGTCTTCCCAGTGTGAATTGTTCTTTCTCACATACTGTTTTTACTTTTTAATTAACTGAGGGTTTGCAGGTAGGGGCAAGGATTGGGTCTTTTGTTTTGTTATTGGAAACCGGAGATGAAAAATGGTAAATGTTTTAATCAAACAGACAAAAAAAGCAAGTAAGCATTGGTCTCAAAATGCACTAACTCCGACTGCATCCAATACCTGATAATCCTTCCTCAGTTTGTCTTCAGTTTGGGTCACTATGTTCTTCTGTTCTTGTCGTGAAACTCCTTTATGAGACTTTTTTAGATCTCCCTTGTCTACCATCACAACACCCCCTGCACTCTGATAGGATGAAAGTTCTGTGACTCAACACCTTGGGTGAAAGGGAAGGCAAATTTCATGCGGTATTCACCCTGATACACCCTGATTTCATGCAGTATGGTTCAGCCCCCTTTAGTTCTCTTCCCCGTTACACCCAGAATGAAAACAGATTTACACTCTATAACAGCTTGGAACCTATAAAACTCAGGCTCAGGAAAGTACAATTGAGGGGAAGAAAGTTCACAAATAAAAGAAGATTGGCCTAAAAAGGTGTGAGTGGTGGGGTCTGAAGAAGGTCAGAAGAAGGATTAGCATTGGCCCTTATTCTGGATTGTATTCTGGAATAGGGCTGAACCCAAATGTTAGTTACTTATTCCACTATATTTGGACATTCTGTAATAAAGCATGGATACTCCAGAATAACAATGCTTTAATCCAGAATATCCAAATGTTGTAGAATAAGTAACTGATGTTTGGATGCAGTCTAGGAGCCTGCCATCTGCATGCTGGTGCAGAAGATGGCAGGGCCTGAGCTACATTTTGGTTTGCTGCTGACCAAAAAGATGTTTAGTGACATAAAGACCAGGTTCAGAATCAGCTGGTGTGAAATAACCAGGTGCCCAAGTTTGGGATCAGCACCATTTGCATTCTGAAGCCTTCAAACACTTGCAAGCTTTGTGGCCACATCTCCATGCTTCAGAGGGCTTGGAACAAAAGTTACTAGCCTCAGGGCAACTGGGGGATGCATTTTAGGAGCATGTTTGGCACCTCTCTGAAGTGCACCTACCAATAGTTGCAAACAGAGGAGTTGTGCCTTCTGCGTGCCTCCCATGTTCTGGATCAAGACCACTAGTTCTCCTGGTGGTGCCTATGCCAAACTCCAGTGTTGGTTGATGTAATTCAAACTGTAATGAAAGCGCATTCAATGCAGGATCTGTATGGAAGCTCAATAGGATAGCCAGAGCAGGTAAGGAGGGGGCAAAACCTCCCTTATTAGAATAAAAGGAGGGGGAAGAGAATGCCCAGAGAACCTCAACCAATCAGTGGTCAAGTTACACCTGGCTGGGGGGGGGTTTATAAAACCCGCCCGCCAGAAGAAGGGAGGTGGCTATGCTCTGGGGTTCTGGGAAGAAGGCGGGTTAAACTGTCAAGTTGCCTCAGGAGGATTGATCCCGATATAGTTTCAGACCTTCTAGGCTGGGGACATAGCTAGAAGGGGCAAGAGAGAAAGGACTGTTGAGTTAGGGTGAGTTCCCATTTAAGGAATAAAATGGAATATACATTGAGATTTACATTGGGATTTGCATTGATATGTAAACCACATTAAAAGAAAGCAAAGAGCATCTGGCAATCAGATTCAACCCCGATTTTCTGTCCCCACTCTAAACACTTAAAACACTTCCAATAATGGATTGGGGAAAGCGATTCTTTCCCCTCCTCTCCCCATTGCCCAGGGCACACAGCAGCAGCGGCAACTCAAGCCCCGTTCGCCCGCTCACCTCAACAGCCACCATCCCGAGCAGGGGTTTCCTCCAAAAAAAGCACCCTGGCTCTGCTGCCACTGCTGTCTGCACACACAGCCTTAAACATTCACACATCTCCCAGACCCTGCAGCAGCTTTCCTTCCTTTCCCTTTCTAAAGGTCAGAACTTTTAAAGAGCCAGAATTGTGCAGAATTGCAACATTGTTATCAGGTGTGAAGTGGGTGGATTGCTACATTGAAACCGCTGCTGTACAGGGTGGATTTTTACAGTGAAACCAGCTGCTGTACATTTTAACTGAAAGGGCTGACCTGCAGGGTGAAACCCCAATCCATTTCATGCCTAAATACTGCCGGGTTTGCCCAAATACTGCCGGGTTTGGCTTTTAAAAGCCAAACCTGGAAAAAACACCTGAAAAATCAGGTGTTTATTCTGTTTTAAAGCCAAATAATCCTCAAAATACCCCTGAAACTGATTGCCAATGGGGACGACAAGGATCCAAACCATTTTTAAACCATTTTTAAACCATTTTAAGTGATAATGGGAACGGGCCCTTAGGGTATTATCTTTGGGTGCTTGTGTACTGAAACATTTGTATTTTTCCTCAGAACACTTACTTTGTTTTCACACCCGTTACAGTTGTACAAATAAAGCATCCTCTTTTGTTTTACTAGAGAAACTTTGCCAGCTTCACTATATTTTAAGCCAGGAGAATGTTACAGTTGCAAAGCGCTGTCTCCTCACGAACCAGGGAAGCAGAGGCAAGGGACATTAAACAGCAAGAGGGCTGGTTACAGGAGCTTTAAGTAATGGGCAAGGGAAGAGGAGAGCTTTGCTGGTGTACACTCACTGGCACGAGGCTGGGACAGACAACAAAAGTAAATATGCTACCAAGAACATAAAATTTTAAAAGCCTCTACAGATAAGGGGGCAGGGGAAAGAGTGGAAGTCGGCTCACGTTGGGGGATGGGTGCCACACGTGCTTTCCGTGTGCCTCCCATGTTCTGGATCAGGACCACTAGTTCTGCTGGTAGACCCAATAGCAACACCTCCCTGGTCAGCATCATGCTTTATAAAAGTGGGCCAGGGAGGGTGTGGCCTCATAGGTCTGCATTAACGTGCAGATCTATGGGACATTAACGTGCAGATCTATGAGACCTACATGGTCCCTTACCCTCAAAAAGACCCAAGTCTTCCAGTAACGTCTGCTCTAAAAAGGAAAGCCCAGTTACCATATTTTCTGCCAGTCAGATTTAAATTTACACTTTATATTCAACTCACAGTAGACTGGTTTCTGGAAGGTTTCTCTTTTTATGAATTTTGTTAGTACTTATTGGTATATTGGCATTAACCTGCTGATGACAAACTCTCCTTACCATTCTTGATGCATTTTTGCAAATTTTTAATAACTTCTTACCATTTGGTGGTACAACAAAACCTTATCTTTCACAATTAATATTCACAGCTGTAGGGGCCATTTTATTTATTTTCCAAATAACCTTTGCCACAAAATGGAACATAGCTGGCAATAGTTTCAATGCCTCTGTGGGATGGTGTTTAAATGGCTGCCACTTGTAACTGAATTTTCAAGGCTAATGTATATTTAATTTCTAAATTAATAAATAATAAAATGAACAACTTGCTGGCTGTAGGAAAAAATGCAATAGAACAATTAAGGAATGAAGCAGATGTAATGAAAAATTCATATATTAACAACAAGAAAGGGTTTTTTCTGGCCTGGTTTTGTCTTTGAGATTGGAATGTCCATGATAATCCAGTTTATTTGGAGGAATATTATCATATCCTGCAGGGAAGAAACTTAATAATCCTATATAGAGTTTATAGAGTTTAATGTCTGTGTGAAAGAGGGGTTTTTACATGCAGTCAAGAATAAAAAAAAGATAAATAATAGAAAATAAATCTTGCCTGGTGGTTGTTTTTCTTCCTTGCTCTTTGTACATTTTCAAAAAACAAAATCACTAAATAAAGTGGAGCAGTACTTTTCTTTTGATCATGTGCAGGTAAATCTAAAGGAGTAGTGAACATTTCTAAAATATAAATCAAAGCAGTTTGTTTTTTAACGAACACAAGGTACAAAGAGTCTGACATCCAGCTTCTCTTATTGGTTTTAAATCCACAATAAGAGTGTTTGGCCTGTTTTCACTTGCTGGCCCAGTATGGTATAACGATGCACCACATGCACTAAACTAGTCCACTAAACTAGGTTGAGATGTGAATGACCAGCTCGGGGGTGGCTGGCCCTCTCAGAAATTGCCATGGTGATCTGGACACTGTATGTGACTGCACAGACAGTCACGTAGCCATGTCCACCTGTTGCATCACATCTGGAAAAGGATAGGGACACAGCATCCAGAAGTAATCCAGGTGCTCCTGGTAAGTATGTGGGCTGCTTTTTATCAGCTGGAACATTCTGGGGGAGTCTGCAGCAACTTCTGGTCAGTCTCGTTGGCTCCCCAGTGTAGATGGGACATATCTAGTGCACAAGTGTGAACAGACCCTTTCATTCTATTTGAAAAAGTCTCCCTATCTGATTTATTTCTCTGAATCATGTTGACAGCTTAGGTTTGCAGGTACTGTAAGAAAGCTCAGAGGCAGAGGAGAGTAACAACCTGAGTTTGGCCTCTGTCTGGAATATGACCAAAGGTACAGAATAGAAGGCTGACAGAACAAGCAAGCTCAGTGATGCCATGGATTTTTACTTGGTTAGCTGCTGAGAAACAGTGAGCAGGGTACGCTGCGTGCTTGTATCCTGGTAGGAGTATTCTTTTTTGGCCACTGGGAGCCAGAATGCTGGACTAGATGGGCCAAGAGTGCAATCCAATAGGACATTTCTTATTTTCTTAGGGTATGTTCGGCATGCAATCAGGATAGCCTGTCACACTCTGGGATGGAGCATTGCTGCCCCTGTCCCAGAGTGGCCCAGAAGGGAGTGTGGCCAGCCTGATTGCCTCTAGCTGTGGAGCAGTAAAACAAAAACACCACTATACAGCTTAACAGAGAGTGCCTATGGCACTCTCAGTACACTCCTGGGTTGCTTTTGCACTTGGCTCCAGCATGTGCAGTTTGGAATCACATGGAATAGATGTGCATGACAGACTAATTTGTACTAGGAATGCTAGTACACATTACACTAGACCCCACATGCCCGGAGACTCACCTGTGTCCAGGCGCATGTCTGATCACTGGCAGGGCGCTGCCATTGTGGTTCTGGAGCCCGGCACACCTGCACATGCACTGTTGCCATCACCACGATGACAATGATGCTCTGCTCCACACATGTGCAGTCGTGTTTGGGGTCATCTGAGGTGTCAGTGTGCTTGCACTAGAAATAGTGTGAATGCTTGCAGAGCTAGATGGAAAAGGTAAAGAATGGGACAGGAATGGTTATGGTTGGGAACTGTGTGTTTCAAGACTTTGTGCACCACTAGTAGTTGATGATAGGGTAACATCTGGTAAGGCAGGAGGTGTTTCTAGGATGTAAACACCTCCTACAAATGCAAATGCACCTGCCCAGATGTTACCCTCTCCTGAACTACACGGCCAAGTGTGAATTAGCTGCATGCAGCATTCACACTGTTTCCTAGTGCAAATGCTGCATGGAGGTAGGGCATCCTGGCTGTAGAGTTGAAGATCAAACTGATATTTGGTACATAATAAGATCATTTGCTCTAGTTTTTGATTCACACCCTGTAGTAACAATAACAGACAAAAATCTTATCAAAATAATTAACTTTTTCTTTTATTGAGCAAACTTTAATCATGTTTTTGAGGTAGGTTTGGTCATTTATGTATTTATTCCAGAATAGCAATCTACTCATACCTGCTTTTCTACGATCCTGATCAATGGGTCTCGATCATATGGTACCTGGTCTGGATCATGTCTAGGCATCATCCGCTTGACAACGTAGTGTTAAGACAGTATTATCTTGTGCAGTTATTATCTTGTGCAATACTAAGTGTTACACAGGTATAAGGAAGTTGCTGTATAACAATATATGCATTCATACTAGTTTGGTCCTGCACAATATGTAGTGATGATGAGTTCAAAAGTTGTTCATAACAGAGATGAAACTTGTCATTAGTAGAATAATGAACATGTGCGCAAGTCTCTTGATCAGAAGTCATAATGTCTCACACTGAATTCTTGTGTGAATTGTCTGACTAACTTGGCAAAAATGTCATTTTCAGAAGGTTAAATCCAACTGCTATTCCTGGACTCTGAGCAGCCAAAAGGTGGCTTTATTATCCTCTGTGCTGACTTTTCTGATATCATAGGTAATAGAATGTCAACCAGGGTATTTTGCAAATGGAAGTCATAACTTTTACCAAAGACAAAAACATTTCATTTTCTCTGTATTTATAGGCTTCGATTTTGTCCTTTTTGTCCTAAATCTGTCCTAAATCTGTTTTACAAACATATATATAATTTTTGCTAGCTCTTTGGACCATCATTTGGGCTACATTAATTCATCAGCAGAAGGTTTTAAGCCAGCAACTGGAGATGTTTATTTGAAATATCAGCCATTTTCACTGGGTTAAGTTGCTTGCTGCTGAGCTAGAATAGGGCCGGGCATGCATTTTGGGCGTCTGCATGGGATGCCCAGCAATGCGTGCCGGGTTCAGGGATCAGTGCAGATGAAGCGTCCCCAAGGAAGCCGCAGGGAGCAGCTCCACTCCCTCTCTGCCCACTCTCTCCTCAGCCCACCCCGCTCTCTCTCCCTCCTCCAGCCTGAGCCCTCCTTCTGTCTCTCCTCTCTCTCTCTCTCTCACACACACACACACACGCAAGCGCGTGCGTGCGCACACATACACACACACACACACACACACACACACACACAGAGGGTGGAATCCCTATTAGACCCCGCTAAAATGATTAAAAGAGCAGCAAAAGTGCTGCTCTCATTTTAGCAAGGCTCTGAGCGTGCACACATTAGCCCCAATCCCTGCCTGAAAGCTGCTCAGCTGAGTTCAGGGCAACTGTTAGGCACTCGTTTGGAGTGCCTGACAGTTGGAGCGGCTTTCAGGCAGGTATTGGGGCTAATGTGTGCACGTTCAGAGCCTTGCTAAAATAAGAGCAGCGCTCTTGCTGCTTTGAATCATTTTAGCAGGGTCTGACAGGGATTCTACCCTGTCTGTGGAGAGAGAGAGAGAGAAGGTTGGCTAGGTCTGGAGGAGGGAGAGAGAAAGAGAGAGAGAGGGAAGGAGGAAGACTCAAGGCAACAGGCAGCTTGAATCCTTTAGTTCTCTGTTCTGCAGCCTGTGAGTGCTCCTGTCTGTGCGTACATGTGTGTTTCTCTCCAGCAACAGCAGGGAGGGAGGATGGAACTCTCAGGAGGAGCCAACCAATCAGGTGAAGGCTAGCCGAGCCAGAGCTTATATAAACAAGAAGAGAAAAATCGTTGGTTGTTCTATGCTTGGAGACTCAGGGAGGGTGGTTAGGTAAATAACTGTCCGGAAGCTGGGAGAGGCTCCAAGGTAGATCTAGGGGATTCTAAGTAGGATTACCAGGGAAGGAAGGTACACGGGGAAACGTGCCCTAACCTGAAGAGAAAAATCCTCAAGAGTGTGTAGAGCATGAAATTGTCCTCTACACCAATCCCAGGCTGAGGTCAATAAGCTGATACGGTCTCTGGTGTGGCGGCTAAGGCAGAGAAAGTTCAATTGTTTGTGTGGTCCATAACAAGGAGATTGTAACCAATAAACAGTTGGAAACAGTTTCAACCAGCTATACGAGGAGCAGAACTAAAGGAGAGGCTGGGGGAAGACATTTGAAAGTTAAGCTAAACACACCTACCACGCTTCAGGCCATAAATAAACAAATAAAAGGAACCATAGGCCCCTGATCGGAAGGTGACGACACAGATTCAAATTTCAAAAATCTAGATTTTTGAAAATCTGATTTGGAGCCAGATAATCCAGATCCGTACTTTCAAAAATCTGATTCATATCCGGATATACGAATGTTGATAAGATTTGTATCCAATATACAAATTTGCACAAATACATATTTATCCTATATGCATCTCGTTTTCATCCCGCATTATATATGCAAACACATATAATTTTGACGATATTTGTATACAATAGATATGAATCTGTTCATTTGAATTATTCAAAAATCTGTATCAGATTTTTGAAAATCTGAAACTGGTCCGAAGGGTAAATTCGGATTTTTGAAAATCCGATTTGAGTTCAAATGTTGACATTCGATGGATTTGAATTGAATTTTTGAATTTTTGAAATTCTGAAACGTGGGCACCGGATCCATCCCTGTTCTTCACTACTTTTCATGCCAAAGCAAGTTGTGGAAATGCTCTCATCTGGAGTTGACTAGGAAGCTTTTGCTTTGGTTCAAAATTTTAATTCGTCCTATATTTGATCTAACAGTCTCTAGTTTTTTTATTGTTTAAATTGTTAAGTGTCAACTAGTCAGGACATATGCTTTGATCATATGCTTATGATCATATGCTTTGGCTTTATTCCCCCCCCCCCCCGCCATGTGTACTTTGGCTAGCACATGTGCCATGTTTATACCCCAATATTTATTAAGCCCCAGCAGAGTATGCTTGATAGCAATTGAAAGAGCAGATGGTGGTAGTACAAACAGAGCTTGTAAAGGTTTAGTTCCTTTGGGTTGCTGTAAACAGGTTGGCTTCAGGGCAGGAAAATTAAAAATCACCCTGATCCCTGTCTGGCACAGTAGCACATGATTTCCTGGTTTGGTCCAAAATGTGTTGGAGATCTTTAGCTTTGGCTAGAAGTTTCTGATTTATTTCTGAAAGTTGAACTCATTTTCTAAAGGACCTATAGCCTCCAAGCAGCCCAATTGGTTTATACTTTGCTGCAAAATGAATTTGATGGTAACTTGTTTACCAAATGTTTGAATTTCCTCCTCTCAGATGTTGCCACAATACAATGTCAGCAAAATAAGTAACTCAGTGAGAAAAAAAGCACATACAAATGAATAAGAAGAGGAGGGAGACAATATATTTAAATATTCTTTAGTGAACCTTCCTTTTTTCTTTTTTTGGCTGGCACCCAGGCTAATTGCTACAAATGAAACGGCAAAAGGTTGAGTTTCTTTCAGATGAATATTGTGGGAGACACAACTGAATAAGCTATTCAACATTCCTTTTGTAAGAGTGTGATAATTCTTAGTGTTAAAAAATTGCTGTTGTGTTTAACCATCATATTAAGTAAATTCTCCTACAATTTAGAACAGTGGGGAATGTTAGAGCAACATATTAATCACAATGAATTAAAGGAATGGATTCCAAGAAATTAGAACTAGAAAATCACAACACATTATATACACAGTAAATTGCATGGGGGGGGGAGGGGGTCTTAAAAAATCAAAACGTCTTCTGGGTGGATACTGATTTTAACATTTTACTCTGGCCCTTTTCCCACCTGCCAGCTGGAATGGTTCTAGCAACTTGATGGTTAGGCATGTCCACATTGCTCTGCTCCTTCAGATGCTGCCTTGGTCATACAGGTAGCCCATGACTGGCCATTTGCACTACAAGCACTGCTGGCTGGGCACGAGGTTAGTTTAGCACTTCTGGTGTGAATGGCCACCGTAGCTCTGGATCCCAACTGGTTTGGTCTGGTATTGTTAACTTATACCACACCAGGCTAGGAAATACAGATAGGCCCTCTAATTCCAGTCCTGAGTTTCCTAACAACATTTGTCTTAAACAAACAAACTCATTGTGCATGTTAAAGTCACTCACATATGAAAACTTCAAGGTAGTTTTCCCTCCCTGGTTTTGAAATATTTGATAGTTTTAAGACTAGAACTGGGCACTCTTTAAAGACTATTTTGCTACCTGTAAGCAGTTTCGTTTTCATTTTAAACTGGAGTCAGCCTATCTTTGTTTACCATACTGAAGAAGAGATAGATATTTATAGATAGCATGACTGCTACTGTAATCATTTTTTAAAAAAAAGTTCTATACTATTGATAATGGATTCTACAGTACATATTAAATTACATGATATATTAGAAAGTCTAGTTTTGCTTTTTTCTAGTTTAACTCTGATTTTAAAAAGACTTTTTAAATAAAAAGAGTAATATTTATTCATCCTTTATGTAGTTCATAATTCCTTTCATTTTCCTGAATGGATGTTTCTCAGTGAGATTTCTAGTACTTTCTGTGATGATGATTGATTTCCATATATTACACTCAAATAGCTTTCTAAAACATAAAGATCCCCACCTATTTTTTTCTTTTCCTTTACTTTGCTTTCAAAGGAGCAAACATTAAAAAGAATGAATTGACTAAAATGAACTGGGAATGAGTAGGAATGAACATGTCAACATCCTAGAATTGGTTGTGAAGTGAAACGTGTAATGGTTTGATTCCCCTACAATTTTAATCAATCTTTTAAAAGATGCTTTTAGTGACTGATAAAAATGTCTGTTCTCTGGCCATTTAAGCTGTTTACATCAGATCATATAATTGCTTTAGGAGGGCTTCTTAATATATTTAAGAGTGCACAGACTTTTATACATATACAAACAGAAATAACAATTAATGGGCATGTAAAGCTTGTCTTCCATTTTGGAAAAGGAAGTAACTACTTGCTACACTTTATCTCAGTTAACTTTTCTAATAGCTTTTCCTCCCCATTGTTGTTTAGTGATTTCAGCATTAACCACTTCAGTAGCTTGCCCTTACATATGTACAGTCCAGCACTTTTAAACTGTGGTTCTTTTTATGATTCTTTTGTTTATATCCCAAAGATTGTCTAATTAATAGTTTGGTAGCTCCAACTATGCTGGGGATTGGTGGCTGAAGGATCTCTCTCTCTCACTCTCTCACACAAGTTGCAACTGGTAAGGTAAGTAGGAGTCAAACAAGTCCTTTTGTATACTCAGAATTAGGGAAGAAAAATCTTTTCTTAAATGGCAGATGTGTACAGTGAAAGCATTTGAAAAAGGGGCAACCAGGTGATTCTCAAGCACCACCACAACAGAAGTTTTCAACACCTGGGTTGCCAAATTTAAATTTTTGGTATTGTTATGGAAGTTGTAGTCCCAAACACGGTAGATGTAGAATGACTCCTAGAGCGCGTTTGGAATGCCCCCATGCACGTTTGGTCCCGATCTGAAATCAGGTTCAGGAGGGGCCGTCCCATGCACTTTTTATTTGGCCTGATTTTCTTGGATGAAATTGCCCAAACCAGGACCAAATTTGGTCCTGGAAAAAACAGGGTTGGGCATGGTTTGGGTGAATTGGGCCGAGCCTAGCCTGCACATGGGGATAATTCCTTGGGTTTACTCCCTTTTCCAGGCAAGCAAGCAGCTTGCCTGGGAAAGAGACTAAGCAAGCCTGTCAGGCAGGATCGTGAACAGGGGGTTCACGATCCCGGGAGAGGCTTCCCCAGGAAAGGGAGTAAGCAAGCCTGTCAGCTGGGATCATGAACCCCCTGTTCACGATCCCAGGAAAGGCTTGCTGTTACTCCCTTTCCCTGGCTGAAAGGCTTGCTTTTACTCCCCTTTCGAGGCAAGCAAGCGGCTTGCCTGGGAAAGGGAGTAAAATCAAGATCCCGGTGTGGTTTGCATGGGGATGGCTGAATCCGGCCCCAGCCCACCCGCAGCCCATGTTACCGGGAATGGCATGGGTATGGCTGAGATTCGATCTTGGTCCCACACCCAGTCCCATGTGAGCCCAATTGGTGCCCAATCAGCACCAAACAGCTTACATGGGGACACAGCCTTAGGGTGTTTTCACACTTAACTGATGTATCCCATGGCAGTTAAGATCAGGAATGGTGGCCAGTGTTTGCACTGCAAGTGTTGTCCCATCCCAAACTTCACCCAGACTTACTCAGGTCTTGGTGAATTGAGGATGGTCCTATCCAGATCACTGTAGCAACGGCTGCTGCTATGGTGATCGGTGATACTGCACATGACTGCACAGCAGCAATCATAGCATCCCATCCCCATGCAACATCCATGTAGAAAGTATGTTGCATCTGAGGTTAACCAGGTATGCCCTAGGCTCCACAACCTTCAACAATCAGGGCAGCTCTGGGATGGAGGTGACACAGTAGTGCGAGGATGCTCTATCCCAGAGTGTTTGGAGCTGTCCTCATCACCAGAGTGTAAACAGAGCCGTACCCTCAAAGTGACTATGGGTGAGTGGCTATTTGTTTTTCACTTTTGATACCTGTTAAATTTGGAAAGCCAATTTTTGTTCCAATGGTTAACCAAAATCAAAAGTGAACAGGGTTCTTTAATGTCCACCGTGAGAATTTTACTTCTGTAATAACTGGCCAGCCACGTTTTTATCATCAATACTCATCTGGAAGAAGCAAGATCAGTTTGTGTGTATTCTAGTAGGAGAAGGCTGCTCTCCTGAGAACAAACCAAACAGAAAGCAGCTGGCTGTCATTGTCAAGAAGCAAATAATACAGAAGGAAGCAGTGCAGTGCAAGGTAGTTTCCCAACAGAGGTTGTGCAGCATCTTTCCCTGACCCTGCAGAAACCCAGCAAAGCTATGAGCAGATAGACAGGATTCCAGTGAGCCAGTGGAGGGTCAAAAATTACAGTTAGCATATGAAAGAAGCTAAGGGAAGGAGAAGGGGACCTGAATTTGCCCTAACAATACCTGGGGAAATTGTTAAATTAACAGGGATCACGCTGATGTCCCAACCTCCACTGCGCTGGGATTTTAGGATTGAAGTCTCTGCTGTGATGAACCTCCAATACAGTAAAGCAACCCAAATTATTGTTGAGCTTTGTGCAAAAGGGAAAGAGTGCAACTCTGCAACAGTAGCAGCAAAGTTACAGCCTTTTTAGAAAGGCTACATCAGTCAAGATGCTGATTGAAGCAAAACAAAATCCAAGGTATGGAGCTGCTTTGACCTTCAAGAGGCAGTTAAAGGGGCAAGGGGAAGAGGAAGGCAGGAAATTTAACTGTCTGGCTAAGTTCTTTCAGAAACAACGTGCGGCAGAATGAAGGGTGTTTTCAGACGCAGACAACATAAAGGAAGGGAGTCCAGGTAACATAAACTGTGCCATGTGCTACCCAAGGGCTACTTTTATTACTACTCAGGACTAAGGGATTGTGACCTCACATCTGGATCAGAACAGGCAGGAAATGTGATCTAATGCTTTCCTATAGGAGAAGAAGGATCAGAATGCCTGTGAGTGTGGGGTAATGTGCAAAAGTGCCTCCTGTGTCTCCTTCCATCTTTTCAAATGGGCTCTCTCTATCATGGCTGAGTTGATCTAGGAAAGTCTACTGCTCAGCTGTTTATTGACATTTGTCCAGACTCCCATGAGTGTCATCTTCTTTTAGAGCACTACTAAAGTTTGATGGAGTTAGCCTCTCTCATTTATGAGCAGAAGCTGGAAAAGACAGAGTGTGTTGTTCCAATGTCCAATATTTACTCAATTCTCTTCTTTCTATTAATTATTCTGTTGTACATGGTAGCGTTCTTTTTCCCAAACCTTCAGTGAGCTACAAAATGAAAAGATCCTCCTATTACATACATACAGTTTTATATTGCCAAAGTATTGTTCCTGCACAAATGATCTTGGAATTCCTAGTTAAGTGAAGGTGCAGATTTTCTCTTGTTAGAACTGCTGTTAGACTTCCAAAGGCCAATTCACACTTGGCCTCTTAGTACATGATGGGGTATCTTCTGATAAGGAGCATCTGCACTTGCAGGAGGGGTTTTCAATCTAGAATGCCTCTTGTCTTCCCAGAAGCTGCCTCAGCGTCTTCTAGCAGTAGTGCATGAAATCGTGCACCCAACCAGAGGAGTAACCTCTGCCAGTACTGGGGTTGTCTGAGGTGCCACGCAAGTGTGCTGGCACCTCAAATGACTCCAAATGTGTGGAGCCCATGTGTGGAGCATCACTGTTGTCATGGTGATGATGCCAGCACATGCACAGTTGCACTGGGCTCTGTGTGGAAGACGGCAGCATCTGGACATGTGCCTGGACCTAGGTAAGTCTCTGGGCACATGGGGATTGGTTTGGCGAACACTAGTGAACACCAGTGGGGTTGCACTATTCTCATCCCATGGATGGGAAGCAAAGTGCAGAAAGGCCCTTGATGTCTGCTTATAGGACAAAGGTTCTGTTGCTTACAACATTGACACTACTTATGATTTAATGTAAAGGGTTTTCTTAGTCATATTCAAGCACACAAATGTGCCCATGTTTGCATTTCAGCCCACACACATGGAAAGGGGCACAGAGCAACTGCTGAACCATTCCAGCTGGCTGCTTCTACATTCTGCCTTGTCAGCTCAGAACACAAAGAACCCTTTCTGACCAGAATCGAGTGATTTTTGCCAGGAAGGCAGAGTCAGCAGAGACCTTGTAACAGCCTAAATTTGTGGGAGGTGAAATGAAAGTTGCAGAATGGTTTTGTTGTGTGTTGTTGTAGCATGCTACAAGCAGTCCTTTTCTGGGGCTGTTTCTGGGCATGCAGCAGTCTACATGGAGGATAGCTGGATTCATCCATGGGCAGGAACACTTGGGAGATTGCTTTAAAGCAGTCTCCCATTAGCTGACTCCCAGGTGCCATTTTGTACCAGGAAGTGGGCCAGCTGCTGGTATTGTTGCCAAGCCTTCCTGGGGGCCAGTCTAGCATGTGGACCTTGCATTTCATGGTGGCATTTCGCATGGTCTCCAGAGACTGTGCAGAAGGTGCTAGGGTATTCATGCTGCACTGTAAAATGATTCCTCTCATTCTTTAACCAGCATGCCCTCTTAGCAAGCTAGAAGATATGAGACACCTCATCAGCTGGAATATTTCCATATCAGTAGTTGCTAGCTCATTTTCTTAGAGTCTGTGAAAACCAATAGTATGCTGATAAAGGGTGGGGAGCTTTTAATCGTAAGCTTTATTTAATTATTGCAGCATTTCTGAATTAAGGCTTCTATTTTAAAGAGTAATACATTTCCTCAGAAAGATAAGAAAACATGCCACTGCCAGAGACCATGCAGTTCTTAGTGCTTCCTCTGTTAAATATAGCTTAACTATAAAGTTCATCATTAATTCTAATGTGATGTTTAAGTAGTTATAGATTATTACTGCGATTGCCATGACAATATTAAACGATAAAGAAACATATCCCTAATTAGAAAACATCTGCAAGAATCAAAGAAATCCTTCATCTCATAATTAATCTCTACAGTACCAACTACAAAAATATTGTGTACTAGGCAATTTTTAAAATATTACTTTTGCTCAGAATGTTTTTCCAATAATAGCGTAAGTTTCCAACCATTTTTGTCATTCCAAGCAACTTGTTTTTAAAACTATTTCAATTTCTAATGAGATAAGCTAAAATGACTCCTCTATACTTTAATAGTGGAAGTACCAAATTATTTTAATTGTATCTGGAAATAACTGTAATATAAGACTCACATGGTTCTGGCCCACTTGTATTGCACATTTAGCATCAATCTGCTTTAATGTTACTTCATCTGTTACAGAGCAACCATTTATAGTTTTTAGTTTGGAGCAATTAAATCATAAAATCAGCTCAGCAATGGTTATATCTTCATTCGGGTGAAGATGGCTCTACGCAGGGTGGCGCCATGGAAAAACATGCCTTCCTCTATTTTCCCTGGCACCTCTGTGCAATAGGGGGAGAAAATGGAATCAAAGTGATGATATCTAGGCACAGAGCTTCACTCCTGTTGGAATGGGTGTGTGGCATACACCCTGTGCCACCCCAGTGCCCCAAGGAAATGCTTCAATGGTAGATCACCATTTGTAGCAGCCAAAAATAAAGATGGAATTGCTGCCATGAACCAGAAGTATGACTGGGTATGCATTTCCACCAGCCCTTTGGTCTGGCCTGAATCCGGCTCGAGGGCCCCCCATCCTGACACGTTGAATGGGATTGCCAGTGCCTGCAGACTAAATGTCCAAAAATGCACAGAAACCCTGTTCGGACGATAACAGGACTTGCTATGGAATCCTGCTATAATATGAATATATAACAGTGGGAACATCATCAGAAAGGCGTTCCTTGTCTGAAAGAAGGGAGGGGGAAGTGGCTGGCAAGCCCTTCCTGGTCCCAGCACTGCCACCACCCCTCAACCCTGGCAGTGCTGTGCATGTCAGAAGGGACCATGCTGCCCTCTGAGGAAGAGCCTCCTAGCCAGCCTGGTCTGGGCTGAGCGGACGCCTGGACAGAGCAGGTCACTATTCCATATCAGTTCAGCTACATTTATTTCTTTTGCCAAGTCTTAGGCTGTGGCCACACCTTCAATTTAAACCTTCTTCAGTCCATATTCTGATCACAATGTTCACACCTTCTTTTCATGTCTATTGGTTTTATTTGCGGACTTCCCACCCTAGAAAGTCCAAATGGAGGATGGAAAGCCCAAATAGAAATGAAAAGTTGTGAGCACCGTGATCAGAAATGAAGAAGGTTTAAATTGAAGGTGTGACCATGTCCTTAATCATGGCTAAAGGACCACCCCTTTCCTTTTCAGTTCTTCAGCCAACTGGTTCTACAACCAACAGTGTACAGTCCTTTGCAGTATCTAAAATTTTACTGTACCTCAGTCTCCTGGTTTGAGTAAGCATTTACTTAGTTAATGCATGGGTAACTGAAATCATCCACTATTACAAGAATTCCTTTTGGGATGCTTGTATAATTTCCTTTATCTTCAGGCCTCCTGTTCTGCCTTGTTTAGGAAGGTAATAGTATATTCCTAGTATTCATCTAATTTTATGAACTGATATTCCTACCCAGTGGTTCTGTGGAATGCTCTGCCCTTTTGGGGATCCTGAGATAACTTGATTCTCTTTTAGATGTATCTCCTCCAGTGTGCCCTCTCCTATAGAGTTTGTAACAAGGAACAACTGTGTCATTCCTTATAGCCCACCAGGTCACAGTTACAGTCACTACATCTGGATTGTGTTCTATAATTTAGTGTTCCAGTTCACTCATCTTGGCTCACAGGCTCTTGGCACAAGCATATAAACATCTGGCACAGCATTTTTCTCTATATTCCTTTGACTTATGCTGTTTTCCCTGAATTGGATAGACATGGTTCTTGTCAATGCCTTCACTAAGCAAGGACTTTTCTCAAACCAGAAGCTGTTCTGCTTCTGTTGGCTTCCTCCTGCTATCAGTTCAAAATATGCTGTGCCCCCATTTTTTATTTAAAGAGTCATGTTGGTTCAAGTGAAGGCCACCTCTCTTGTACAGGTCAGGCATTTTACAAAATATTCTCCAATACCTAATAAGTAGGGAACCACTCCTCTTGGTACCAGTGTCTCATCTACACATTGAGCTGGCCCTGTATATAAAACAGGAAGCATTTCAGATGAACCTACATTGGAGGTTCTGGCTCTCAGTTTTCTGCCTACCAATCTACATTTAGCTTTCAGGATCCCCTGACTATATTTCAGGGTATTATTGGTGCCTACATGCACCATAAGAGCTGATTCCTCCTGAGCATTGTCTAGATGGGGTGTAATGTTCATAACTTTCTCACCAGATAGAAAAATCACATGTAGCCAGCATGCCCATAACATAGCCAGCTATCTAGATTCCTATAACCAAATCACTCTACTGCAAGCCTTGCTCCATCCATCTACCCCACTTTTCTCACCCAATTAAGGGGACTCAAAGCAGCTGACAAAGCTTTCTGTTCTCCCCACAACAGAACACTGTGTGAGGTAGGTGGGGCTGTGAGAGCTCAGAAAAGAGCTGTGACTAGCTCAAGGTCACCCAGCTGGTTTTGTGGAGGAGTGTGGAATCAAACCCGGTATTCCCAGATAAGAGACCAGCTCCCTAACTGCTAGACCAAACTGGCTCATGAAGGAGAATTCTTGGTGCTGGGAAAAATTATTTGCCTTCTAAGGATTGGGTCTCTTCTAGGGATGTGCACAAATGCAATTTTTGGGATTTGATTCAAATTGAATATCTGAAAATTTGAATAGATTCAAATGTTTAAAATTTGAATGTATTCACATTAGATTTGAATCACATACATTTGAGTATTCATATGAATTTTTAATCTGTATTTAAAGATACAAATGTCAACAGCATTCAAATGCGTCTGTATGCATCAATATGCATTCGTACACATCCCAGTTTTATCTCGTGTGCACCTTGTTTCCATCCCGTACATATCTGTACAAATCCATACAGATGCAAATAAATGTGTACGTATCCATACACATACGAATGTCTGAATAATTGGTACAAATGATTCAAACGATTCAAAAATTTGTTTCAATGTTAAATTCAAATTTAAAGATGTTCAATTCAAATCTGAGTGTCCGAATTTGATCAAATTTTGAGTGTTTCAAATATTTGTGCACGTCCCTAGTTTCTTCTAAGAAAGAACTTCACTCTTCCTCAGATTGATGTCCTCCTTATCTGACAACTTTTCCCTCTATTACAGCAAGGGATCAAACTTTTTCCCTG
The DNA here is from genome assembly GCA_023333525.1 of Aspidoscelis tigris stejnegeri. Classification (NCBI taxonomy): domain Eukaryota; kingdom Metazoa; phylum Chordata; class Lepidosauria; order Squamata; family Teiidae; genus Aspidoscelis; species Aspidoscelis tigris. The sequence goes on along the minus strand of JALMGA010000003.1, from coordinate 73,744,040 downwards.
AGTGCCAGAAGCTGTTTGTACTGAGCACATACCTATGATATCTCTCCAGAGCTCAGATAGTTGCACATTTGGCACTTAGAATATTTCTCTGGATATCTGCCAGGAGTCAGGGGTGGCCACTGAGAGCCACTGTGGCCAAAAGAGGAATTTGAATTGAGCTGAGCAGCTTAGGATGAGTCCCAGGGGCTCATCTGCAAATCCAGATGCATGCTGGAAGGTAACAGAAGTCTCTGTGCTCATAAGAAACCCCTTCAAGTCTTCTAAGCTGGTGTGAACCACTACATGATACAGTAGTGAATCCTGAATGTTTACAATACACTGTGTCAAAAAACATTGTGTATCCTGGTTTTTCCAAGATTCAGTTTCTTGAACTGAACATGTGAAAGAGAGAACAATTTGTCTTTACTCAACTCTGTCCTCACAATGTGTAATTTTATATACCTTTATTATGCCCCATCTCTGGAATTTACTACCAGAAGAGGTGGTGACAGCAGCCAGCCTGGTGAGCTTTAAGAACGGATACGTTCATGGAGCACAGGTGAATCCATGACTACTAGAACAGATGCCTTGGTACTCCCTCCATATTGGAGAGACAGGCAGGATGCCTTTAAAGGTCATTTGCAGGGATTTGAGAGTAGGTGAAGGTCTTGCTTTGTCTTTTGCTTGAGATGCCCAGAAGCAATTGGTGGACTGCTGTGTGAGACAGGATACTGGACCATATGGGCTGTGGCCTGATTCAGCAGGGCTTCTCCATTCTTGCGTAAAATTTCCCTACCATTTTAATATCCATAGCTCTAGTTTTCTACCATTCCAGCAGCTCCCTTTTGAACCACTTCCAATTCCGTTAGGCCTTCTTCCAGATGTGCTGGCCCAAACCATATACAGTATTTCCGGCACAGTCACACCATTGGTTTGCACAGCACATTATAATGCTGACAGTTTTATTTTCAGTACTGTTTCTTATTACCTAATATGCTGTTGGCCTTCCCCCCTTTTTTTCTGCAGATGAACACTAACATGTTTCACATAAACTGCCAAACATTGCCTTTAAAATAGAGGAAATAAAATCGACAAATTCATTTCAGCACCAGCCATTTCCATTCCAAAAAGAATCCTGCCAAACTCTTATTTGCTCTCCCTCTTTGCTTGCTCTGTTTCCTCATTACCCAAGCAATTTCCATTTGGTTGTGAGAATGATAGATAGCTGTAAATCAAAATGAAATCTGCCTGGCTGGACTCACAGACCAGTCTCCACAGCACCTTTTGAGTAAAGTTCCTCTGGCACCACATGGAGTTGACATTAGGAATGAGCAAAATTACTTAGGATTTTTTTTTAGTCACTGAAGCATTCAGAGAAAGACAGAGTTGAATACATCATCAAATATTTTAGAATTCAAAGACATAGCCATGCTAACCAAGAGAAACTAATGCATCGGATGAAGTAGATTTCAAGTGTTCACGTTACTAACTTCTTTCTCCTTAGCTGCATTCACATCTAGGTTTTAATCCAGTTTCAGTCAACTTTCAGAGTGAAAGAACACATCAGCAAAGTAATTAGTCATTTTGTTTCCACTTTATCTATTCCAGATGGATTTCGGAGTTGGATAATTTTGAAAGAAAACAAATTGACACCATGAAACTGGATTAAAATGTAGGTGTGAACACAGTCCTTGTTAATAAAATATGGTGTTTACTGTCATTGCTTCATCTCTTCCACATGGTAGGGCACTTCCAGCCGCTAAGGCCAGAGTTGCATGGCCGAGAGAAGAGGGCTTCTAGCATAGCATTCTTCTTTTTTGTACTTAGAGGGAAGTGATGACATGCTAACTGTAAATCTGCTCCTGCACCCAACTGTGCTAGCATTGCAACCAGAGACCTTCATCCTCCAGCTGTGATGCTCCCATCTGGAGCTGGGTGGGAATCTTGGACATAGAAAGAGTGCATAAGCCACACACCAGCCAACCTAACAGGTAAATTTCATAGAACAGATTGTTGTGGTTTAAGAATATAAAAACAACTTTGTAGTGATCAGCTGGAATCACTTGCTGTGTACCCCAGAGTATGGGAACTTCCACTTAGCAGGAACTCCCAAAGTCATGAGAATTTGATGGCCAGTAACCTTGTGAGGTCCAGCAAGGGGACTGTGAAACAGAGTTCAGTTTGGTTGGCAAAGGGACAGTAGTAGGTTGCTGGATTTGAACCTATAGTCCCCTGGTGAAATCTCAAGCCAAGCAGTTCTTGTAAAGCTGCACTGGAAATTAGTTGAAGAGCCTTGATGTCCCAAAAGAACATGCAAGTACTCCAAGCACATTAGCTTATCTCATCAGAATCTGGAACATAAGTGCCCTGCATCATCTGCACAAGAGAGGAAATGACCAGAACAGGTGTCTTCCCCTGATTTGTATCACCTCCCGGGAAAGTAGCCATGAAAATGCCAAAAGGTTTAAAGATTCGGGCATATCTTGTTCCTTTTACTTTTGCATTGGAACCTATATTTTTGCTGGCTCCCTTGCTGAAATGCCTGTGATGAGAAACATTTCACAAGACTAGGGGCCTGTTTGCAACTACCTGCTAGTGAGCACTGGTTCCCAGAGTTAGCTAACCTCTGCTGTGGACTGCTACTGTAAAAAGCAGCCCAGAGCTTGACTGGGAGGGGCTAGCTGTCTTCTGGATAGTAGTGTCCACATCCTCTTCAAACTGCAGCATGAAGAGTGGGAATGGTGATGTCCACATTGCCATGGCAATGTCAGAGTGTGTACTGGATTTTGCCTTGTTCATTCCCAAGGCAATCCAGCCTGCCCTGCCCTGGCCATTTGTACTTCAAGTGCTGTTGCCCCAGTACAGGGTTTTACCAGTACTTGAAGTTCTCCTTAAATTGTTTCTACAGATTCTTGTTGAATAATTATTCCTCCCCAACCCTGCTTAGCTTGTCACACATAATCAAACTAGCTGCTCATAGTTAACCTCCATTTAATCAGATAACTGCACAACTTGCAAAAAGATACCTTACTGAGCTTCTTCCTAATATGGTTGGAGGCTGAACACATACTCATCTTTGGTATCATCTATCTTCCACTTGTCTGAATCCACAATTTAAATGAAAGGACATGGAAAAAAGAGTAAATTTCTAATCACCTGCAGTAATCAGTGACATTGTGTTGCGTATATCTCTGCCCATTGACCAATGCCAGAATGACTTTAAAGGGCATCCAAAGAGGCAACCCATCAAACATCCCTCTTTACCCTCGCCTTCAGACAATAAGATCTGTGGGGAAGGCTTGGCTGCCTTTTAGGAAAAAAACCCATAAGCTCATAAGTTGTTAATGTCCAAATGATGAGCAGCTAAGCAGTCCTTCCATCATTAAGACTTTAAAGAGAAACCTTCTTTCCTTACACATCCAGTTTTTAAGGAACCATGGGCTTCCTTTAGCCTTACCACACATACTAAAAGTAAGAAGGTGACAGACAATTTCACCCTAAGGTATCTAGGTTTACATTCTCTTTCCAGGTTCAGCAGTGTCACTGATAATAATGCACAGCAGGCAAGCAAATGTGAGCACTCTCTCGTGTGGGGAGGAAAGAAGTAGCAATAGGGGAGGCAAACATTCATAACAGTAAAGCCATAATAGAAACCTCATGTTAGCTGGCAGTCTCTTTAACCTATCTCTGCTCTTGGGGTGGCAGATGAGCTAAAGGCACAGGAGGGGTTTGGCCTGATTTTTCTGGGACTTGTTGGAAGCATACATGATATGTATGAGGTGAAGCATAGGATGCCTCCACATAATTGAAAATGGGTGCTCCTACCTAGAGTGCCCCTTAGGAACATTGGGCAAATGCTCATGCCCACATTGGTCCTAAAGTCTATCCTTGATGTGCACAGGGTACTAGAAGTGCCTCTGAGATTACATAATACCCTTACTCCCTTCCTCTTTCTCTGTGTAGAGTGACAGTGGTAGAGGAAGCAAATGATCAGGGCTGGTTTCCGTATGGTTTGATGGAAAGCTTGCAGTTTTAGAACTTTCATACTCCTACTGCAAGTTTTTCTAAGTTAAGAGGCCCTGGCTGTGTATAAAGCATGCCTCCTGCCTCTGTGGTAGGTCTGCCGGTCATCTGGATGAAGCCCCAATTCAGAAAATCACAGTACTCCATCCAGTAGTTGTTTGACAGAGATTGAAAGGAATCTCATACTCTGTTAAGAATTTCTTAAGAAAGTTTTTTTCTCCACGTGTTTCCCTACTTGCATTACAGTTCTGCATAATTCCCTCCTTATAATTCCCTCTGGAGAATGTGGGTTGCAGGGAGAAAAAGGAAGGGAAGGAAGAGATTTTGGAGATTGTCTTCTATTTGAAATCCATGGATAGAACTCATTATTACAAACTCCACCTTATGTATTTACTTTTCTCACAATAATGATTATGAAAGGACAATCATCTAGAGGAAATCAGGGCACTGGTTCTCATTTTTTAATGGCAGCGTGAGCAAATGAACCACTTTCTGCCTGTTGTTGAAAAAGGACAGAACATAATGAATAAAACAACTTTGTAAAAGCACAGCTGATGAAGCTGGAATTATTACAAATGATGCTTTTGTTCCTGCTGAGCCAACACTAACACCTGCAGTTAAAATAATTATTTAAAATGCTTCCTTTAGAAAAAAGAACAAGAAATTAGTGACATACTTGTCTTGTTATGGTAAATTAACATCTGCAGTTAATATGATTCTTCTTGGTTGTAAACATTCTAACTTAATGCTTGTTATCACCTTTAGGAGGTATGTTTTGATGATTTCACCTGTTTCATAGAAGATAATTGCACATTTCACTAAGGCAAAGGATGGACAATGATCTAATTTTAGTGGCTGCATCCACTACAAAATGTTGCAGAGCAAACAGGCTCATTAATTAACTCGAAAAGGTTTTCAATAAGAAACAGCACAGCATGCAATAAAAAGAGCTGGTACAAATTGAAAAGAAACAGGACAAGTTAGAGTAGAATGAAAACTTCAAACCTGAAAAATGTTGTTGATCATGGTCCTAATGCACAAACTGGGTGCGGATTATTTTTATAGGCTATGACCCTGATCCTAAAAAATGCTACATTTAGTTTGGACCAGGCAAATTGCTTTTGTTACAATGAAGATTATTACAATGTATGGGTCTTTCTGCACTTATGCTTGTTTTGGAATATGAGCACTCTAAGTCTTCTTTTGTGTGGAACAGAGAAGCTTTACCCATTGCTGGTACTCTCCATCTGCATTAGATGGAGTGTGATCTCAATCAAGAGACCCTTGATCTGGATCTCCAGTAGAGATTCAGATCAAATTAAACAGGTCTACCCGGCAGAAAGAGTGATTTAGATCACAGAGGCATACCTTTGTTTCCTGGACTACCAAAGTGTGCAACCAAAATGGGTACCCCTGTGGTTCTAAGCCTAGCCTTGAACCCTTGGGGGCTGGTCTGAACCAGCTCTGTCACTTAGATGGTGCGGTTCCACACCATATGTTCTAGGCCAGCAAGATTCACTGGTCCAAACCCTTTGGCCCAGAACAAGGCAAGGTAAGTGTAGATAGGTCCTATGTTACTCTTCATACAACAAATTGTCAGGCTTTTAGTGACAGAAGCACCCACAAATTCTCACAACAGCAGCAGCTGCCTTATGGTTAGCATGTTCTCCTGTTTACAGGCATAATCACTATTCAAGATGCCTTTTCTCTAGGTGCCTTGGATTGTTGCTTGAAAAACACTTCTATGGGCCCATCTCCATGCAATTTTTATTCCAAATTTAACCCTGCTCTGCCTCTGAAGCGTCTCCATGCAAAGCCCTAATATGGGCTACATGCGAGACAATACATGTTAAAAAACCCCACTTTGCAAGTGTACTACATCCAAAATAAGGGGCTAACACGTATTGTCCTAGGGTCATGCAGATGCTCCCAGGTTATCATTTATTAGGGCTGTCATTAAGAGGCTGTCATTTGTGCTGTTATTTGCCTTCTCCCACACACTCCCACACAGACACGAGCACTCATGGGGCTGCAGAACAGAAGAACTAAAGGATTCAAGCTCCCTGTTGCCTCCGAGCCTTAGAGAGGTGCATATTAATTTTTCCTTGCCATCCAGGCTGGTTGGAGGCTGACTCATCTGAGCTCACAGAGAGGTGCATATTAATTAGCTCCTTGGTGAGCTCACAGGCAAGTTAGAGAGAGGTGTATATTTAATCAGCTCCTTGCAGATTATCACTGGTGCTAGAACATAACATAAGAGAAGCCTTGCTGGATCAGGCCACATCCCATGTCCAGCATTCTGTTGCACACAGTGGCCCAACAATTGCTCATGGGCATCTCAAACAGAGACAAGGACAGACCTTCTCCTGCTCTTGAGTCCCAGCAGATGGCTTTAGAAGCATCCCGGTTCCTCCCCCCCCCCCCCAGCCTGAAAGATGCACCTAGGCATTTGTTCTAGTAGCCATTGATACATCTGTTGTCCATAAATTTGTCTAACCCTACCTTAAAGCTGTCACCACCTCGTCCGGCAGCACATTCCATAAGCTGAAGCAAAAGCTGCCTCACAGTTTAGGTCAGTTGTCTGGCTCCCCTCTTGTTCTCTGGCTGATTGTCATGCTTCAAGGGTAGAGGGAGAGGGGGAACCCTTCTTCTCCAAGCACACGTGCTTGCTGTCATGCAGACGTCCACACATCAGCTAAAAGCTTCCAATCAGGGTGAAGGGCGTGGTGAAAAAATGCTGGGGTTTACCGCATTTGCTTGGGGACGGGTGAATTTGAACTGTACCTGCGCTCTCCTCCACCTCATGGGGACATTTTAATCCGAACTGCAATTCGGATTAAGGATGGCCCAGTTCTGCAGAGCAATAATTTGAGACCATGGGGACAAGCCCTATGTTCCAAAATGGAGACATGGAGGTATATTTTTGTGTGGCAGCCATGGAGGCTTTTCTCATGTGCCTGGGCAGAACACAGCTCTTTTTGCAAATGGAGACCAGCTGCCTGTGGATGATGTTGGTTTGTGGATGTTATCAGAGTTGATCATGCTGGCCTTCTACCAAAATACTCATAAGTAAATTCAGCTTCTGGGTCTCAAGACATGTGAGAAAGTTCACATAAGAGCCAACCATTTTGTATTGGTGTAGTTACTGATCATGGAGAAGGTTTGCACAGGTAGCCTTGCACCCACATGCAGATATACCTTCTTGAGTCTAAGCAAGGGCTAATAAAAGCAATTTCAAAAATGTAACAGCCCTCACATGGGTGCCCATGGTTGGAAAAGGGATACAGGAATATAAGGCCCTCCAAATGTAGGATTAGGCTGCAGAAATAGATAATGTTTGTAAGTGGACAACTGAGATGACTTATTACTGTTGGAAGAGAGCCCAGTTTGTCAAAATCTTTTGATCTCAAGGGAAAGTGCAAATCATTGCCTAGATTATGTTTTGCTTGTTAGCCATCACCGGAAGCTTCTATAACACATTTTTCTTTAGTCCTTTCCATAAGCCATGTTAAATGAATTCAAGGACAAATGTAGACCCACCATAATCTGGAGATTCATTTGTCCTTTTTTTTTTTGTTAATCTTTTCTTCATACCAGTCCTTGACAGACCTTTCAGAAACGTGAACAAATAGCTTAGGGCTGATAGTTTACAGCAACATAGAGCAAAATTACATAAAACTCCTTACCTTTCTGGAGACCCTAGTTTCCTGCATGGTCTATGTTGTACTTAAGTTTTATGTCCCATTTTGAACATAAAACTTCCCACAAAAAATTATCAGGTGGTGCTCTGATAATTTGGGTACAATTGCGTGCACATTGTTCCTGGGCTTGTTGAGAATCCACAACAAGAGAATAGCTAGTGATTTCTGATATCTTTTCTTCCTCCTTGAACCAATACATGGAAAACAAAACATTATTTTAATCATACAGTATGCAAAATAAATTAAACAATTGCAGTCTGATTTGCACTGGGCAGAAAAGATATTTTCAAAGAATAGTTGTTTGCCTGAGAAAGCTGCATTAAAACACCACACAAAGCTTAAATATGAAATGCAAGTTTTCAGAGGAAAGCCTTAGAGGGCTCATTCCCATTAGCATTTAAAACTGTTTCAAAACTGTTTCAAAATGGTTTGGATCCTTGTCGTTCCCATTCACAATCAGTTTCAGGGCTATCTTGAGGATTATTTGGCTTTAAAACGGAATTAAATAACCTGATTTTCAGGTGCTTCCCCAGTTTTGCTTTTAAAACATTTCTTATTGCTGTGGGAACACTACAGCATTATCGGGGCAAATCCATCATGAAATGGGTGGGATTTCTCCCAGCAGGACAGGACAAGACAGCCCATGGCCAGATTTTTAAAGTGCAGGGCTGTTTCAGCAGTTTCCTTCTCTCCCTGATCGCAAAGTAACAGTTCAGACAATACTCCTTCCCACCCACCGACATGAATAACAATGTTGCCACATTGCTGGGAGTTTTTGCCTTCCCTGAAAGGCAAAAGGAAGGAGCCGCAGCACCAGCAGCGTGTGCGTGTGCGCGTGTGCGTGTGCGCGCGCACACACACGTGTGTGTGTGTGTGTGTGTGTGAGAGAGAGAGAGAGAGAGAGAGAGAGAGGGAAGGAGATCAGAAGCTTCTGCCTTTCAAGTTTCTCTTTTGCCTCCGACAAAGGGCTGCTCTCTCTCTCTGTGTGCTTGAAGGATCTTACATTGCTATAGCCTTTTTTAAAAAGGAAAGGCGAGGGGACCGAGTTGATTGTTTTAAAAAATACTTCCTGCAATAGAGGCTGTATTGCCTTGCCTTGACAAACAAGCTTTCCCCTTTCAAATGGGCAGGAAAAGGAGGGGGAGGGGGCTGGGATTCCCCATGTCATGGGATCAAAGCCAATGGGAAGAGAGGGGTGGGGAAGGCTCAGGAGGGGAAAGAAAGCTTCCCTAACCCATTTTTGGAAGCATTTTAAATGGTAGGACAGTGGGGACAGAAAATCGGGGTTGAATCCGAATGCCAGATGCTGTTTGCTTCCTTTTAATGTGCTTTACATATCAATGCAAATCCCAATGTAAATCTCTATGTATATTCCATTTTATTCCTTAAATGGCAACTCACCCAGAGACTTTCTTAAGCCCTCTTAAAAAGAAGGGGATGTAGTAAGCAGTTTTGTTTTTGAAGTGCTACTGTATCTGAGCGCACCTTTTTACCTCTCTTTCTACACGCACACACACACACGCTGAGTACACCGAACAAGAACCAAAGAGCCTCGAAACTGTTCACCTATGAGCTGACATCCTTTCTGATTAAATTCTGCAGTTTTGGCTGACAACATTCTAGGTTCTCTTTGTTCAATCCATTCTTGCCACTGAACTAGCACTTGAATGGTTTTGAGACTTTGAGATTCCCACTTTATTCTTGCTCCATAGAGGATGCTTGTGAAAGATGCAGTATAAACCCTTTCCATTGGAGATTGGGGGCATCACCTCTATTATATTCTGTGCCCCTGCCACTGTGGAAGGTTAGCAGCTCCCTCACCTGTACCAGGATCTACCACAATACATTCACACACCATCGCTGAGGCACCAGGCAGAGTTCTTTCTGCATTTCATCTTTCATTATTACAAACTGTCCTCCTTTGGTGAATTCTAGCTCTGTTTCTTTGAATGTTAGGTACCACAAAACTACTGACAGTAATAAAAAGCCAGCTCAGTGCAACATAGCCAGAAATAAGAATCCTCATGGCTGCTATAATTAGGCAAGCTGAGTGTTTGAAGGGAGGAGAGATTAAAAGAGCTCTTAAGCTATTTGTTTACTATAATTGAAGCACCGAGGTTGGTACAGTAGTTGATTCGGTGCTCAGTGAAACTGCATTCAAGAATAGTAAGTGAGAAGAGATTGCTAAAGGAGAGGTTATTATATGTTTAACTTTGCAGCACTAAGGTATATGCTTCTGCAACAATGCAAGGAAATTCAGGCTGTGTTCAGATGCTCAAGA